>CM033475.1:9601291-9687307 GCA_019447015.1 Hymenochirus boettgeri
CAATAGACTGACAGGATAGGAACACAAAGGAAGCAGGAACTAAGGTACAGACAGATAAGGACCAATAGTACTTAACGACTAGTAACCAACTAGTACTACATACCGTAACCTATAGTATCATACAGACGTAACCAATAGTACTACAGTACGCAAGTATACAGATAGTAACATACAGTATAGTAACAATTTATTACGATCGTAACCTAGTCTTACATACGTAACCAAAGTACTGTCAGTACTCGATACCAATATACGTACAATAGCGCCAACTAGTACTTCACCGTAACTAATAGTACTACAGATCAGTAAACAAAATTGGTACTTACAGATCGTAACTATAGTACTACAGATCGTAACCAAGAGTACTTACAGATGTAACTAATAGTACTTACAGATAGTACCAGTTGTCACTTACAGATCGTACCAATAGACTTAAACATATAACACTGTACGTACAAGACTGTACCAATAGTAACTTACAGACCATACCAGTCCTTACTAGAGATCTAACCATAGTACTTACAGCCGTTAACTACTACGTACTACAGATAGTAACCATAGACTTACAGATAGTAACCAATGTACTTACAGCCGTAACTAATAGTACATACAGATATAACCAATAGTACTTACAGCCGTAACGATGTACTACAGAGTAAACAATTGTACTTACAGATCGTACCAATGAAGTACTAAAGATCGTAAACCATAGTACTACAGACAGTAACCAATAGTACTTACCTATTAACCAATAGTCTTAAGACTGTAACCAATAGTACTTACAGCCTAACCAATATACTTACAGATCGTAACCAATAGTACTTACAGCCATACTAATAGTACATACAGATAGTAACCAATAGTACTTACAGATAGTAACCAATAGTACTACAGCCGTAACTAATAGTACTACAGATATAACCAATAGTACTTCAGCCGTACAACTACTAGTACTACAGATTAAACAATTGTACTTACAGATCGTAACATATCCAACAATCGTAACCATATACTTACGATCATAACCAATAGTACTTACAGATCGTAACCAATAGTACTTACACCATAAATAGTACATACAGATAGTAAACAATGTACTTACAGATCGTAACTAATAGTACATCAGATCGTAACCAATATACTTCTAATAGTACACTAATAGTACTTACAGTATAGTACACCAATAGTACTTACAGTATATAACGACAATTGTACTTACAGATCGTAACCAATAGTACTTACGCCGTAACAATTAGTACTTACAGATCGTAACCAATAGTATTACGACCGTAACCAATAGTACTTACACGACCGTAGCAATGTACTTGAACCGTAACCATAGTACTACAGATCTAACCATAGATTTACGACGTAACCACTAGTACTTACAGACGCAGTAACCATACACGTTACAACCAACCAAATACGTGAAAGACCGTAGAACAATAGTACTTAAGACCGTAACAATAGCACTTACAGACGTAAACCATAGTACTTACAGACGTACCATAGAAAACAGATTAACAATGATACATATCTGTAACCAATAGTACTTACAGACCAAAACCAATAGTACTTACAGACCAAACCAATAGTACTTACAGATAGTAACCAATAGTACTTACAGATAGTAACCATAGTACTCACATAGGCCAATAATATTTTCGATCGGTACAATAGTACTTACGGATCGTAACCAATTGTACTTACAGATCGTACCAATAGTACTTACTGATCATACCCAATATACTACAGATGTAGCCAATAGCTTACAGATCTTAACCAATCGTACTTACAGACCGTAACCAATAGTACTTAAGACCGAACCCATAGTACTTACAGATCGTACCAATGTACTTCAGACGTTACATAGTACTTACAGACCGTAACCAATAGTACTTACTGACCATAACAATAGTACTTACAGATTGTAACTTATAGTACTTACTGATCGTAACCAATAGTACTTACAGATCGTAACCAATAGAACTTACAGACCGTAACCAATAGTACTTACAGATAGTACTTACGATAGTAACAATAGTACTTACTGACCGTAACTCAATAGTATTACAGATACTAACTATATAATTACAGATAGTAACCATAGTACTTACTGACCGTAACCAATGTACTACAGATTTAACCTTAGACTTACTGACCGTAACCATAGTACTTACAATAGTACTTACAGACTGTACCAATAGTATTACTGACCATAACCAATAGTACTTACATGATAGTACCTATATATTACAGTCATAGTAACCAATAGTACTTACTGACTCGTACCAATAGTACTTACAGATGTAACTAATATAATTACAGGGTAACCAATAGTACTTACTGACCGTAACCAATAGTACTTACAGATAGTAACTAATAGTACTTACTGATAGTAACCAATAGTACTTACAGTCGTACCACTAGTACTTAAAGATCCGACACCACTAGTACTTACAGTAGTACTTACCAGAGAGTAACCATAGGACTTACAGAATTCGGTAACAATAGTACTTACAGTAGTACTTACGATAGTACCAAGAGTACTACAGATGTAACCATAGTAACTACAGCGTAACAGATCAATAGTACTTACAGGTAGTACTTACAGTAGTTAACCAATTGTACTTCCAGATAGTAACCAATAGAACTTACAGATATACATAGTACGGTAAATACTAATAGTACTTACAGAGTAACAAGAGTAACTTACAGGTAGTACTGACAGATGTACCAATCGTACTTACAATAGTAACATTAGAACTTACAGATAGTAACCAATAGTACTTACAGTAGTAACCATAGTACTACAGATAGTAACCAATATACTTACATAGTAAAAATTAGTACTTACAGATAGTAACAATAGTACGTTTACAGTATAACTCACCGTAACTATAGTACATACGATAGTAACCATGTACTTACAGCCGTAACTAATAGTACATACAGATAGTAAACATGTACTTACAGTCGTAACTAATAGACTTACAGATCGTAACCAATAGTACGTACATCATAACCAATAGTACTACAGATCGTAACCAATAGTTATACACCGTAGACTAATAGTACATACAGATAGTAAACAATTGTACTACAGATCGTAACCAATATACTTAAGATGTAACTAACTACTTACAGATAGTAACCAATGTACTTAAAGATCGTAACCAATAAGACTACTGACGTAAAAATGTACTACAGATCTACCAATAGTAGTTACTGACCGTCCAATAGTACTTACAGACGTAACAATGTACTAGAGACCGTAACCAATAGTACTTACAGATCGTAACCAATAGTACTTACAGATCTATCCAATAGAACTTACAGACGTAACCAATAGTACTTACAGAGCGTAACCATTACATTACAGACCGTAACCAATAGTACTTACAGACCATAACCAATAGCACTTACAGACCGTAAACAATAGTACTTACAGATCGTAACCAATAGAACTTACAGATAGTAACCAATAGTACTTACAGACTGTAACCAATCTAGTACAGACCGTACATGTGCTTACCGATGTAACAATAGTACTTACAGATGTAAACATGTACTCACCATAGTAAGCCAATATCTTACGATCGAACCAATAGTACTTACGGATCGTAACCAATGTACGTACAGATCGTAACCAATAGTACTTCTACAAACCATAGTACTTACAGACGTAACCAATAGTACACGATCTTCCCAATGTACTTACAGACTAACCAATAGTACCTTAGAGACTGTAACCATAGTACTTACAGATCGTAACCAATAGTACTTCACAGATCAATCAATAGTAACTACAGACCGTACCAATAGTACTTACTGACCATAACCAATAGTACTTACAGATTGTAACTTATAGTACTTACTGACCGTAACCAATAGTACTTACAGATCGTAACCAATAGAACTTACAGACGTAACCAATAGTACTTACAGACCGTAACCAATAGTACTTACAGATAGTACTTACAGATAGTAACCAATAGTACTTACTGACCGTAACCAATAGTACTTACAGATAGTAACTAATATAATTACAGATAGTAACAATAGTACTTACTGACCGTAACCAATAGTACTTACAGATTGTAACCTTTAGTACTTACTGACCGTAACCAATAGTACTTACAGATAGTACTTACAGACTGTAACCAATAGTACTTACTGACCGTAACCAATGTACTTACAGATAGTAACTAATATAATTACAGATAGTAACCAATAGTACTTACTGACCGTAACCAATAGTACTACAATAGTAACTAATAGTATGTGTACTTACGATATAATACCAATAGTAACTCAGATAGTACCAATAGTATGACAGATTTACCAAAGTACTTACAGTAGTACTTACAGAGGAACCAATAGTACTTACATAGTAACCAATATACTCAGATCGTAACCAATAGTACTTACAGGTAGTACTTACAGATAGTAACCAATTGTACTTACAGATAGTAACCAATATAACTTACAGATAGTAACCAATAGTACTTACAGATAGTAACTAATAGTACTTACAGATAGTAACCAATAGTACTTACAGGTAGTACTTACAGATAGTAACCAATTGTACTTACAACTAGTAACCAATAGAACTTACAGATAGTAACTAATAGTAACTTACAGATAGTAACCAATAGTACTTACAGAAAGTAAAAATTAGTACTTACAGATAGTAACCAATAGTACTTACAGGTAGTACTTACAGCCGTAACTAATAGTACATACAGATAGTAACCAATAGTACTTACAGCCGTAACTAATAGTACATCGATAGTAAACTTGTAACTTACAGATCGTAACCAATAGTATTACAGATCGTAACCAATAGTACTTACAGATCCTAACCAATAGTACTTCAGTCGTAACCAATAGTTACTTACAGCCGTAACTAATAGTCATGCGATGTAACAATTGACTTACAGATCGTATTATTCTAATAGTACATACAGATCGTAACCAATAGTACTTACAGATAGTAACTAATAGTACTTACAGATAGTAACCAATTGTACTTACAGATCGTAACCAATAGTACTTACTGACCGTAAACAATTGTACTTACAGATCTTAACCAATATAGTACTGACCGTAACCAATAGTACTTACAGACCGTAAGCAATAGTATTACTGAGGACCGTAACCAATAGTACGTCCATGATCGTAACCAATAGTACTTTACAGATCGTAATAAATTGAACTTACAGACTGTAACCAAAGTACTTACATGAGCGTAACCAGTACTAAAGAATAGTAACCATATACTTACAGACCGTAACCATAGTACTTACAGACCGACCAATAGTACTTACAGACCGTAACCACTAGTACTAACAGATCGTACCATGTACTTACAGACCGTAACTAATAATTCAGATAGTAACCATATAGTACTTACGACTGTAACATAGTACTTACGATAGTTAACCTTTAGTCTTACTGACGTAACCAATAGTATTACAATTATACTTACGACTGTACACATGTACTTAGACCATAACCAATAGTACTTACAGATAGAACTAATTTTTAATTTTAAAACATTACGAGTAACCAATAGTAACTTCTGACCAGACCAATAGTACTTACAGATAGTAACTAATAGTACTTACTGATAGTAACCAATAGTACTACAGATCTACCATAGTAACTTACAGTAGTACTTACAGATATAACCAAAGTACTTACCGATAGTACAATAGTACTTACAGATCGTAACCATAGTACTTCAGTAGTACTTACAGATAGTAACCATTGTACTTACAGATAGTAACCAATAGAACTTACAGATAACAACAAGTATACCGATAGTACTAATAGTCTTACAGATCGTACCAATCGTCTACAGGTATTACTTACAGATAGTAACCATTGACTTACGATGTACCATGACTTACGATAGTAACCAATAGTACTTACAGATGTAACTCATAGACTTACAATAGTAACCAATGAGTACTTACAGATAGTAAAATTAGTAACTTACAGATAGTAACCAATAGTCTTACGTAGTACTTACAGCCGTAACTAATATTACATACAGATAGAAACCAATTGTACTTACAGATGTAACCATAGTATTACAGATCGTAACCAATAGTACTTACAGATCATAACCATAGTACTTACAGATCGTAACCAATAGTACTTACAGCCGTAACTAATAGTACATACAGATAGTAAACAATTGTACTTACAGATCGTAACTAATAGTACATACAGATCGTAACCAATAGTACTTACAGATAGTAACTAATAGTACTTACAGATAGTAACCAATTGTTACTTACAGATCGAACCAATAGTACTTACTGACCGTAAACAATTGTACTTACAGATCTTAACCAATAGTAGTTACTGACCGTAACCAATAGTACTTACAGACCGTAAGTCAATAGTACTTAGAGACAGCAACCAATAGTACTTACAGATCGTAACCAATAGTACTTACAGATCTAATAAATAGAACTTACAGACCGTAACCAATAGTACTTACAGAGCGTAACCAATAGCACTTACAGACCGTAACCAATAGTACTTACAGACCGTAACCAATAGTACTTACAGACCGTAACCAATAGCACTTACAGACCGTAAACCATATTACTTACAGATCGTAACCAATAGAACTTACAGATAGTAACCAATAGTACTTACAGACGTAACCAATAGTACTTACAGACTGTAACCAATAGTACTTACAGACTGTAACCAATAGTACTTACAGACCGTAACCAATAGTACTTACAGACGTACCAATAGTACTTCAGATGTACAATAGTACTACATAGAACCATAGTAACTCAACATGTACCAATAGTACTTACAGATAGTACCAATAGTACTCACAATAGTACGCAATAGTACTTACAGATCGTAACCAATAGTACTTACGGATCGTACCATGTACATACAGAGTTGTACCCAATACTCTTAACGTAGTAAACCAATAGACTCACACATAGTACAGCCATACTTACGATATACCAATACCACACATAGTAGCCAATAGTACTTACAGATCGTAACCAATAGTACTTACGGATCGTAACCAATTGTACTTACAGATTGTAACCAATAGTACTTACTATCATAACAATAGTACTTACAGATCGTAACCTAGTACTTACAGATCTTAATCAGTACTTACAGACCGTAACCAATAGTACTTACTGACCATAACCAATAGTACTTACAGATTGTAACTTATAGTACTTACTGACCGTAACCAATAGTACTTACAGATCGTAACCAATAGAACTTACAGACCGTAACCAATAGTACTTACAGACCGTAACCAATAGTACTTACAGATAGAACTTACAGATAGTAACCAATAGTACTTACTGACCGTAACCAATAGTACTTACAGATAGTAACCTTAGTACTGACCGTAACCAATAGCACTTACAGATAGTACTTACAGACTGTAACCAATAGTACTTACTGACCGTAACCAATAGTACTTACAGATAGTAACTAATATAATTACAGATAGTAACCAATAGTACTTACTGACCGTAACCAATAGTACTTACAGATAGTAACTAATATAATTACAGATAGTAACCAATAGTACTTACTGACGCAAAATATACTTACAAGATGTAACTAATAGTACTACTAGATAGCAACCAATAGTACTTACAGATAGTAACCAATAGTACTTACAGATAGTAACCAATAGTACTACAGATCGTAACCATAGTACTTACAGGAGACTTACAGATAGTAACCAATTGTACTTACAGATAGTAACCAATAGTACTTACAGATAGTAACCAATAGTACTTACAGATCGTAACCAATAGTACTTACAGGTAGTACTACAGATAGTAACCAATTGTACTTACAGATAGTAACCAATAGAACTTACAGACAGTAACCAAGTACTTACAGATAGTAACTAATAGTACTTACAGATAGTAACCAATAGAACTTACAGACAGTAACCAATAGTACTTACAGATAGTACATAGTACTTACAGATAGTAACCAATGAGTACTACGATAGTAACCAATTTACTTACAGTAGTAACTATACGGTCTACAGACTACAATAGTACTTACAGATAGTACAATAGAACTACAGATAGTACCAATAGAACTACAGATAGTAACCAAAGACTACAGATAGTAACCAATAGAACTTACAGATAGTTAACCAATAGTAAACTATCAGATAGTACAGATAGTACTTACGTATAACATAGTACTACAGATAGTAACCAATAGTACTACAGAGAGTAACCAGTGTACTTACAGATAGTAACCAATTGTACTACAGATAGTACTAAGTACTTACAGACCGTACTACCATAGTACTTACAGATAGTAACCAATAGAACTTACAGATAGTAACACAGAGATGAACCTTAAGATAGTAACCAATAGTACTTACAGATAGTAACCAATAGTACTTACAGATAGTAACCAATAGTACTTACAGATAGTAACCAATAGTACTTACAGATAGTAACCAATAGTACTTACAGATAGTAACCAATAGTACTTACAGATAGTAACCAATAGTACTTACAGATAGTAACCAATAAACCAATAGTACTTACAGATAGTAACCAATAGTACTTACAGATAGTAACCAATAGTACTTTCTGGGGACTTTTTAGTTGGGAAAAATGTTAGTTTTGGGGTGGAGATACCCTTTGAAGAAATAGTTCACTAAAAAAGTGATCTATTCCTTTAATCCATTGAACGGGGTTTAAGGAGCGATGCCTTACTTTCCGTTCTTTAATCAGTTTCACATGAGCCAGGGACAAAGAGAGGCATAGGTCCTTTACCTCCCGTGTCCAAAGGGACAGTAAGAAATGTATTTTAATAAACAGTAGGAGTAAGATAGATATGTAACTTAGTATGTAACTGGGGTTATAAATCGTAAGCATTAGCACCCACAGACCGTAACCATCAGTCCCTACGACATGGGCCAGTTAAATGGAGGTGATAATGTGCCATTCCCCATGTACTAGTGGTTTGTCTATGGACATGCTGGGGTTCGGTCATTGTAGAATGTTTTCCTGTACTCTGTGGTTCCCCGTGACCGATAGAAGAGGGTCTCTACTCTCTACGGTATGGTAAGTACCAATCGTGCTCCTTTATCAACGTTATTTCCACGGTGC
The DNA here is from genome assembly GCA_019447015.1 of Hymenochirus boettgeri. Taxonomy (NCBI): domain Eukaryota; kingdom Metazoa; phylum Chordata; class Amphibia; order Anura; family Pipidae; genus Hymenochirus; species Hymenochirus boettgeri. The sequence goes on from CM033475.1 coordinate 9,610,447, forward strand.
GGTCGTAGTTTTAGGAATCCCATAGAAAGACAAGGGTTACAGCATTGTAATCAGTCAGGGTTGAGGGTGTTTCTGGCTGGAGATCTGGATGAGATGATGATATCTGATGGTAGACTCCATATTGATTGACACTCCATATTGATTGACACACTCCATAATGATTGACACTCCATATTGGACACCCCATATTGATTGACACTCCATATTGATTGACACACTCCATATTGATTGACACTCCATATTGGACACCCCATATTGATTGACACTCCATATTGATTGACACACTCCATATTGATTGACACTCCATATTGGACACCCCATATTGATTGACACTCCATATTGATTGACATCTCCCCCCCCCTACAGTCTCCTGCTGAAGCGCAGTAAGTTCCTTTACCACTTCAAGAACCTGCGCTGGGCCCGGGGCCGCCATGAGACTTACTTGTGCTACATTGTGAAGCGGAGATACAGTTCGGTCTCCTGCGCTCTAGACTTTGGATACCTGCGCAATAGAAATGGCTGCCATGCCGAGATGCTCTTCTTGCGCTTCTTGTCCAACTGGGTGGGAAACGACCCAGACAGGTCCTACCGTGTCACCTGGTTCACTTCCTGGAGCCCTTGCTGGGACTGCTCGAAACGCACCACCGAGTTCTTAAAGACCCACCCCAACTTCAGCCTGCGCATCTTCAGCGCTCGACTCTATTTCTGCGAGGAGCGAAACGCGGAGCCGGAAGGGTTGAGGAGACTTCAGAGAGCAGGAGCGCGATTGGCCGTCATGAGCTACAAGGGTAAGGAGATGGACAGATAGTGTTAAAGGGAATGTTCACCCCCCAGCTCAAATGTATACTTACCATCAGCCCCACGAGAACATCAAGCGCAAGGCCACACTGAAGCGCTTTTAACCTCAATTGCGATCCAACCGCTTTCTGATGCGTATGCGATTGCGCATCCATTTCCATTTTGCATGCGTTTTCTCATTGAAAATTGCAAAATCGCATGCACAAAAGCGAAACAACGCGCGATAATGCACTGAAATCGCATTCGATTATGTGCGCAATTCCGTGCGTGCTTTGGTGCGTTGTAGTGTGGCCTCAGCCTGAAAGCAGAAATCCATCCTTACCGGCCACAGACCTCCTGGTTCACGCCTCCTTTAAAGCTGTACGAGCTCTTTACAGCTGTGACTGACGGCTGCTACCAGGAAGTACCAGAAGAAGGCGGAGCTGCCGGCAAACAGAGGATGGATATCTGCCTTCAGGGATGTTGGATGACCAAGTAAGTATCCCAGAGCTGAGGTTCTCCTGGATGTTGAAGGTAAGTGTACATTAGAGAGGTGGTGGTGGGGGATGATCTATAGATTCTATTTATTGTCTGCAGTCTTTATCATTTATTATTTAAAGGGCTAGTTCATCACCAGTCTGGGGGGCCCATAGACAAGTACTGTGATCAGCTGTTTTTAAACTGTTAGTCCCACACACCTTTACTAACATACGTTTGATCAGCTACTTAAAAACAGCCAATCGCTGTATCAGGACTGCCGCTGGGGTGTCAGGGGGCCGGACAGACACTTGCAGGGGAGCCAGGGCCTCTGCTTAAACCCAAGACCGCAATCCTTACCCAGCCGTTCAGTGGTTTGTCTTACTCTAGGTATACAGATTATAACTAATGATGTTTTATATGGATATAATTTACAGAGTATTCGTGGCTCCTGTGTATTGTATGTCTGTTCTATGTTCACCATTCCAGATTACTTTTACTGCTGGAACACGTTTGTCGAGACCTGTGAGAGGAGGTTTGAAGCCTGGGATGGATTACATGAGAATTCCGTCAGACTGGCTCGAAAACTAAGGCGCATTCTGCAGGTAAGTGCAGGGCAACACACGGGGAGAAGGACTTTCTATATATCTATGTATCATTTCCAATCCAGAATAACCATCTGTTCCAATGACGTGTGAAATGTTTAATGTAAACATACTAAGGCTTAAAAATTACTTATTCCCATGCTCCTCTGCAGCAGGTAACGCCTCTCAACCAGACAGGTCTACATTTACTTAAGAGGGGGGCAGGGGCGTAGGGATCACTATAGCAACCATAGCAGTTGCTATGGGGCCCAGAGCCAAAGGGCATGTCCACCACCTAAGAAAAAGTTTACCTCACGTAGTTCCGCCCCACAAACCCCATTTTCATTTTATTTAAACATTTCAAAGATGCTCCCAATTTTACTAAAATTGGGAGCATCTTTGAAATGTTTAAATAAAATGAAAATGGGGTTTGTGGGGCGGAACTACGTGAGGTAAACTTTTTCTTGGGATGGTAGACGGGCCCTTTAAAAAAGCTTGCTGCAGTATGACCGGGTTAGGTTGAATTGCACCGAACTGGGGGCCGCATCAAAAATCTTGCTTTGGGGCCCTGTGATATTTAGCTACACCCCTGGAGGGGGGTGTTTTCCAATAGTATGTAGGGCCGGAACTTTATGTACACTTACAACATTAGTATGGCTTTATGATTGTGGGGAAACCCACACAAGCACATACAAACTCCTTGCAGATGTGTCCAAGGGTGGAATCGAACTCAGGACCTCAGAGTTGCAAGGCTTCAGTGTTAACCACTGAGCCACCGTACTGCCCATAAAGGTATAAAGGTTAGACTAGATGGATAGTAAATTTCTGGGCAAATTTTAAAGGTAGTGTTTAGGTTTGTGCGACGGGGGTTCCCTACATTATATAGTTTTGGTGATTTGAGGGTGGAGATACCCTTTAAAGATAATTATTATCTCCATTCTGGCCCCTCCCTCCATGCAGTCAATCAAGGCTGTCACTGCTGACATCACAACCAATGATTGACTGTTCTTTCCCCTGCTGTCTCCTCTTACTAAATGCTCATTAAACAAGGGGAGAAAGGGAAATATACTTATCATTAAATAGCAGTTGGAGTTACCAGCTTTTTGTTTTCAGGGTGGACATGACCTTTAAACTTATAAATAATAAGTATTCGTGTTATATTGGAAACCACCGTAATGTAATGACAAAAGAAGGTTCAGATGTATGAAATAAGTGTCAGCAAGCAGAAAATCTTAAAGGACAACAATACTGGAGAAATGAACTTTTTATAAATGTACCTGGGGCTGGGAAGTAGGATTGATTATTCCTACCACCCAATATTGCTTTGTTGAGGAGCTACAGCACATACAGTTTTAATCTGCCAGGTCATGGCTCTGTGCGATCCTGTATTAAAGATAGAGCTGAAGCACTCAGGAAGTCTGGCAGAAGCATTTTTTTTCTCCTCTTAGAAATAATATTGGGAGGTAGAAAGTAACAATCCAACCTCCCTGCCCCAGGTACTTTTCATTTTAACTATTTTTGAAAAAAAGTTTACACGCACTATAGTTCTCCTTAAACTCCAAAGGATCATTGTAGGCCCGGTCCTGTAGGCCCCTTGTTCGTTGCTCAATGTACAGTATCTACAGTACTTGAAATTGCCAACAAGGTAGGCTGCACACACCATCAAAGGGGCCTATCTTTTTATGTCATTGACTATGTATCAATCGGTCCTCTTCCTGTTCTCCATTGGTTAATGCCTGTTCCCATAAGAGGCTTTCCTGTCTGAATGTGGCCTTAGAATCCTGAGTTGTCTCCTTCCTAGTCTCTGTATTTTATATATTTCACTCTAGAACCATTTCCCTTTCATTGCAGCCTCCGTATGACATGGAAGATTTGAGAGAAGTATTTGATCTTCTGGGACTTTGAACTTTACAACCATCGCCACTTCAAACACCTTCACCTTCAATCAAAGCTTCAGCGATGCGGAAATGTAACCAGAGAGTTATGTTCAGAGTAACCAACTAATCTAGACTTGTCTCTACAAATGTCCTCCACACCACGGTATGATCCAGAATGATAGGAGTTATCCTGATTCTGACCAGTACCAGGTCTATATTTGACTTTCCACCAAACCAACCAGACTAGTGATCCAACTACAGAGATGGCCCTAGGGATTGAAACCTTGTACTCTGATTGTTAGGTGGAACATTTCTGTGAATAGGTTGAGCCTGGACCCCTCCATAGTGACGATCACATTGGCACGTTAAACGCCCATCACCATATTTCATTCCCAAACTCATTCTGCAGTGCGTGTTGTTATAAAGGGCCGTATTTATAAAGGGTGGATATTGATCATTTCCCGATATTTATTCTTTATTCTTAGAAGCAATTGTTGGCGCTTCTTCTTCTATTGGTTCTCTGCTGCAGGAAGTAACACCTTCTTTTAAGCTAAATCTTTGTTTGGCTCCAGCCCCATAGACTTAGACAGGGATTGCACTAGCCACAAGGGATTATGGGAACAGGAATGGAAACAGCTATGGATAATAACATAGGGAAAATGTCAATACTAAATTTTATGGCCGGCACTATGCGGCAGCAAAATACCATGTAACATAGTAACATAGTAATTAAGGTTGAATAAAGACATACGTCCATCAAGTCCAACCTATTCACTTTTTTTTTTTCTTTTTTTTTTTTTAACCCTACCTAACAGTTGATCCAGAGGAAGGCAAAAAACCCCAGCTAAAAAGGGGGGAAAAATTCCTTCCTGACTCCAAACGGCAATCGGAAAGTATCCCTGGATCAACCAGATCTATATGCATTAATACCAGTAATTCTCAATATTTTTTAGTTTTAGAAAATTATCTAGGCCTTTTTTAAAGTTATTCAATGAACTTGCCATTACCACATCTGCTGGAAGACGGTTCCACAGTTTCACCGTTCTCACTGTAAAGAAACCTTTCCTAACCTGAAGATAAAACTTCTTTTCTTCCAACCTTAAAGGATGTCCACGTGTCCTCTGATATGACCTATTAGTGAACAATGCACCAGAGAGCTCATTGTATGGGCCATTAATATATTTGTACAAGGTTATCATGTCCCCACGCAACCGCCGCTTCTCCAATGTAAACAGCCCTAACTTGTCTAATCTGCCTGCATATTCAAGCCCCTCCATTCCCCTTATTAATTTAGTTGCCCTTCTCTGAACTGCCTCAATTTCCAAGATGTCCCTTTTGTATATGGGATTCCAAAACTGCACCGCATATTCCAAATGAGGCCTTACCAGTGCCTTGTAAAGAGGGAGAATAATATTTTTCTCTCTTGAATCTATTCCCCTCTTTATACAAGACAATATCTTGCTAGCTCTAGCTGTTGCTACCTGGCATTGTTTGCTACAGCTAAGTCTGTTATCTACCAGAACCCCAAAATCTTTTTCCATTACAGATTCACTTAACACAGAGTTATTTATGGTGTAGGTGGCACAGGGATTATTAAATCCCAAATGTATCACCTTACATTTATCAACATTGAATCTCATCTGCCATTCTGCTGCCCATTTTGATAATCTATCTAGGTCTGCTTGCAGCACTTGCACATCATTGGAAGTTTCCAAAGCTCTGCATAATTTAGTGTCATCAGCAAATACTGAGAACTTGCTCTCAATGCCCCTTCTAAGTCATTTATAAACAGATTAAACAGAAGCGGCCCCAGTACAGAACCCTGAGGGGCCCCACTTAGAACTTTAGCCCACATAGATGTAGCTCCATTTACCACCACTCTCTGTTTGCGGTGGTATCAGTATTATTTTACAACTGTAGTGCAAAATGCAAATGGCACTGTGAACATCTGTGATACTTCCACTTTATAAATACTGCCCATAGAGTGACCTGGTGCATATTCTCTCTTCCTGGTAAGCACTTTGGTAGCTCCAAAGTATTAAAGGCTCCACCTGTTTTATGGTCTATTCCATCCATTACAGCCTCATAGTCTCCAAACAGTCCCCTTAACATTGATCTGTACTGTATAACATAATATATTCACTGTGACTATCTGAATGTATTTGGTGCTATTAAAACAATGAAAAATAAACTTGAGTCTGTAATTGTTTAGAAAGAGAAACAGTAATTTGGCTTTTTCAAACCAAACCTCTGGTCAAAGATAAGTAATACTAGAAAAATGTGTTCTAGCCTGAACTTCCCCTTTAAAATGGAAACCCTGTAACTAGTGAGGAATTCCAGTTTATTAACGAAACTGGTTTCCATTTGGAACTTCCGGTTTTGTAAATCTGCGGATCCGACGGATTTTTCCAAATTCTCGAAACTCTAAATTTTCGTTATAAAATCTAACAAATAAATAATCGCAGGAAGCCACAGCGTTATCGTCTGTCGGTGAGGCCCTTAGTGTATAAATGTTACAGGTCATGATCATATAGCTGAGTGACCTCAATAAAGAAATGCACTCCATTATTAAGGCCGAGGCCACACTACAATGCACCAAAGCGCACACGCAATTGATTGCGATTTCGGTGCGTTAGCGAGAAAACGCATGCGATTGTGCAAAAGTTGATTGAATGCAAAATGGAAACTGATCGGAAATCACAGGAATTTCCCCATTCCTGTGAATTCCATGTTATTTAAAAACACGTGCGCCATCGCCAGCAAAATCTTGAGCGCAAACATGCAAAAAACACGTTAGTGTGGCCCATTATTAGAGGTACACGATCATACGATAGCACACGGTATGGAGCTTGATAAAGGCCATTAAACCAAGGCCGAAACGTTGCTAAACTATTTTTGAAATTAATAAAATTTGTGAATAAGACCTGTGGAGCGTTGGTTACTACCTGTTTTTTCATTGTGTATTGGAATCCACAGACCAACAGCTCCAGGCAAACTAAAGAGAACACTGTGTGCACACTATTACCTTTATATATATATATATATATAAATGGTAACCAAGATGGAGCGGCACTCCTAATCCACTCGTGCAACGCCCGGTGCTTCCATAGTAAATTATGAACAGGACATTAACCAAAGGACATGGAGCACTCCTGGGTTGTGCTCCATGTCCTTTGGTTAATGTCCTATATATATATATATATAATATATTGATATCTCACTCCGTCGCACTCCGTTCCTGGCTTCTTGCCCGGGTGCAAGATAACGCGTTTCGGCCCATGGCGGCCATCGTCAGGGTTACAGATCCCCCCATGCAATGCGCTTAAAACAGGTAAGTGTGGTAGGGGAGGGCACTTACCTGTTTTAAGCGCATTGCATGGTGGGATCTGTAACCCTGACTACGGCCGTCATTGGGCCGAACGCGTAGGAGTATGGACCTGCATTAAGGTTTAATAAAGAGTTTGTTTGAAGTCCATGGAGTGCTCCGGTTCAAGTTTGTACTGAATGATGTGGTGTTACGGCAGCACCGGGGCAAGAAGCCAGGAACGGAGTGCGACGGAGTGAGATATCAATATATATACCGATATATAAATCTATATTTAGTAAAATATATATGGCTCAAGTAACAAGCACATTTATGTTTTTCTGTTGGAAATAGAAATCTATATATTTGTTTTGAGAACATTAATCCTGGTCTAATTATTTTTCTCATTATAACATCTAAACCTGAAGCTATTCATTCTAAAAACACTGTCCTTGTGCCTTGTGTCCTCGAGTGTGTATTGGTTAATAAATATGGAGATTACAATTGATGACCTCATGCTTATGCGTGATGAGGTCACATGGATTTACTGACATGTCTAAATGGAATCTCCACGGAACTACCGTATATACTCAAATATAAGTCGACCAGAGTATAAGTCGAGGTACCAATTTTTACCTCAAAAATGAGTAAAAACCAATTGACTCGAGTATAAGTCGAGGGTACAGTAGTAGAAGGGAGTAGTAGTTTACAAACATGAGTGGAACTGCACACACTAACCCCAAAACACACTACCCTGTCCCTGACTCCTTACTCTCCCCCCAGCCCCAGGAATAAAACCACTACCCTGTCCCTGACTCCTTACTCTCCCCCCAGCCCCAGGAATAAAACCCTATTTCCCTGCACCCATCTTCTCTCACTACAAGTAAAGATGCAGCCTTACCTTTTCCATAGTTGCAGGAGAGTCCGGGCCCCGACATCATTCATTTGATGGAGGAATCTGGCTGCCACATGCACTGATGGTCGCATCCACTGACGTCAGTACTCGGCGCCGGTCTCATTTCCCGGCGCCGAGTAGTGACGTCAGTGGATGCGACCATCAGTGGACGCGGCAGCCGGATTCCTCCATCAGTAAGTGACTGACTCGAGTATAAGTCGAGGTTCAGTTTTTAGGCTGTTTTCACAGCCTTAAAACCTCGACTTATACTCGAGTATATACAGTAATACCATAAGTCCTGTATTTATTTTGTTAGGAATCCATCACAAACAGAAAACAAAGTGTCAGTCTTTAGTGGCAAAAACCACACACAATTCTACTCTCAACTACACTGGGATTTCCTGAAATTGTGGGAAGTTTCTGTCCTACAAATGATTACCCCTAAAACTACCCACAAGCCGTGTCACTGTACCCCATGAGCGCTGGTGTAGGCATCCTAGTTCTTTGCCTAGGTGGCCTAGGTCTAAAAACAGCCCTGGGTGCAGCTTTGTGTGATTAAAGAAAGGAATTCACAGAATATGTGGCAAAAAATATCAGTTTATTGGATGTAACAATAGGAAATCCCTGTGCATCGCTCTGCGGAGAGCTGGGAGTCTTGGGACAATGATCTCAAGCTTCATTTTTGTCTGGAAGAAAATCAACATCAGTTTAAAGCTTCATTTTCCATACAGTAACTGTGCATATAGAGACATATCTTATATTCTGCCATAAGTACAATTTTTTCAGGTTTATCTTCAGTTAAAGGGCATGTCCACCCTTAAAACAAAATAAAACCTGGATGCAAAACCAAATGCATTTGTAACTAGATATTTTATAAGTTCTCTGTGAAGGGATCTGCCTCCTCCCTCTACACAATGAGCTTTTTATAAGCTTGAGCATGTGCAGAAAAGGCATCAGGGGAAACATCAGTTCATTGGCTGTGATATCAGCATTTTAAATATCTGATAATTAGGGATGGCAGGTTCGCGGATCCGAACCTGGATCCGCCGCGGATTTATCCTGTTCGTGAACGGCGGATTTTTCCGGATTCTCCGCCTTCCGAACTTCCGAACAGCGGATTTCTCGTATTTTAGAAAATTTTTCGAAATTACGAGATTTCTCGTATTTTCGTCAATACGTATTTTCGGAAATTTTCGAAATTACGTGGATGTCTCTTATTTTCGTAAATACGTATTTTCGAAAATTTTCGAAATTACGAGGATTACTCGTATTTTCGAAAATTCCGTTTTTCGAAAATTTTCGAAATTACGAGATTTCCCGTATTTTCGAAAATACGAGAAATCTCGTAATTTTGAGAATATTTTTTATTTTAACGGGTCCGCTCGCGGATTTTTTCGAAAATTCGCGGATCCTCGAGTGGACCGGATTTTGCGAAGTTCGGACATCTCTATTAGTAATACATGTAATAATGTGCTGAATATATCAGTTGGGACAAGTAACCATTTTTTTTTGTTACAAGGGTGGAGGTGCCCTTTACCATAGACTAACAGGGTTATTCAATAAAAGTTCTTATCGTTAAAAATTGTGCTAATTTTGCCCCAACCAATCAGATGTTAGCTTTCAAATGTTAAATAAGATCTGATTGGTTGGGGCAAAATTAGCACCATTTTAAACAATAAGAACTTTTATTGAATCTCCCTGTAAGTTATTAGCTCCATTGACAAGGTAATGAATGAGAACTACAAGATAACTGCTAGAGAGACAGAAGATTATATATACAGCAGTGACAGAATATAATAGAGACTTCAGAATGTGCACTGTATGGGGGGCAGTAGTGTTGCCTGGCCTGTAGACAGACACTAAAGAATAATTCTACCCTAAAACATGTCCTAAAACTGCTGATTTAAATTATACATTGACTATCAAGAAATTCCTAACAAGAGATACAGAGTAAAATCTAATCTGTTTAATTCCTGCCCCTCCCCAAGGTCAGTGAGCTCACACATGCTCAGTATGAGGGAGTGAGGAATTCTCCAATAGGATGCTTCCCACACACAAAGCCTAACTAGAGAATTATACTTCATCTTCCCATTGGCCAGGTCCAAGACAGAGGGAAGGGACACATCAAGCACGGACTAAAGAGAGAATGTTTAGGTATTCCAGCTAAACTAGGGCAAACCTAGCAGCTGAAGTCTTCACTCTTGGCACTGCTAACGGGAGGAGGGTGGTTTAGGTGGGTACAATTCCCCTTTAAATACTGTGGGTCTCACCCAAGGAATCTGCCAATATGACAGTGTCATGCTGTGTTTATCGCTGGATTGTGAACTTACCAGGGACTGCATGGGAAGTTGTATTCAGCAAACGCATGTTCATCTATGGGGGGAGAATGAGATCAGTCACAGCACATAATGAACAGATACAAACATACAGGTACATAAAGATCCCCTGTGCCAATAACCGGTAAAGCGGTATCTGTCACTACACAGTATTACATTTCATGGTATCAGTATTTCATATAACACAATACAGCACCACATATAAGTCACCGCTATCGTGCAATACCGCCCCTTTATATTTCTATATCCCACTGCCGCTGGGCCCCCCACAGTCCAACATTTTATAGGTTCTCTAACCCTGATAACAAGGCCAGTGCTATCACTCAACAACCAATCAAATGTGTTCTAACTGCAGTAGACCAGTAAACAGCTAACATATGATTGGTTGCAGCAGATTAATAGCACAGACAGTCTTGTACCTCTTATTATATTAGTCCCATTGTGTGAATATGATAGGACAAAATGATAAAATCAGGAATTCCGGTAAACAGGAAAGATGTGGGAAATCCACTGGGAACCTCTTACCTGTCTCATAATAATCAGACACCTTCACTGTAGCTGGTTTTAGGTCCTTGACTACAAAGTCTTGTTCCACCAACAGGGAGAGATGGAGAGTATCACGTCCCAACTAGATAAAGAGAAACACTCACTGTATATAATGTATATGTACTGATATACTGTATATGTACTGATATAGTATATAATGTATATGTACTGATATACTGATATACTGTATATGTACTGATATACTGATATTGTACTCTGATATACTGATATACTGTATATGTACTGATATACTGTATATGTACTGATATACTGTATACATATATTGTATGTACTGATATACTGTATATGTACTGATATAGTAATATACTATATATGTACTGATACTGATAACTGTATATGTACTGATATACTGTATATGTACTGATATACTGTATATGTACTGATATACTGATATACTGTATATGTACTGATATACTTATATGTATGATTATACTGTTAACATATAGATTGATTGTATGCATATACTGTATATGTACTGATATAGAATATTACATATATGTACTGATATACTGATATACTGTATATGTACTGATATACTGTATATGATCTGATATACTGATATACTGCATACTATATATTGTATGTACTGATATACTGTATACATATATATGTATGTACTGATATATGTATATGTACTGATATACTGTATATGTCTGATATACAGTACTGTATATGTACTGATATACTGTATATGTACTGATATACTGTATATGTACTGATATACAGTACTGTATATGTCTGATTATAACTGATATATGTACTGCTATACAGTACTGATATTATGATGTAGTACGATATACTGTATAGACTGATATACAGTTTAATGATAGTACTGATATACTGCATATGTACTGATATACAGTACTGTATATGTACTGATATACAGTACTGTATATGTACTGATATACTGTATATGTACTGATCTAAGTAATGTACTGATATACAGTACTGTTATATGTATGATATACATACTGTATAGTAATGATATACGGTATATGTACTGATATACGTATGATGATATACTGTTACTGAATGATATACTGTAATAAATTGTATTTTATATGTACTGTATGATATACTGTTAGTACTGATATACTGTAATGTACTGATATACAGTATGGATATGTACTGATATACTGTATATGAAACGTGATATACTGTAAATATGTACTGATATACAGTCTATAGTACTGATGCTTATATGAAAATGCATATACTGATATACTGTATCTGTAACTGTTATACGTGTATATGTTAACTGATATACAGTACTGTATTATGTACTGTATATGTATATGATGATATTACTGTATATGAAACTAGTCATACTGTTATGTTACTGATAAACTTATATGACTGATATACTTGATTACTGTATATGAAAGGTATACTGTATAGTACTGATATACTGTATATGTACTTATATGTACTATATACTGATTATACTGTGTATGAACTGATATACTGTATATGTACTGATAACGATATGAACTTGATAATGATATAGTTACTAGATTAACTGTATATGAACTGATATACTGATAACTTTATATGAACTGCAATACTGTATATGTACTGATATACTGTATATGAACTGATATACTGATATACTGTATATGAACTGTTATACTGTATATGTACTGATATACGTACTGTATATGTACTGATATACTGTATATGAATGATCTCGTATACTGAACTAGTATAGACTGTATATGTATGATATACTGTATATGGAACTGATATCCTGTATACTGTATATGATAATGAGTATAATGTATATGTTATGATATACTGTATATGTACTGATTATACGTACTGTATACTGTACGATATACTGTGTATGACTTGAGATACTGTAATGTACTGATTATAACTTGATATACTGTATATGATACTGTATAATGTATATGTTACTGAATATACTGTATATGAAACGTATACTGATTACTTACTGAGCTATATACTGTATAGTATCTATATACCAGTAGTATATGTATACAGTATACTGTAGTATATACTGATATGTATATGATACTGATACTGTATATAGTACTGTATATGAACTGATATACTGGTATATATGTACTGATATACTTGTATACTGTACTGTATCTGATACTGTATATATGTATACTGTAGTATATGTACTTTATATGTACTGATACTATATGTACTGTATAGTACTGTCATATGTATATACTGATATAAGTATAGTAAAAACTGATATACTGTAATATATCTGGTACTATTATTTGTATGATTAATGCTATATACTGATATTATACTTTTGTATGATAGTTAATGGATACTGATATATATAAACTGTATAGTACTGCGATACTGTATATATAACGTAGATACTGTTATATGTACTGATCAACATGTACTGTATATGTACGATATACTGTATATGTACTGATAACTTGTATATGTACTGATATACCTCTATTATAATGTTATTATGTTATGATTGATAACTGTATATGTACTATATATGTAATGTATATGTATATATTACTTTGTACTGATATACTTATATTACTGATATACCTAGTTGTACTGAATACTGATTATACGTACTGATATACTTTGTATTACCCTATTGTATGTATACTGTACGTATATACTCGAGTATAAACACGTTTTTCAGGCTGTAAAATCAGCCTGAAAACTTGGGCTTGGTTTATACTCGAGTCACTACTTACTTTAGCACTCTGGCAGCCGCACGATCATTCCCTGTACTGGCGCACCGGGTAGTGACGTCACTACCTGGTGCCAATTAGTGACGTCAGCCGGCGCGCGCTACGGAAATGAGCGTGCGGATGCCAGAAGGAGAGGACGCTGAATGCTCTTACCTGATTGCGGCTGCCGGAATGCTGATCTTCAATGCTGGCACAAGTCCCCAACAGAAGCCCCAAGTACTGGATGGAGGAGAGACCCACAGGTACAAACTGAACGGGTGGGGAGGGTGGCATTCAAGATGTTTGGAACTACACTCCCAGCATGCTTTATTAGCTGAGGTTGAGTTTCCAAACATTTGAATGCCAAGTTTTCTACCCTGTTATACTAGAGTCAAAACTTTTATTAGATTTTTTAGGTGAAATTGGGTTACCTGGTTTCTATACTCGGTCGGTTTATACACGAGTATATACGGTATAGTAACTGTATCATGTTATGTACTGATATACTGTATATGAACTGAATACTGTATATGTACTGATATACCCTATTTGTACTGATAACTGATATACTATTGTACGATATACTGTATACTGTATGATTACCCTATTTGTACTGATATAAGTATTATGTACGGATATACTGTATATGAACGGATATACTGTATATGTACTGATATACTGTATAATGTACTGTATGATGACTGATATACCCTATCTACTGTATAACTGTATATGATCTGATATACTGTAATGTACTGAATATATGTATACTGTATATGTACTGATATACCCTATTTGTACTGATATACTGTATATGTACTGATATACTGATATACCCTAGTTTGTAACTGATATACTGATATACCCTATTTGTACTGATTACTGTATACTATATGTACTGAATCTGATATACTGTATGCACTGATATACTAATACACTGTAAATGTACTGATATACTGTATATGTACTGATATACTGATACACTATATACGTACTGATATACTGTATATGTAACTGATATACTGATATACTGTTACATATATACTGTATACGTACTGATATACTGTATATGTACTGATATACTGTATATGTACTGATATACTGATATACCCTATTTGTACTAATATACTGTATATGTACTGATCTTACTGATATACCTATTTGTACTGAATATACTGTATACTGTACTGATACCCTATTGTTGATACTGTATATGTATGATATACCTTATTTGTACTGATTACGTATATGAACGTGATATACTGTATATGTACTGATATTACTGATATACCTATTGTACATATACTGATATGTAGATACTACTGATATACCCTATTTGTACAATGTATACTGTACTGTATACCCATTTGTACTGATAACTGTATATGTACGATATACCTTATTTGTTACTGATATACTGATATGAACTGATATATGTTATGTACTGATATACAGTTATACCTATTTGTACTGATTAGTTTACATAGTACTGATATACTGTATATGAACTGATAAGTATATGAACGATATACTGTATATGAATAATGATAGATGTATATGTACTGATAACCATATTTGTACTGATATACTGATATATCCTATTTGTACTGATATACTGTATACTGTACTGATATACCCTATTTGTATGATATACTGTATATGTACTGATAATGTATATGTACTGATATACTGATATTTACTGTTATGACCGGATATACTGTATAGTACTGATATATATTACTGTTATGTATTACTGATAACTGTATGTACTGAATACCTATTTATACTGATATAGTGTATATGATCTGATATACTGTGCTAGACTGATATAAGAATACTGTATATGTACTTGATATACCCTATTTGTACTGTATACTGTATACTGTAACTGATATACTGATATAAACCTAGTTGTACTGATATCTGTTAATGTACTGATATACTTATATACCCTATTTGTACTGAATAACTGTATAAGACTGATATACCCTATTTGTACTGATATACTGTACTATAGTACTGACTAGTAGTATACCTAGTGTACTGATTAGTGCTGATAATGTACTGTAACTGATATACCCTATTTGTAGATATACTGTATATGTAGATTATATTTGCTGATTATGTATTATGTACTGATATACTGATATACCCTATTGTACTGATATACTGTATATGTATGATATACCTTATTTGTACGTGATATCTGTATAGTACTATATAATGACTGTATATGTACTGATTACCCATTTGTTACTGATATACTGTATATGTACTGATATATGATATACCCTAGTTGTACTGATTGCTGTATACTGTACTGATATACTGATATACCCTATTTGTACTGATATACTGGATATGTACTGATATACCCTGAGTATGATTACTGATATGCTGTATTTACTGTACTGATATACTGATTATACCTATTTGTTACTGATATACTGTATATGTACTGATATACTGTATATGAACTGATATACTGTTATGTACTGATATACAGTACTGTAATGTACTGATATACTGTATATGAACTGATATACTGTATATGTACTGATATACCCTATTTGTACTGATATACTGATAACTATTTATACTGATATACTGATACGTATACTGTAATATACCCTATTTGTACTGATATAATGTATATGTACGATATACTGTATATGACGAATAACTGTATAATTACTGATATACTTAGATGTACTGATTATATACTGATATACTGTATACGTATATATACTGATATGTACTGATATTACTGTTATACGTCATATACTGTATACGTACTGTAACTGGTATCTGTACTGAAATACTGATATACCTATTGTTATAACATACTGTATACTGTACTGAATACTGATTATACAACCTATTTGACTGATATACGGATATGTACTGATATACTGATTATACCCTATTTGTACTAACATACTGTAAGTACTGATATACTGATATACCTTATTTGTCTGAATTACTGTATACTGTACTGAT
This sequence comes from Hymenochirus boettgeri, assembly GCA_019447015.1. Lineage (NCBI taxonomy): Eukaryota > Metazoa > Chordata > Amphibia > Anura > Pipidae > Hymenochirus > Hymenochirus boettgeri. The sequence goes on from CM033475.1 coordinate 9,626,948, forward strand.
ATACCCTATTGTACTGATATACTGATATATGTACTGATTATAATGTATATGAACTGATGTACTGATATACCCTTTGTATAACTACGTATATGTACTGTATACTGAATACCCTAGTTGTACTGATATACTGTATATGTACTGATATACTGATATACCCTATTTTACTAAATACTGTATAGTACTGATTGACTGATATAATATTGTTTACTGATATACGTGGATATAACTGATATAATGTCTATTACTGATATTACAGATACCCTATTTGTACTGATATACTGTATACTATATGTACTGATATACTGTATATTGTATGTACTTATATACTGAGTACTGATAAACTGTATATGTACTGATATACTGTATATGCATATTAACTGATACACTACTGTAATGTATGATTATGTATACTGTACTGAATAAGTACTGATATATGTATATGTTACTGATATTCTGATACACTGTAATGTACTGATATATGCATATATACTGTATGTACTGGATATACTGATACATATATAACTGTATGTACTGATATACTGTATATGTACTGATGTACTGTATACATATATACTGTATGTACTGATATACTGTATATGTACTGTATGTACTGATATACTGTGTATGTACTGATGTACTGTATACATATATACTGTATGTACTGATTATGTAGTATTATAGTGATGTACTGATATCTGTATACATATTACTGTATGTATGATTACTGTATATTGACTGAGTACTGATTGTACTGGATACATATATACTGTATGTACTTGATATACTGGTATATGTAATGAGATATCTGTATACCATATATACTGTATGTACTTGAATATACTGTATATGTTACTGATTACTGTATCTATGTATATGTACGTATGTACTGAGTACATATATACTGTATGTACTGATATACTGTATATGTACTGTATGTACTGATATACATATATACTGTATGTACTGATATACTGTATATGTACTGTATGTACTGATATACATATATACTGTATGTACTGGTATACTGTATATGTAGTGATGTACTGATATACATATATACTGTATGTACTGATATACATATATACTGTATGTACTGATATACTGTATATGTACTGTATGTACTGATATCATTATATACGTATTAATGATATACTGTATAGTACTGTATGTACTGATATACGATATACGTATGTACTGTATACTGATGTATATGTAGATTATACTGTATACATATATTACTGTATGTTACTGATATACGTATATTGTACGGATTATACTGTATAATATTACTGTATGTACTGATATACTGTATATGTACTGTAATAGTACTGTATAATATATTACGTATGTACTGATATACTGTATATGTACTGATGTACTGTATACATATATACTGTATGTACTGATATACTATGTACTGATATACTGTATATGTACTGATGTACTATATACATATATACTGTATGTACTGACTAAACTGTATATGTACTGATATATCTGTATACATATATACTGTATGTACTGATGTACTGTATACATATTACTGTATGTACTGATATACGGTATACATATATACTGTATGTACGATATACTGTATACATATATACTGTATGTACTGATATACTGTATATGTAGTGATGTACTGATATACTGTATACATATCTTACTGATTACTGATATACTGTTACAATAATATGTAAGTACTGATTATACTGTATACATATATACTGATATGTTACTGATATACTGTAAGTACGTATGTACTGATAACATATATATGTATGTACTGTATGTATTGTAGAGTTAATGATATACTGTATACATAATATAACTGTATGTTACTGATATACTGTATATGTACTGTATGTCTGGATATACATATATACTGTATCTGATATACGATTATGTACGTATGTAACGGGTATACATATATGACTGTATGTACTGATATAACTGTATATGTACTGTATGTACTGATATACATATATACTGTATGTACTGATATACTGTATATGTAGTGATGTACTAATATACTGTATACATATATACTGTATGTACTGATATACTGTATATGTACTGTGGATTAGATACTGTATACTATTATGTATACTGTTAGTACTGTATACATATATACTGTGTTCTGATATACTGTATTATGTTCTGTATGTACTGATATAATATAACTGTATGTATGATATACTGTAGGAAATATATACTGATATGTACTGATATACTGTATGATTGTACTGTATGTACTGTAGAATATATATTACTGTATGTATTGATATAATGTATATGTAAGTATTTATATGTTACTGATATAATGTATATAAGATATACTGTATGTACTGATATACTGTATAGGTACTTATGTTACTTATTACTGTTACATATATACTGTATGTACTGATATACATATATACTGTATGTACTGATATACTGTATACATATGTATGTATGTAATGATATACTGTATGTATTGTACTGTATGTACTGATATACTGTATACATATATACTGTATGTACTGATATAATGTATATGTACTGTATGTACTGATATACATATATATTGTATGTACTGATATACATATATACTGTATGTACTGATATACTGTATATGTACGCTGTACTATACGATACTACTATGTCTGTTAATGTATATGAGTATGTTACTGATGATACATATATAATGTATGTACTGATATCGATAATTACTGTAGTACGATATACTTATATGACTGTATTGTTACTGATCTACTGTCTTTGTATGTAGTACTGATATACATATATACTGTATGTACTGATATACTGTATATGTACTGTATGTACTGATATACATATATACTGTATGTACTGATATACTGTATATGTAGTGATGTACTGATATACTGTATACATATATACTGTATGTACTGATATACTATATATGTACTGATATACTGTATACATATATACTGTATGTCTGTATATGTAGTGATGGACCTGAAACCGCAAAACACATGTCTTCTATCCACTATGGAAGAAGAATTACTGAGCTGTGCATTGTGACTATTGGAGACCATACACAGACCAATCACAGTTGTACAATGTCGGATATTCCCCATACAGTATAATTGCTGGTTCGTGTATGGCCAATCATACAATCATAATGCGACCAACAGAAAAGTTTTATTGGACCAATCCAGACTGTACGATTGGTCATGTGATCGGGGTTGCTCCGTGTATGGACTCCATAAGGGCCAAACATGTTTGAAGGCTCCTGAGCTTCATATTTGACCAATGAAAAAGGGTAGAAATATTATTGTACTGTATAGTATCTGAGATTCAATGTTATCATAGAAATGTCCCATGTCTATTGTCCCAAGTCAATAGAGATAAAAGAGGTTTTACCTCATTCAAGTACAAGTTAACCATGTCCGTCTGGATCTCACTCCTCTGGACTAGTTTCTTCTTCTCCAACTGTGAAAACAAAGGCAAGTCTATAGGTGGCCACACACACACAGATGTTGGTCATTGTCCACAACCACCTGGACAATTTTCATTCCCACCCAATCACCAGATCCATTACAGATGAATATTAGTGGACCCAGATGGTCCCTCAGACAAACTGTCCATTCATTATGGAATAGAATCAGGTGCAGATTTCCCTTACTGACACCAGGTACTTAGCATATCTACTAGAACCTTAGTGCACTGCAAACAGACCAAACAATGAATTCCCTTGGGACCATTTCATGTCAGAAGTTTGTAAATAAAGTTTCTTACATTGAAACTCATATGGTACCATCTACAACCAAAGCCCTTGAAAATGAATAAAAACAACCACAGCCCATCGAAAAAAATATCATCCGCCCCAATGAGGGATTGGTCACATGACTTCTAATGTGGGCAGGACCTGCCAATCAGTTTACCAATTAGCCAGTTACAGGGCCACTGGAAAGGAAATTTAGGAGGACATGGGAACATCACTTCATTATTACTTTACAGTTTAGAAAGAATCCCCCTCCCCATGTGATTCTTATATGTATTGGAGGATTCCAAAGCCCATGGACCCTTCTAGAAGACATGAACTAATTCCAATGATTCATATGTAGATTTGTTATTCTGTCCTATCATGTTGGGGACAGTTATACCTGCAGACATTTCCTTTTCACTAGGTGACACTAGGTGATATCTACCATTGAATCTAAGTGAACAGTTACTAATCCTATGAAGATGAGAGACTTACTTCCTTCACAGAACTCTTTACTGGTATAAACCCAGACAGCATCTTGACCTCGATCAGCACCATGTTGGAAACCTCCCGTGGCCCAGTATATCTGCAGGAAACACACCAGCAATGGTGAACAATGGTCAATAGTTGGACAAGACCAGTGCAATAAGCATTGAAATAATAATGTAAAGGGAGTGTCAATGACCAGAATGATAGAAGGATTGAGTGAAGGAGACTGAAGGGGGTAGAAGATTATGGGGCAAAATGTTTGTCTTATAAGGGCTACAGGAAATATCTACGGAGCATTTTAAGTTAAGATATAAAAGGGAAATGTCTATTCCATTGTACTACTGGAGAATGTCACAAATGGGGCATCTAGAAGGTATAACGAGATTGTTAAGGATGTAACAATGGGGATCAATGGGTATTTCATTTGTTCAGTGTTCCATACACAGTGAATGTTCCTGTGCCCACAAAGCACAGGTATTGGCTTTATAAACCTTGAATCTACATTGGAATCCTACCTTGGGTTTGTTGGGGCCTGAACATGTAGTAATTTGTATCAATATTCATGACTTTTACCCCAGGGATTTACAGCAACAACTCTGTCCATTGCAAAGTCAAGTCTGTAGCCTTTCTATGTTGCCTTTGGCTCTCTTCACCATTGTGTTTATATTTTTATTGCAAAAAGTACAGACTGGAATAAAGTAAAATGACCTATTTGGATGTGTCACTGGTAATATTACACTAGGACAATTAATATTTATTGATTAATTGAGACAGTCAGGCCATGAAACACTGGTTGCTCAATGGGCCAGAACTGTTTGGGGTGGGTCTTGGTGATGTCATTGGTGTGGAAAGAGGTTGGGGTTCTATGCAAGAGACCTAGATTTTTGGAGCCTCCAGGGGAAACCTGACAGTACAAAAAGAAGATTTCTAGTGCACAGACAATTCTATTGCATATTGGCTACCTCCATAAGGTTCGACTACAAACAGTCTGCTAAACCCTGGATAAATAAAAGCAATTAGTTCAATAAGTTGGCCAAATTTTAATCCCAGTCACCACGTCAAGGTTGCTTTCTGACAGTAATCTAGGTACAGCTGTGAATATGTGTGAAAGGAGAGGGGGAAATGCTTACTCCACAGAAATATCTATCTGGAACTTTGTTAGGGAACCTTGGGGACAATCCTCTGGCGTCGTCTTCACTCGTATGGAAAATGTGGCATCGCTCTTAGGTGGAGGAACATTGTATCTTAGGACTGTCTGTAGGTCAAGAACAGTGGATGGGATAACGATAAGACTATAAAACATTTAAAGGGATAATAATTTCAATCTATACCCAAACAACTTTGAAAATTGCCTTTTCATCTATTTTAAAATGATAAAGCATTTGTGATTTGCACAACATTCACCTCTCTAGACCCCATTCAAGTCTCCAGACCCCCATTCACCTCTCTAGACCCCATTAACCTCTCTAGACCCCATTCACCTCTGTAGACCCCCATTCACCTCTCTAGACCCCCAATTATTTCTCCAGAGCCCATTCACCTCTCTAGACCCCATTAACCTCTCTAGACCACCATTTACTTCTCTAGACCCCCGTTCACCACTCTAGACTCCCATTCACCTCTCTAGACCCCATTCACCTCTCTAGACTCCCATTCATCTCTCTAGACCTCCATTCACCTCCATAGACCCCAATTAATTTCTCTAGAGCCCATTCGCCTCTCTAGACTACTATTTACCTCTCTTGCACTTCATTCACCTCTCTAAACCCAATTCACTTTTCAAGACCCCCATTTACCTCTAGACCTAATTCTGGACCCCATTCAACTCTGTACACCCTCATTCACCTCTCTTGACCGCCATTCATCTCTCTAGACCCCATTCACCTCTTTAGACCACATTCACCTCTCTAGACGTCTATTCACATCTCTAGACCCCATTCACCTCTCTAGACCCCCATTAACCTTTAGATCCAATAAACTTCTCTTGAACCCATTCATCTCTCTAAACCCCCATTTATCTCTCTAAACCCCCATTCACTCTGTAGACCTCCATTCACCTCTCTAGACCCCATTCACCTCTCTAAGTCCCCATACATCTGTCTAGACCCCATTCACCTTTCTAGACCTCCATTCACATCTCTAGACCCCATTCACCTCTGTAGACTCCATTCACCTCTCGAGACCCCATTAACCTCTCTAAGTCCCCATTCATCTTCTCGACCATTCACCTTTCTAGACTCATTCAATCTAGGCCCTCATTACCTCTGTAGACTTCCATTCACCTTCTCTAGACCCCATTCACCTTTCTAGACCTCCATTCACATCTATAGACCCTCATTTACCTCTGTAGACTTCCATTCACCTTCTCTAGACCCCATTCACCTTTCCAGACCCCCATTCAACTCTAGACCCAATTTACCTCCCTAATCCCCTATTAACCTTTACACCCAATTAACTTCTCTGGAGTTAAAAGAAATAAATGGAGTCTAGAAAAATGGGGTCTATTTCTACCCATCCATTGTGATCACACCAACACCATCTACATTACTTGGGATAAGCCGTGACTATGTTACTAACATGTACATAAAACTCATATGGTACCATCTACAACCAAAGCCCTTGAAAATGAATAAAAACACCACCAAGCCCATCGAAAAAAATATCATCCGCCCCATAGAGATGGTCACATGACTTCTAATGTGGGCAGGACCTGCCAATCATGTTACCAATTAGCCAGTTACAGGCCACTGGAAAGGAAATTAGGAGGACATGGAACTCCTTATATACTTAACAGTTATGAAAGAATCCCCCCCCCCCCTCCCCATGTGATCTTATAGTATTGGAGACCAAAGCCCAGGCCCCGAAAGACAGAACATTCCATATGCATATGTAGAGGTTATTCTGTCCTACAGTTGGGACGTTATACCTGCAGACATTTCCTTTTCACTAGGTGACACTAGTGATATCTACCATTGAATCTAAGTGAACAGTTACTAATCCTAAAGATGAGAACTACTTCCTTCACAAACCACCTTCACTGGTATAAACCCAGACAGCATCTTGACCACGATCAGCACCATGTTGGAAACCTCCCGTGCCCAGTATATCGCAGGAAACACACCAGCAATGGTGAACATGGTCAATAGTTGGACGACCAGGGCAATAAGCATTGAATATAAATGTAAAGGGAGCGTCAAGGACCAGAATGATAGAAGGATTGAGTGAAGGAGACTGAAGGGGTTAGAAGATTATGGGGCACAATTGTTTGTCTTTAAGGCTACAGATATCTACGGAGCATTTTAAGTTAAGATATAAAAGGGAAATGTCTATTCCATTGTACTACTGGAGAATGTCACAAATGGGGCATCTAGAAGGTATACGAGATTGTTAGGATGTAACAATGGGGCAATGGTTATTTCATTGTTCAGTGTTCCATACACAGTGAATGTTCCTGTGGCCCACAAAGTACAGGTATTGGCTTCATAAACCTTGAATCTACATTGGAATCCTACCTTGGGTTTGTTGGGGCCTAAACATGTAGTTTTGATCAATATTCATGACTTTTACCCCAGGGATTTCAGCACCAACTCGTCCATTGCAAAGTCAAGTCTGTAGCCTTTCTATGTTGCCTTTGGCTCTCTTCACCCATTGTGTTTATATTTTTTTGCAAAAAGTACAGACTGAATAAAGTAAATGACCTATTTGGATGTGCCACTGGTAATATCACACTAGGACAATTAATATTTATTGATTAATTGAACAGTCGGCCATGAAACACTGGTTGCTCAATGGGCCAGACTGTTTGGGGTGGGTCTTGTGTATGTCATTGGTGTGAAGAGGTTGGTGCTCTATGCAAGAGACCTAGATTTTTGGAGCCTCCAGGGGAAACCTAACAGTACAAAAAGAAGATTTCTAGTGCACGACAATTCTATTGCATATGGCTCCTCCATAGGTTCTCTACAAACAGTCTGCTAAACCCTGGATAAATAAAAGCAATTAGTTAAATAAGTTGGCCAAATTTTAATCCCAGTCACCACGTCAAGGTTGCTTCCTGACAGTAATCTAGTACAGCTGTGAATGTGTGAGGAGAGGGGAAATGCTTACTCCACAGAAATATCTATCTGAACTTTGTTAGGAACCTGGGGACAATCCTCTGGCGTCGTCTTCACTCGTATGGAAAATGTGGCATCGCTCTTAGGTGAGGAACATTGTATCTTAGGACTGTCTGTAGGTCAAGAACAGTGGATGGAAAAAACGATAGACATAACATTTAAGATAATATTTCAATCTTACCCAAACAACTTTGAAAATTGCCTTTTCATCTATTTTAAATATATAAGCATTTGTGATTTGCACAACATTCACCTCTCTAGACCCCATTCAACTCTCCAGACCCCCATTCACCTCTCTAGACCCCATTCACCTCTCTAGACCACATTCCCCTCTCTAGACCCCATTCACCTCTCTAGACCCCCAATTATTTCTCCAGAGCCCATTCACCTCTCTAGACCCCATTAACCTCTCTAGACCACCATTTACTTCTCTAACCCCCGTTCACCACTCTAGACTCCCATTCACCTCTCTAGACCCATTCACCTCTCTAGACTCCCATTCATCTCTCTAGACCTCCATTCACCTCCATAGACCCCAATTAATTTCTCTAAGCCCTTCGCCTCTCTAGACTACTATTTACCTCTCTTGCACTTCATTCACCTCTCTAAACCCAATTCACTTTTCAAGACCCCCATTTACCTCTAGACCTAATTCTGGACCCCATCAACTCTGTACACCCTCATTCACCTCTCTTGACCGCCATTCATCTCTCTAGACCCCATTCACCTCTTTAGACACACTTCACCTCTCTAGACGTCTATTCACATCTCTAGACCCCATTCACCCTCTAGACCCCCATTAACCTTTATCCAATAAACTTCTCTTGAACCCATTCATCTCTCTAAACCCCCATTTATCTCTCTAAACCCCCATTCACCAATGTAGAACCTCCATTCACCTCTCTAGACCCCATTCACCTCTCTAAGTCCCCATTCATCTGTCTAGACCCCATTCACCTTTCTAGACCTCCATTCACATCTATAGACCCTCATTTACCTCTTGTAGACTTCCATTCACCTTCTCTAGACCCCATTCACCTTTCCAGACCCCCATTCAACTCTAGACCCAATTACCTCCCTATCCCCTATTAACCTTTACACCCAATTAACTTCTCTGGAGTTAAAAGAAATAAATGGAGTCTAGAAAAATGGGGTCTATTTCTACCCATCCATTGATCACACCAACACCATCTACATTTACTTGGGATAAGCCAGTGACTATGTTACTAACATGTACATAATGAAAGAGGAACCAAATGCTACACGTGTAGCATTCTGGTTCTGGTTTCTGTTCTGCAGTGACGATTGGCCCTTTGGAATGGGGTTTGAACAGAACAGCACCGGAGATAAATAGCAGGTGTGTGAGTGTGCCTATCTATTATTGTTTTAGACCTACCTGTACATACAACACCATTCCCAGAGGCTGACACAGTGTAGTCCCCAGGAACATCCGGCAGTGATGCTTTCTGTAGTAGGAGCCGGTTAGTGTGGTCCAAGTGGAACTCTTCTTTAAATCCACTCTTGGAGGTGACTGTTACCTTCGCATCTCCCTTGTCACTGAATGTGGCTTCAGCGTATTTAGCAAGAGCCTGGAGAGCCACAACGGTGTCCTGGGAAAGGAAAGGGAAGGGTTAAAGGGCATGTCCACCCTTAAAACTGGTGAATTGTCCATTATCTGCCCCCAACCCCAACTGATACATTTTGCACTTTATCACTAACCAGATATTTAAGGATAATGATTGTCCCCATTCTGGTAGAGTAAGCTGGCTCCGCCCTCCATGCCGTCAATCATGGTTACCTACTAGTGTGGTGCCCATTACCTGTGTAGAAGAGAAGCCCCCGTATGGGTTTTGCTGTTTGCTCAGCCAGCTGACAATCTCGGAAGCTTTGCCCAGGTCTGCTTTGGGACTAGAGAGCAGGGCTAGCAGCACATATGAAGTTAATTCCACCTCAACTGAGAGAGCGCGATACCAGAACGGGGCATCGGGGGGCGCTGTGGCAGATTTACGCTCCCAGTGTAGTTGTCCATCTGTAGATAAAAAGGGAAAATGTAATGCTTTAACATTAAGTATTCACAATGAGTTTGTATCTAATAACGGTCAGAAAGCTATTGATATAAAATGATTCAGGTGTTGGACCGGCCAGGAGTAATACAGAAAGGGAATTTGCTCTTGGGGTCTCTTTGATGGAGAATTCTGCCTAGTATTTATAATAATAATGCTTTATAGAATCTAATAACTAAAACAAACCTATAACCTGCCTGTGACCCAAATGTTGTCCCTATCCTGTTCATCATACACCAGCAATACCTCCCATTAGGTCCTACATAAATATCCTTAAAGCTGATTATAGACCACGACTTGACTTGACCCATTTCAAATAGACACATCGTCAGCCACCAAGAAACAATTGTCTTATACATCAACCTTGCCTCTTAGACACAGTGAAATCGATATGATGGGCATGTTTAGGGACACCAATGATGATTTTGGGTGACGCTCTTAATGTGTTTTTATTTTTTAAATAATTTATTTAAAAATTTATTTCAATACACAGATGTTTAGTCTTAATAGTTTAATCTTTTATTTATTTTATGGTTTATTTAAAATGACCATGAATTTTTCCATCAATAAAAGGCGGCATCTTCACAGAAACACCTTCATGGTAAGTAAGTCTCTCGACAAACACTAAATATTAAGAGCTCCCACTGCCCTTACCCATTTTCACTGCCTTCTCCTCCAGTTTGGCCATCAACATGTCTCTGAGTTCAGTGTCTCCACTCAGAGCGAAAGTGTAGGCCATCAATGCCTGGGTGTACACACTGCTCACGTCTTTAGCGGCCTTCCTCAGGCAGGACAGAGCATTGTCAATGAGTGGGTCCTACAGAAAGTGAGAGGAAGAAAGAGACAGTCAGTGAGAATATAACAGGCTTAGAAAGATCTGGAGCTGAAACTCCAAGTTATCTTTAGGGAATGGTAATGAAACCCTGGGCTTCCAAACTTGTATGGGACTTTAAACCAATAAATTTAGTATAAAACCCAACACACATAAACACTAACGTCTCAAACAAAGCCGCAAGCTAATACCCCTGTCCCATGAAGGCAGAACTCTGTGATTTGTGTGTCTTGAAGCAGCAAAACCTACTCCATGGGTATCTTATCATGTAGGTTTGGTTTAAAAAATTGGTCCCCAGTTTGGCCTTAGGAATTCTGCTTTGTTCCTTTATCTTGCCACATATTGGCCTACACCACACATACATGGGACTGATGCAAACTGATATGGCTCAATATGGCTGTCCCCAATGGTTTCCCTGGAGATTCTGGTACAGGCCACTCACCTATCTCATTAATGGAATTGACACATTTTGTAGTTTTATCAAAGGATTTTCTTAGCAATTTATGGGAGAAAATCTATAAATATTTCTATCCATAATTCTAAAACAAGTATTTTGGAAAGTAGTGACATTACAAAGCCGGGTTGTCCAGTCAGTACATTGTAATTTGGTATGAAACTTTACACGTGTGTAATTTACCTCTAAGGATACACTTGCTTCCAACAGAGCCATGGTCACGTATGTAGAGAGAGAGATTTCATCATCCACTCCGCCCTGTAACACAGTGATTGGGTGGTTAACAACATGTAGACTGGGATGGATTAAGATCAAACTGGGCCCAGGCAGGGCTGACATTTGGAGCATCCTTCTTCTTGTATTGTATGGGCTGTAGTACTCTAGCGATTCCCCCTTATGTTTACTGGGCCCTTGGCAGTTGTCTTAATGGATAGACCAGCTCATTGGTGGAGCCAATAAAATATCTGCAACTGATTCTCAACATATTTCCTCCTCTGTAAAGCAAATGGTCCCTGATCCCAAATGACACCAACCCTCTGACTCGTCACATTGACCCTGTATATTGGCAGTGATACCTTCATAGCATTGTTTAAGAGTTTCCCCACGCTCTGGAAGCAGCCGCTGTCATTCTGATGGTCTCTCAGCCAAGTGAAAGAATGGTTCAGGTGACTTTCATCAATGAAGATGTAGGGACGAGCTTTGCTGAAGGACTTGACTACAAATGCCGTCAGCCTATATGGAGATGGTGAATGAAATGGAAAGTGAAGACCAGTCAGTATGATGTCATTTCCACAAGGTAGAAGCTTGGGATTTATATACCCGGCTGTCAAACAACATGATTATTATTCACTGAGTGTCAAGATTTAACCCTTTTCCCTAAATCACAAAGGTGTTTGGTCTCCATATCCCGTGATGTTAATAATAGTCATAGATTATAGAATTATAATATTATTATAATAGTCATAGATTATAGTATTATAATGGTCATAGATTATAGGATGAGATAACAAGATGGAGTTGGATCTGTTCTCGTAATTCCATGGGCTTAATCTCCATTGACCACCAGCAAGTCTTCTTGCCTGGCTTCCTTACATGTCCCTGACATATAACTCTGCACCTGGACACTTATATTAACACTGTTAGTAGATTATTATACCTAACAAGCCTGTCTACCACTCACCATGTGTGTCCCTATTAATACACTCACCACGTGTGTCCCTATTAATACACTTACCACGTGTGTCCCTATTAATACACTCACCACGTGTGTCCCTATTAGTACACTCACCACGTGTGTCCCTATTAGTACACTCACCACGTGTGGTCCCTATTAGTACACTCACCACGTGTGTCCCTATTAATACACTTACCACGTGTGTCCCTATTAATACACTCACCACGTGTGTCCCTATTAATACACTCACCATGTGTGTCCCTATTAGTACACTCACCACGTGTTCCTCCCTATTAATACACTACCACACGGTGTGTCCCTATTAATACACTCACCACGTGTGTCCCTATTAGTACACTCACCACGTGTGTCCCTATTAATACACTCACCACGTGTGTCCCTATTAATACACTCACCACGTGTGTCCCTATTAATACACTCACCACTGTGTCCCTATTAATACACTCACCACGTGTGTCCCTATTATACTCACCACGTGTGTCCCTATTAATACACTCACCATGTGTGTCCCTATTAATACACTCACCACGTGTGTCCCTAATTAATACACTCACCACGTGTGTCCCTATTAATACACTCACCACGTGTGTCCCTATTAATACACTCACCACGTGTTTCCTTTTGGGTCACTCTTCCCAAATGCACTGTATGACCCATCATCATGTTTGTATGTCAACTCTCTTTGGTACCCTAAAAAGGGGAACAAAAGGAGTATGAATGGATAGCTAGAAGATAGATGGGTAGATTAATATCATTAAAGGTAAATTAACGCACACACCCTATGTCCTCTCTCTTTCCTTTGGAGAACTACCAGCCACTATAATCTTCATCAAAATCAATTTGTCTACTGACGTCATTTATCATAACTAGTCCATTTATTCTCGCTAATGATTAGCGTACTTTGTGTTACAGTGGTACAATATTCACTACCAGTAAATTTTACATAGACTATAAGCTACAAGCTGATCTGACCTGGATGGGTTATTAAAGGGCATCTATACCGAAAAATAGGTTATTTTAAATTGACCATAACTGGAAACTATAATTCTTCCCAAGCACCACTGTATCATTTTTTTGTTGATCTGCTCCCTATTTCTTTAGATATCCAATCTAAAACTTCTTATATTTCAGCTGTCAATCAAGTTCCTTGCTCTCAAAAACTATTCTTCTGTGAGTAGTTTTACTGTAGCTGGAATGGTGACAGAGTTTTGACAGTTGGAATGCTGTATGCTGTGTGCAGGCTTGACAGTTGGTTTGTGGGGAAAAAGTCAGGTCGGATGGAAGTGGGAGTGGTTAAAAGAGGGAGGGGGAAACTGCTCCTAAACAAAATGTGTGCTGGATTGAAGGCATGCAGCAACACACACAAATCAGAGTAAGTGCTACTTACATGTATTCTATTATAGATTAAGATTAGGCAAAGTCATTTTTTCAGTATAGTGTCCCTTTAAGGATTAAGGTATTTATAATGGGAACAGAGACGTGAGCACATGGAGGGAACACAAGGAGGAGAAACATAAGATAATCAGGATCTCTCACCGCTTTCTAGGAACGTTTTGGCTTTGCTCTGGATCTCCTGGTTCAGTTGATGAGTATTTTCCAGATATTGCAGAATGAAGATATTGGGGGCAAAGAGAACCATGTTCTGTTCACCGCATCCGTACGGCATGGCCAGGAGACGGTCCAGGTTCTGCATGGCGGTTCCCATCAGGTCCCCTGTTGAATATAAAAGGAAAAACCAGTAGATACACAGACGTGGGGATATGTAATGCCAATGAGGGACGCACCTTCTATATTTATAAATGTTAAAAACCTATAACGTATCTAAATCCTGATCTATTCTACTTGCTATTTCAAGCTGAAAGTTGTTATTTCATAGCACCTGGAGGAACCTGTATTGGATGCCCCTTATTTCCATAACTATTTATGATCGCAGGTTAAATCAGAATTTAAGACGTCTCCTTACCTAGAACTGCCATGTAAGCTCTCTCCGAATCCTTCAGAATATTGTCAGGAACTTTAAGGGAAATCTCCTCAGAATGGTCTGGAAAAGAGGTTAACGGACCAATAGGAATTACTGGAAGTCCAGACATTCATTAGTGCAGAATTTTACAGCCATGTTGTTATTTTATGGCCGTGTTGCATAGTATTGGTAAGGTAAAGTATTGATAAATACAGATACAAATAGCTATATTCTGTACGTATAGAACCAAGGGGCATATTTATTAACCTGTGATACCAGAAATGTCCGAAACCGCTGGTTAGTGTAAAAGTTACCATACAAAACCATTTGGCACTGGATTACTATAATGGTATCGTATAGGCAATTGTAAGGATATTGTCCATTAGAGGCACTGACTTATTAAACTTGTTCCCGCGATGAAGTACCGGTAACCACTTTGCGGCTGTTATTACATTGTGTGAATGGGAGCAGTCAGTTGTGATCGTTTGTATGGCATTAAAGTCTTTCATTTCCGTGCAAAAAACGAACACAAATGTCTTGTTCTGCACTGTTTCCAAAAGTCCTTTGGGGTTGATTAGTTTATAGCAGGGCACAGAACAGAGGATTGGGTGACTGGTAATGGCAGTAAATTCGTTATAATGAGGTGATATTTCTGGGACTGTCTTGACCCCATTTTATCATCTTACCTTCTCCTTCTTTGATACAAATCAGGGAGCTGTGAGATTTGTCCTCTAGGACCCCTCCTGGCTGTAATAACAATACATAATAATAATCAGTGAGGTGATACATCTGATCACCTTGTTAAACTATGAATGGTTAGACCAGGTTTACATATGTAATATGGTGTGGGGGTGAGATAAGAGTAACATGGTAAGAGTTCATTTTTACATAACATTGCTCAGGGAGTGACTTATACAGTCTGACCAGATACTGAGCTACTCTGTGATCAACATTTCCTGCACCTTTTAGGTCTTGCAGCTGCAGGGAGTTCATTAAGAGAAGGTGGAGTCTCCTCTAATGAGAGCAGGGAGGACTGGAATGAGATCCGCCCCCTGGCAGCTGGTGGACAAAGGGAAGGAGAGACGGAAATTATAAAATCCATGGGTTCTAGAACCTGTTAAAGGGAAGGAAGGAAAGAAGAGTTCCTGCCCCTGGGAGCCAAACAAGAGGGAGTAAGTCTGTGAGCTGGGTAAAGGAAGGCCAAGCAGAACAAAGCATGAGGCCTGTAGTAAATGTAGATAATACCCAGTGCACGATAACAGGGAGTCCATGTCAGGGCTCTGAAGACCTAATAATACAGTTGGTTAGTAAATAATAATTTCCCTATAGCCAACAACATAACCTGCATTTAGCACAATGTACACGTACGGGGATAATACTCTGGTACATGTGATTATTACACTATAATGGGTCATTCTAGCTAGGGGAGAGCATGGGATGATACTCAGCAATGAACTTCACTCACCTGTACCAGTAGGGGCTTAACCAAGGTGTCTGTTGCGCCCTGTTTAGGGACAACTGGGATCTCATTATCACACAGATCTTTGGTGTTCAGAGCCTCAGTCCTCATTGTGATATTCACCTCTCCTGGACATTGGCAGGAAACAACGGAACATTAGACACGGCTGAGAACAGAATTAGTATCACGGTGTTCTACATGGCAAGTGGGGCAAGTACGGGGCGATACCGTCAGTACAGGAAAGGGGGACAAAGTGGAAATGGCCAGATCCCCACGCTGGACAGATCATAAGCGGAACAGGAAGCGCATTTAATATGGATTCACATGGTAGTAAAATGTAAGTTCCCCTTTAATACCCACTAATCTTTTAATTTCAATTTGCAGAGGGACATCTATATTTTTGCCGCAATGGGGTTATAATGTTATAATAGTCACTGTATGACATAGTATTCTGGCAATTCTAAGGATATAATGCAACACTTAGATAGGGCAATGGCCCAGGGCCCCCAAACCTTAAGGCAGCCCATAGCTTAGTTTGGTCAAGGGTTGGGGAGTGAACTTAACACCTTGTTTGCTTACTGCTCCCACAGTCTTTAAACTGGTTCAGCGTACATCAATTCTGTGTTTAAACATAAACAGGGTTATTCAATAAAAGTTCTTGTGCTAATTTTGCCTCAACCAATCAAATCTTATCTAACATTTAAAAGCTAACGTCTGATTGGTTGGGGCAAAATTAGCACCATTTTAAATAATAAGAACTTTTATTGAACAACCCTGATGTGTACAGCATGATCAGAGTCTCATCTCACCCAGTTTAGAAGCTTTCAGGTTCCAGTAGAAGGTTTTACTCTCGTCCGCACATAGACAGCTGGTGTACTGACAGTCATCGCATGGTTCCTGCTCTAAATCCTCTGAAGGCTGCAGGGTGGTCCGGACCTGTGGAAATGAATGGAGTATTTCCACATAAAGCAGCACCTTAAAGCCACGGTCCCCAAAATGGCTCCTACATGCGTTTTGGAGGAAGTCTATGTCCTTAGAAATCTATAGCCCCTGATACAGTCAATTCACTAGGTTAAAATCCCAATGTCCTTTATAAACATCCCTATTTATATTACATTCATTTTTATTCATCCTATTTTGTTGCCATTTGATAATTTTTACTGCTTTCCAAGTTCATTTATTTGTGGGGAACTGGCAATAGGTCTTTTTTATTAATGAGGGTGTGAACGGGGCTCGTTCACACCGGAAACTGACAAATACAGACAGGAAGTACAGCGTCAGCGTCAGTTTCTGTTTTTTTGCAACTATTTGTGTCGTTTTTTAAACAATGTTTTTCCATATATTTCCATAGGGAACGCATGCAAAAAACAGACAGAAATGCAGCATGCAGTGCGTTTTTTTAATGCAACAGACCGTAACGTAAACAGACACAGTCGGAACGCAATAGTATGAACGTTACTATTGAATTCTATGGTCCGTTGGAAAAAACGCCCCCAAAAAAAGACCTAGTGTGAACGAGCCCTTACACTATGTCACATGACTATGCTGGAAATTTATTTAACACAAGTTCGGAAATTGATTCGTTTCTATAAAGTTGGGAAATCTCCCTGGGGTGTCACCTACAGAGCGTCACGTGCCCTGTCCTGGAATTAGAAAATTCTTTCATTTCGTTTTTACTTCTTCGCCATTTTTGGCAGAAAATTCGCCAGATTTAGCGCTGAGTTTTACCAGATATAAATTGATCGAATTTGCTTGGTAAATACGGTGAAAATAGTAAAAAGACATTTTGCCGAGGATGGTTGAACATCTAGTTTAGGGAGGGGCCCCAATAGAAACATCAGTCACCTTTATACAGTGTTTCAGGTAGTTAAACACGGAGGCTTTAAGAGTGAAGGATTCTCCCCGGACCACGGAGTACGGCAGAGCAAGATCCACAAAGAACGGCTGGAAAGCTCGAACGGCAGAGCAAGATCCACAAAGAACGGCTGGAAAGCTCGAAGGGAGGTTGGTGCGGAGATACCAAACCCACTGGGTCCCATACAGAAAGCTCCAGCATTCCAGTCTGTGATGGTGTCTGGGACTGTGGGATGGAGCTCTGTGCTACCGGAATCTCTGTATAAAATGAAAAACAATCTAATGTTACAACTACCACCATCCAACCTTCTGCCCTCCCGCTCCCCGTTACAGTTGAAGCAGCAGTGACCAGGAGCCGTCCAACTCTTCAGGAAGGGTCAGCAGATGACATATAAATATTGACCATATCCTTATTAAGCTGTGTGCCTTCAAATGCTGGCCATACAGTGCCCCAATATTACATTGATTCAACGTTAATCACCAAATTCATCTAATTTCAGACCTAAATATCGATTTAACCTTCATAAGATGTTCTCTGTCCTGGACATCAAATATTTATTGCAAAATAATTGGCCCTGGCAGTTGTTAGAACATCGCTCAATGCCAACTAGAGGCCAGAAAATGCTCCAGCTATCTCCTTATGTAGCATCGGTGCTTTGTAGGGGGTTCACTATGGTTGATTGCAGTAATTATGAGTTAAATGACAACTATAAGGTAAAAATCTACTTTTTAAAAATAAAAAGTACTTGGGGAAGGAAGTTGGATTGATTATTCCTACTTCCCAATATCATTTTCTAGAGGATCCCCAGCACGTACAGTTTTCACCTGCCAGGTTAGTGTCCTGGACTTTACTGTATTAAATAATCCTGGCAGGAGAAGTTTTGTCTGTGCTGCTGCTCCGACTAGAAATGATTAGAGATGTCCGAACTTCGAAAAATCCGGTCCGCGCGAGGATCCGCGGATTTTCGCAAAAATCCGAAAATTCGAAAATCCGCGAGCGGACCCGTTAAAACGTATTAAAATGAAAGTTCGGCAAAATCCGCATTAAAAGTGGTCTAAATAGCCTTGGTAACGTACACTTAACCACTCAGGGACCTGGGTAATGGCCTTAGAAGCACGTATAAATGCCAACAATACCTAAAAATTACAGTCCGCTAGCGTGACTTTAAAAAAACGGTATTTTTCGAAAATACGAGGATTCCCGTAAAAACGAAGATTTCTGTAAAAAAACGAGGCTTTCTGTAACTATGATAGCTGCCATTGGCTAATTTGGATCATGTGGCTTGCTCCGTCTTGAAAATTTACACGAATCACTCGTTTTTACGAGTATTCTCGTAATTACGTGAATCCTCGTAATTACGTGAATCCTCGTAATTACGAGGATCTTCGGTTTTTCCGTATCCCGAAAGTATCGTAGATCCTCGTAATTACGGAGATACTCGTATTTTCGAAAATTTTCGTAAAAAAAAAAAATCCGCAGTTTGGAAGTCCGGAATAATCCGCCGTTCGCGGACGGGAGAAATCCGCGGCGGATCCGGGTTCGGGTCCGCGAACCGGCCCTCTCTAGAAATGATATTGGGAGGTTGGAATTATTAATCCTACCTTCCTGCTCCAGGTACATTTCCTTTTAACTATATTTGAAAAAACTTTATACGCACTAGTTCTCCTCTTTCAGAAAACAAACAAGCATGTTCATGGACGTAACATAGACATAATAATTGACCATGAATCTCTTTGGTGAATGGGACATTGTTAAATAAATGAAATCATTAATTATTTAAATGTAAAGGATCTTCCCAGAATTCTCGTTGCTGAGATCACATAGTCTTAAAACGTTGAGTGACTCTCACCCCACAGCCTGCAGTTCCCAAATCCAGGTTTCTGGGAAATACGCGCGGATGGTTTCAGGCGGACTAGACTCACTGGTGACCATGTTCTCCACTTTTTCTTTTATCTCGATTGGCGTGGCGCTAACAACCCTATTTGCTAAATAAAAGAACAGAAAATTAGCGTTTCCTTTAACCAGTCAGCTCATTAAAAGTTACCCATGAAAAAGAATTAATGGTCTATAAATGTTTTGGATTCTAGAAGATTGGAACATCCATTGCAAGGAATCAGCAGATCAGGTGTCCATAGGGTGACCTGCTGGCTCTCCATGCTGCTTTAGGAAAGTGGAGTGATATGGGAGACTGGGGACTGCTCAGAGAAAATGGGGCACAGGTATTTATCATTGCTGGTCTAATGAAGAGTTTATATTTTGGAGATTTAAAGCCTTTAAAAGATTTTCAGGCTCATTTACGCAGAGCCGCAATCGCTTTGTGTAAATGCTCCTTTCGCAATTCA
Organism: Hymenochirus boettgeri; assembly: GCA_019447015.1. Classification (NCBI taxonomy): domain Eukaryota; kingdom Metazoa; phylum Chordata; class Amphibia; order Anura; family Pipidae; genus Hymenochirus; species Hymenochirus boettgeri. The sequence goes on from CM033475.1 coordinate 9,647,442, forward strand.
ATATCGCATTAGCGAATTAATGGTGTTAAAATCCTGCGCTAAAACTATAACAAACACAATACTGAATTGCGAGCATTTGATGCGCTGGTGATTTTTGCGTAACTCGCGCATCTAACGCTAATATGGAGTTAAAGTCACCGGTAGCGAACCGGTTAGCACAACCAGTTAGCGGTAAATCAGCCCCCTTATCTTAGTTTTTAGATTAAGTATTTGATGTGGAAAAGGGAAGAAAAGTACTTACACATTACAATATTAGGTGACGCCATACGAGGCATTTCATCATCATAGTAAACATTGTGTTCTGGACACTTCAGAGGTTTTTTGATGTCAGCGCTGGTCACTATCTTTAGACGCATTTCCTGTTAATAGAAAATCGTTGTCTAATGTAGAACAATATAGAAAAACTTGAATATTCAATAAAACAACTTCAAATATTCAATACGGAACGCAGAAAGCAACCGGCTCCCCTTGAATTCTATTGGGTTAGTTTTTGTTCCGATTTCGAACATATCTAGTGTCATGTACTGTATATATTCGAGTATAAACCGAGGTTTTCAGGCTTTAAAAAAAGCCTGAAAATCTTACCTCGGTTTATACTCGAGTCAATCTTTCTCCTACCTTGTTCATCGGCCGCGCGATCCGCATCCTCAGTTCGCTTCCGGATGACGTAACTACCCGACGCTTCTCACTTTGCGGCACCAAGTAGTGACATCATCCTGAAGCGCAGAGGATGTGGAGCGAGGAGTGAGCAGCCACCGGACAAGGTAGGAGAATACCACAAGGACACCAGGGCACATAATACTTACAAATAAGAGTAAAACCTTCTTTATTTGTGCATACTGTATGGACTGCTGGACTGGCAGCCGGACTGGCAGCCAATCACGGACATGGCTTCCGGCTGTGCAGATAGACAGGGGAAAGAGGTGATGTAAGTACAGATCGGGGGTGTTTTGTGTCAAACTACTATGGCATTTGGGGTTGGGGGAGTGAGCCCTACACTACAGAAAAGGGGTTTTGTGCTAGGGGGGGGAGGGAGCATGACAAAATTCTCCCAGAGTTGAGACAGGAGGCAGAGTCCTATATGGACTCTGCAGAGCTCCTGGTGGTCAGGCTCCTGGTGGTCAGATTTTTGGACTTTAGGGGGGATTACAGGAGAACCATATGGAGCTGGGATGTGAGGTAAGGATTTTATTACACTACACAGTGGGACCAGTAGTGGGGGGGATTATAGTTTTGGGGGTGGACATGCCCTTTAATGATTTAGAGCAGCTACCCTGGGGTAACACTGGCAGAATGGAACCTCTAGCTATATTTGTCCACAATAAGAGTATTAATGTAATTTTGACCAAAATTTCAACTACCAATGAAATCCAAAACTAGTTTTGATGAGGAATTCCGGCTTTGACCGTTAAAGGGAAAGTTCATTGGAAAATATCATTATTTTTAAAATTCTTAGTTTATATTACACATACCTGGTTATTGTACATATTCTCTTCCATTTAGAAAAATCAGTTGAATTTATACCCCTTGCTATTCCCTGCCTTGACATTAGTGAGCCGACATTTCGGGTTCTGTAACGTTCCTTCTTCTTCCCAGAATGCACAGTACCTTGGAATGTTCCTAACCGTCATTTCTACTGATTGGCTGTTGGATGGGTCAAACATGCTCAGATCTCTACTGAGCAACTGAATCAACCCAGGCGCTGGGTCAAGGGCAAAACCATTAGGGGTCGGAATTTTGGAAGCATTTATTTATACACAGACAAAATAATGAATGGGTAGGTTAAGGTCATTGGGGTTGAAAAATACTGCTCTTCTTTCTTAAATGTATATTTACTGAACTTCCCCTTTAAAATTCCTAGTGGGTTCATGCATCATTACTAAGTAGTTATTCAGTACTATCTCTGAGGACATAAAACCAGTCAGAACTGTTGACGCCCATCGGCCGCCATTTTCTGCACTGTAGTTCTGTAATAATATGACAGGGAGCAATCTTACTGGTCAGAAATTTTCAGCACCTTTTACAAACCCTTAAACACGTTTCCCACGTTGCAGTGCGTCAGTAGTTTCTGTCTGCATCATAAGCTCATAAGAGTAACCATAATGTCTGGTACCTTGAAAAGGCTGTAAACATCCGCTTCATCGTGCCTGAACCAGAATGGAGGTAGAATTCTTCTCTTCTCTCGCAGAACTGGCTGGCGAGGGTAGGGGAAAAATGAGCAATGATCTTCAGTGTCCTGGACCCGGTAGTCATACCCTCCGTATTCAGGGTAGGGGAAGAGGGAATGAACCTGAAATGAAGGATGTTGGACTATCAATGGGGGAAATGAGGAGCCAGTACATGTGAGTGATACAGTGATAGACACAGATAGAACTGTCCAACAGTCCCAACATTGGAGATTCTAAATGATTCCTCTACAGTAGTGATAGTCCTCAGGATGGTTATGTAACACCTTGAACCCCCCATGGCACGTAATGCCCGTGGATACCTAGCCTCAGGCAATGGATATACAGGTTGATAACTGGTCAACTATCACCTGTGACTTTCAAACCAAACGATTCCTACCGATGATTTTAAGAAACAATGTGGCCAACTATGTGGCCTTTATAGACCACGCAAATCCCTAGGCTGATTGGATGGGCCCTACCTCCTTTTAGACACTTACTTGGTTCCTCCTGCTGTTGTATATTATAGATTAATGATACCTTAGATCATTTACAATAGGAATACAGTCTAACTTACTGCTAACATTAGTTGGACACCCATCACTAGAGAAGCTTCAAAATTCTAATCAGCTGTCATTTATAGAACTAAGATTCTGGTGGATGATTGTGATCACTGAGTCTGTGAAACTGGAAGCACATGCAGTATATGTGGGGCTGTGCATGACTGAGGGGAGGAGTCCTGACTTGTTCCCCTGGTCGCGGCCGGCGTTGCGCAGGACGTCATACGTCTCGCAAGTGCACGCCACGCTAGCGCTGGTATTAAAGGGGGGGAGAACGCTGTCGGACAAGGGGGAAGCCATTCGTCCCCCCCATCCCATCTCTACTCTTGTCTTGTTTAAGATTTTGTAAATAGTTTATATGCTGTTGGAAATGTTCCATTTATTCATTGTACAATACATTTTTCTTTTACTATGATAAAATGTCACAGCAGGTGTCAGATCCTTGCGTTGGGATATCATTTTGGATTTAACATGCCCACAACGTAACAGGTGGCAGGCATACATCCTAAACAAGGATGGTGAAAAGGATTGGTTGTTGGTAACACCTGGTTTTAAAGGTTGCTAGGGCAACTGGGGGATGGCGACAATGCAAGGGTCCTAACATCTAAGTGTAAACTCAATAAAGCTGTGGCCGACCACGTTCACCCAACGCTTATGTTGTCTTGTGCCTTATTTCTGTTACATCAAACGGGGTGAAAGTCAGAGTATCCAGGGAGGAAGTAGGATAAGAGCTAGGTTGTCTCAGTTATATCAGTTTATTATGGGAGGTCCTCCTCTCATAATTCAGTCTGTACCATCAGTTGGGCCTGAGTGTTCATTTTGCTGCCTGGTTCAATTTAAACATGGGAATAAATCTCACTGTATCCGCTGTTAGCTCCTTCTCTGGTTTCATCAACACACACCACACTCTGGTCCACCACATCTCAGGCACAGAGGGACCCTGCACTGCCTTAATTTCAAGGAGACATCTGATCCAGGGAGGACCTCATCTGGAGAGAAGCCAACCGATACCTGGACAAGAGAAGAGAGACATGTCACTCAAATCTACAGTATATGTTCGGGCAAGTAACACCAACTTCTCCCACATGTAGGGTGCAGTTTTATGGGGCCGTGTAGTACATATCCAGATAAATATTCGTTCCTCCTATCAACATAGTTCCATATATCCCCATATTGTATTTTATTGTTCTTTAGTGTACATTGTACATATATTTAGCTCACATCAAAGCAGATAACAGAATACTATGAGGACCAATTTATGGGTCTGTCACGTTTTTCTTTGAATAGAACTTACCTTATTACTGAAGCATCTTTGGAGTTTGAATGTTGCTGAATCCGCGACCATCTCCCCGGTGGGAAGTAAAATGTACGCAAGGGCGCGAAGACTTGGTGAAACATCGGCATTGAGGGTGAGCTTGATGGAGACCTCACCTCTCAGGACTGAAGGTCATTGATGGACACGCAGGAGGAAAGAGAAATAGAAGTTTAACTACGTCATGTAAATGACAGCAGGTTGTCCTGGAATACGTAGAAGATACAGGGGGTCTATCAGAAGTCTCACCTTCACCCTCACTTTTAATTGGCACCTCGACAGTTCCAGATTCCTCAATAGTTCCTTTAGAGGCCACCTGAAACGGGAATATCTCAATGTACAAGAAACATGTTTGCAAGAAGCAACATTGGAATGAGTTGAGTGGTATTCTGAGGCCTGGTACACACGGATCAATAAACAGACTGGTAGACTTCCGGTATAAAATAAAATTGGTACTGCTGATATTGTGGTGTCACCGATTATACAGCCTATTGAGGATAGAAATTTACTGATAGTTAACAAGATTATTTCAGAAAATGATAAAAATAGTACAACACACCCTGATGGACCCTTATTGGATAGGTAAACCACCATGTACCGACACCTTCCTCTTGCCGCGGTATGCACCGTTTTGTCAATGAGTAAATCTTCGATAAACAGATGCTATAATGTCGGGGTGGAAACTGAATGATCTTTTATAGATATTCGGTACTCCGAAGGCTTTATTAACAGTACTATGAAGGATCACCAATTGCGTCCATGTTTCTTACTGCGTTGACCAGTAAAAAAGGGAACATCTGATTGGTTCCTCACAAATCAATGGCACCTTTTATTAAATAAGCCCTATAACTCACTACAGGAATAGCATTTTACCACATTAACCATTTTCCTGTTGCTCTATAAACCCACTAATTGACATTAAGTCATTAACTCCACTGCTTGGTACTGGGGTCGAGGTTATAGTTCATTCCAACTTGGAAGCAACACTAGATATTAGATGACTCAAAAAACAAAAATAAACAAGATATGATGACTTATACAACCAATGAGTACACATGGGACAATATATCAGGACAATCAACTGGGTGTGGGGATATTTTGGTCGTTTGGGTTGAAATGTTTGCAAAAGGTTTTGACCGAATCAGTAAATTTCTATCCTCAATAGGCTGTATAATCGGTGACACCACAATATCAGCAGTACCACTTTTATTTTATACCGGAAGTCTACCAGTCTGTTTATTGATCCGTGTGTACCAGGCCTCAGAATACCACTCAACTCATTCCAATGTTGCTTCTTGCAAACATTTTTCTTGTCATTGAGATATTCCCGTTTCCAGTGGGCCTCTAAAGGAACTATTGAGGAATCTGGAACTGTCGAGGTGCCAATTAAAAGTGAGGGTGAAGGTGAACTTCTGATAGACCCCCTGTATCTTCTACGTATTCCAGGACAACCTGCTGTCTTTACATGACGTGTTAAACTTCTATTTCTCTTTCCTCCTGTGTGTCCATCAATGACCTTCAGTCCTGAGAGGTGAGTCTCCATCAAGCTCACCCTCAATGCCGATGTTTCACAAGTCTTCGCCCCCCTTGCGTACATTTTACTGCCCACCGGGGAGATGGTCGCGGATTCACAAACATTCAAACTCCAAAGATGCTTCAGTAATAAGGTAAGTTTTATTCAAAAAAAACACTGACAGACCCTAAAATTGGTCCTCATAGTATTCTGTTATCTGCTTTGATGTGATCAAATATATGTACAATGTACACTAAAGAACAATAAAATACAATATGGGGATATGGAACTATGTTGATAGGAGGAACGAATATTTATCTGGATATGTACTACAAACGGCCCATAAAACTGCACCCCCATGTGGAAGTTGGTGTTACTTGCCCGAACATATACTGTAGATTTGAGTGACTGTCTCTCTTCCTTGTCCAGGTATCGGTTGGCTTCTCTCCAGATGAGGTCCCCCCTGGATCAGATCTCCTTGAAAATTAAGGCAGCTGCAGGGTCCCTCTGTGCCCTGAGAGTGGTGGACCAGAGTGTGGTGTTGATGAAACCAGAGAAGGAGCTAACAGCGATACAGTGAGATTTATTCCCATGTTAAATTGATACCAGGCAGCAAAATGAACACTCAGGCCCAACTGATGGACAGACTGAATTTATGAGAGGAGGACCTCCCATAATAACTGATATAACTGAGACAACCTAGCTCTTATCCTATTCCCTCCCCTGGATACTCTGACTTTCACCCTCGTTTGATGTAACAAAATAAGCCACAACACATAAGCGTTGGTGAACGTGGTCGGCCACAGCTTTATTGATGTTTACACTTAGATGTTATGGACCCTGCATTGTCGCCATCCCCCAAGTTGCCCTGCACCCTTTAAAACCAGGTGTTACCAACAACCAATCCTTTTCACCATCCTTTGTATAGGATGTATGCCTGCCACCTGTTACGTTGTGGGCATGTTAAAATCCAAAATGATATCCCAACGCAAGGATCTGACCACCTGCTGTGACATTTTATCAATAGTAAAGAAAAATGTATTGTACAATGAATAAATGGAACATTTCCAACAGCATATAAAACATATTTACAAAATCTTAACAAGACAAGAGTAGAGATGGGATGGGCGGGACGAATGCTTCCCCCTTGTCCGACAGCGTTCTCCCCCCTTTAATACCAGCGCTAGCCGCTGGCGTGCACTTGCGAGACGTATGACGTCATTGCGCAACGCCGGCCGCGACCAGGGGAACAAGTCAGGACCTCCTCCCCTCAGTCATGCACACCCCACATATACTGCATGCTGCTTCCAGTTTCACAGACTCATGATCACAATCTCCACCAGAATCTTAGTTCTAAAATGACAGCTGTTAGAATTTTTGAAGCTTCAGTGATGGGTGTCCAACTAATGTTAGCAGTAATTAGACTGTATTCTATTGTAAATGATCTAAGTATCATTAATCTATAATATACAACAGCAGGAGGAACCAAGTAAGTGTCTAAAAGGAGGTAGGGCCATCCATCAGCCTAGGGATTTGCGTGGTCTATAAGGCCACATAGTTGGCCACATTTTTTCTTAAATCATCGGTAGGAATTGTTTGGTTTGAAAGTCACAGGTGATAGTTGACCAGTTATCAACCTGTATATCCATTGCCTGAGGCTAGGTATCCACGGGCATTGCCATGGGGGGTTCAAGGTGTTACATAACCATCCTGAGACTATCACTACTGTAGAGGTAAAATGGAATCATTTAGAATCTCCAATGTTGGGACTGTTGGACAGTTCTATCTGTGTCACTGTATCACATGTACTGGCTCCTCATTTCCCCCATTGATAGTCCAACATCCTTCATTCAGGTTCATTCCCTCTTCCCCTACCCTGAATCCGGAGGGTATGACTACCGGGTCCAGGACACTGAAGATCATGCTCATTTTTCCCCTACCCTCGCCAGCCAGTTCTGCGAGAGAAGAGAAGAATTCTACCTCCATTCTGGTTCGGGCACGATGAAGCGGATGTTTACAGCCTTTTCAAGGGTACCAGACATTATGGTTTCTTTATGAGCTTATGAGGCAGACAGACACTACTGACGCACTGAACGTGGGAAACGTGGTTAAGGGTTTGTAAAAGGTGCTGAAAATTTCTGACCAGTAAGATTGCTCCCTGTCATATTATTACAGAACTACAGTGCAGAAAATGGCGGCCGATGGGCGTCAACAGTTCTGACTGGTTTTATGTCCTCAGAGATAGTACTGAATAACTACTTAGTAATGATGCATGAACCCACTAGGAATTTTAAAGGGGAAGTTCAGTAAATTACATTTAAGAAAGAAAGAGCAGTATTTTTCAACCCCAATGACCTTAACCTACCCATTCATTATTTTGTCTGTGTATAAATAAATGCTTCCAAATTCCGACCCCTAATGTTTTGCCCTTGACCCACGCCTGGGTGATTCAGTTGCTCAGTAGAGATCTGAGCATGTTTGACCCATGTAACAGCCAATCAGTAGAAATTACGGTTAAAACATCCAAGGTGCTGTGGCACTCTGGGAAGAAGGAATGTTACAGAACCCGAAATGTGGCTCACTAATGTCAAGGCAGGAATAGCAAGGGGTATAAATTCAACTGATTTTTCTAAATGGAAGAGATAATGTACAATAACCAGGTATGTGTAATATAAACTAAGATTTTAAAAATAATGATATTTTCCAAGAACTTTCCCTTTAAACGGTCAAAGCCGGAATTCCTCATCAAAACTAGTTTTGGATTTCATTGGTATGTTGAAATTTTGGTCAAAATTACATTAATACTCTTATTGTGGACAAAATAGCTAGAGGTTCCATTCTGCCAGTGTTACCCCAGGGTAGCTGCTCTAAATCATTAAGGGCATGTCCACCCCCAAAACTATAATCCCCCCCACTACTGGTCCCACTGTGTAGTGTAATAAAATCCTTACCTCACATCCCAGCTCCATATGGTTCTCCTGTATCCCCCTAAAGTCCAAAAATCTGACCACCAGGAGCCTGCCCACCGGAGCTCTGCAGAGTCCATATAGGACTCTGCCTCCTTCTCAACTCTGGGAGAATTTTGTCATGCTCCCTCCCCCCCCTAGCACAAACCACCTTTTCTGTAGTGTAGGGCTCACTCCCCCAACCCCAAATGCCATAGTATTTGAGACACAAAACACCCCCGATCTGTACTTACACCACCTCTTTCCCCTGTCTATCTGCCCAGCCGGAAGCCATGTCCGTGATTGGCTGCCAGTCCGGCTGCCAGTCCAGCAGTCCATACAGTATGCACAAATAAAGAAGGTTTTACTCTTATTGTAAGTATTATGTGCCCTGGTGTCCTTGTGGTATTCTCCTACCTTGTCCGGTGGCTGCTCACTCCTCGCTCCACATCCTCTGCGCTTCAGGATGATGTCACACTTGGTGCCGCAAAGTGAGAAGCGTCGGGTAGTTACGTCATCCGGAAGCGAACTGAGGATGCGGATCGCGCGGGCCTATGAACAAGGTAGGGAGAAAGATTGACTCGAGTATAAACCGAGGTAAGATTTTTCAGGCTTTTTTAAAGCCTGAAAACCTCGGTTTATACTCGAATATATACAGTACATTACACTAGATATGTTCGAATCGGAACAAAAACTAACCCAATAGAATTCAGGGAGCCGGTTGCTTTCTCCTGCGTTCCGTATTGAATATTTGAAGTTGTTTTATTGAATATTCAAGTTTTTCTATATTGTTCTACATAGACAACGATTTTCTATTAACAGGAAATGCGTCTAAAGATAGTGACCAGCGCTGACATCAAAAACCTCTGAAGTTGTCCAGAACACACATGTTTACTATGATGATGAAATGCCTCGTATGGCGTCCCACCTAATATTGTAATGTGTAAGTACTTTTCTTCCCTTTCCACATCAAATACTTAATCTAAAAACTAAGATAAGGGGGCTGATTTACCGCTAACTGGTTGTGCTAACCGGTTCGCTACCGGTGACCTTTAACTCCATATTAGCGTTAGATGCGCGAGTTGCAAAAATCACCAGCGCATCAAATGCTCGCAATTCCAGTATTGTGTTTGTTATAGTTTTATGCGCAGGATTTTAACACCATTAATTCGCTAATGCGATATTGAATTGCGAAAGGAGCATTTACACAAGCGATTGCGGCTCTCTGCAATATGCCTGAAAATCTTTTAAAGGCTTTAAATCTCCAAAATATAAAACTCTCATTAGACCAGCAATGATAAATACCTGTGCCCCCATTTTCTCTGAGCAGTCCCCATCTCCCATATCACTCCACTTTCCTAAAGCAGCATGGAGAGCCAGCAGTCACCCTATGGACACCTGATCTGCTGATTCCTTGCAATGGATGTTCCATCTTCTAGAATCCAAAACATTTATAGACCATTAATTCTTTTTCATGGGTAACTTTTAATGAGCTGACTGGTTAAAGGAAACGCTAATTTTCTGTTCTTTTATTGCAAATAGGGTTGTTAGCGCCACGCCAATCGAGATAAAAGAAAAAGTGGAGAACAGGGTCACCAGTGAGTCTAGTCCGCCTGAACACCATCCTCGCGTATTTCCCAGAAACCTGGATTTGGGAACTGCAGGCTGTGGTGTGAGAGTCACTCAACGTTTTAAGACTATGTGATCTCAGCAACGAGATTCTGGGAAGATCCTTTACATTTAAATAATTAATGATTTCATTATTTAACATTGTCCCATTCACCAAAGAGATTCATGGTCATTATTATGTTCATGTTACGTCCATAACATGCTTTTTGTTTTTCTGAAAGAGGAGAACTAGTGCGTATAAGTTTTTTCAAATATAGTTAAAGGAATGTACCTGGAGCAGGAAGGTAGGATTAATATTCCATCCACCTCCCAAATTCATTTCTAGTCGGAGCAGCAGCACAACAAAACTTCTCTCTCCTGCCAGGATTATTATACAGTAAAGTCCAGCAACTAACCTGGCAGGTGAAAACTGTACGTGCTGGGGATCCTCTAGAAAATATATTGGGAAGTAGGAATAATCAATCCAACTCCTTCCCCAAGTACTTTTTATTTTTAAAAAGTAGATTTTTACCTTATAGTTGTCATTTACTCATATTACTGCAATCACCATAGTGAAACCCCCTACAAAGCACCGATGCTACATAAGGAGATAGCTGGAGCATTTTGCCTCTAGTTGGGCATTGAGCGATGTTCTAACAATGCCAGGGCCAATTATTTTGCAATAAATATTTGATGTCCAGGACAGAGAACATCTTATGAAGGTAAAAATCGATATTTAGGTCTGAAATTAGATGAATTTGGTGATTAACGTTGAATCAATGTAATATTGGGGCACTGTATGGCCAGCATTTGAAGGCACACAGCTTAATAATGATATGGTCAATATTTATATGTCTTCTGCTGACCTTCCTGAAGAGTTGGCGGCTCCTGGTCACTGCTGCTCTCAACTGTAACGGGGAGCGGGAGGGCAGAAGGTTGGATGGTGGTAGTTGTAACATTAGATTGTTTTTCATTTTATACAGAGATTCCGGTAGCACAGAGCTCCATCCCACAGTCCCAGACACCATCACAGACTGGAATGCTGGAGCTTTTTAGATGGGACCCAGTGGGTTTTGTATCTCCCGCACCAACTCCCTTCGAGCTTTCCATCCGTCTTTGTGATCTTGCTCTGGGCCGTACTCCGTGTCCGGGAGGAATCCTTCCACTCTTAAAGCCTCCGTGTTTAAACTACCTGAAACACTGTATAAAGGTGACTGATGTTTTCTATTGGGGCCCCTCCCTAAACTAGATGTTCAACCATCCTCGGCAAAATGTCTTTTTTACTTTTACATTGTCACCGTATTTAACCAGCAAAATTCGATCATTTATATCTGGTAAACTCAGCGCTAAATCTGGCGACTTTTCTGCCAAAAATGGCGAAGAAGTAAAAACGAAATGAAAGAATTTTCTAATTCCAGGACAGGGCACGTGACGCTCTGTAGGTGACACCCCAGGGAGATTTCCCAACGTTATAGAAACAATCAATTTCCGAACTTGTGTTAAATAATTTCCAGCATAGTCATGTGACATAGTGTAAGGGGCTCGTTCACACTAGGTCTTTTTTTGGGGGCGTTTTTTTCCAACGACCATAGAATTCAATAGTAACGTTCATACTATTGCGTTCCGACTGTGTCTTTTACGTTTACGTGACGGTCCGTTGCATTTAAAAAACGCACTGCATGCTGCTTTCTGTCTGTTTTTTTTTTTGCATGCGTTTCCTATGGAAATATATGGAAAACATTGTTTAAAAAACGACACAAATAGTTGGCAAAAAAAAGAAGCTGACGCTGACGCTGTACTTCTGTCTGTCTTTGTCAGTTCCGGTGTGAACGAGCCCGTTCACAACCCTCATTAATAAAAAAGACCTATGCCAGTTCCCCACAAATAATGAACTTGAAAGCAGTAAAAATTCTGAAATGGCAACAAAAGGATAATAAAAAAATGAATGTAATATAAATAGAGGTGATGTTTATAAGGACATTGGGTTTTTAACCTAGTGAATTGACTGTATCAGGGGCTATAGATTTCTAAGGACATAGACTCCTCCAAAACGCATGTAGGAGCCATTTTTGGGGACCGTGGCTTTAAGGTGCTGCTTTATGTGGAAATCTCCATTCATTTCCACAGGTCCGGACCACCCTGCAGCCTTCAGAGGATTAGAGCAGAACCATGCGATGACTGTCAGTACCCACTCTGTCTATGTGCGGACGAGAGTAAAACCTTCTACTGGAACCTGAAATCTTCTAAACTGGGTGAGATGAGACTCTGATCATGCTGTACACATCAGGGTTGTTCAATAAAAGTTCTTATTATTTAAAATGGTGCATTTTGCCCAACCAATCAGACGTTAGCTTTTAAGTTAGATAGATTTGATTGGTTGAGGCAAAATTAGCACAGAAACTTTTATTAATAACCCTGTTTATGTTTAAACACGAAATTGGTGTACGCTGGGCCAGTTTAAGACTGTGGGAGACAGTAAGCAAAAGGTGTTAGTTCACTCCCCAACCTTGACCAAACTACGCTATGGGCTGCCTTAATTTTTGGGGCCCTGGGCCATTGCCCCTATCTAAGTGTTGCATTATATCCTTAGAATTGCCAGAATACTATGTCATACAGTGACTATTATAATATTATAACTCCATTGCGGCAAAAATAAAGATATCCCTCTGCAAATTGAAATTAAAAGATTAGTGGGTATTAAAGGGGAACTTACATTTTACTACCATGTGAATCCATATTAAATGCGCTTCCTGGGTTCCGTTCCGCTTATGATCTGTCCAGCGTGGTAATCTGCTGGCCATTCCCACTGTGCCCCGCCCCCCTTTCCTGTACTGACGGTATCGCCCGTACTTGCCCCACTTGCCATGTAGAACCCCGTGATACTAATTCTGTTCTCACCGTGTCTAATGTTCCGTTGTTTCCTGCCATGTCCGGAGAGGTGAATATCACAATGAGGACTGAGGCTCTGACACCAAAAACTGTGTGATAATGAGATCCCAGTTGTCCCTAAACGGGCGCACACGACACCTTGGTTAAGCCCCTACTGGTACAGGTGAGTGAAGTTCATTGCTGAGTATCATCCCATGCTCTCCCCTAGCTAGAATGACCCATTATAGTGTAATAATCACATGTACCAGAGTATTATCCCCGTACGGTACATTGTTTGCTAAATGCAGGTTATGTTGTTGTTCTATGGAAATTAATTATTTACTAACCAACTGTATTATTAGGTCTTCAGAGCCCTGACCATGGACTCCCTGTATATCGTGCACTGGGTATATCTACATTTACTACAGGCCTCATGCTTTTTTCTGCTTGGCCTTCTTTACCCAGCTCACAGACTTACTCCTCTTGTTTGGGCTCCCAGGGGCAGGAACTCTTCTTTCCTTCCTTCCCTTTAACAGTTTCTAGAACCCATGGTTTTATAATTTCCGTCTCTCCTTCCCTTTGTCCACCAGCTGCCAGGGGGCGGATCTCATTCCAGTCCTCCTGCTCTCATTAGAGGATACTCCACTTCTCTTAATGAACTCCCTGCAGCTGCAAGACCTAAAGGTGCAGGAAATGTTGATCACAGAGTAGCTCAGTATCTGGTCAGACTGTAATAAGTCACTCCCTGAGCAATGTTATGTAAAAATGAACTCTTTACCATGTTACTCTTATCTCACCCCCACACCCATATTACATATGTAAACCTGGTCTAACCATTCATAGTTTTTACAAGGTGATCAGATGTTCACCTCACTGATTATTATTATGTATTGTTATTACAGCCAGAGGGGTCCTGAGGACAAATCTCACAGCTCCCTGATTTGTATCAAAGAGGAGAAGGTAAGATGATAAAATGGGGTCAAGACATCCCCAGAAATATCACCTCATTATAACGAATTTACTGCCATTACCAGTCACCCAATCCTCTGTTTCTGTGGCCCCTCTATAAACTAATCACACCCCAAAGGACTTTGGAAACAGTGCAGACACGACATTTGTGTTCGTTTTTTGCACGGAATGAAAGACTTTATGCCATACAACGATCACAACTGACTGCTCCCATTCACACAATGTTAATCAGCCGCAAAGTGGTTACCGGTACTTCATCGCGGGAACAAGTTTAATAAGTCAGTGCCTCTAATGGACAATATCCTTACAATTGCCTATACGATACCATTATAGTAATCCAGTGCCAAATGGTTTTTGTATGGTAACTTTTAACCTAACCAGCGGTTTTCGGACATTTCTGGTATCACAGGTTATAATATGCCCCTTGGTTCATACGATACAGATATAGCTATTTGTCTCTGTATTTTATCAATACTTTACCCTTACCAATACTATGCCACACGGCCATAAAATAACAAATTGGCTGTAAATTCTGCACTAATGAATGTCGGACTTCCATAATTCCTATGGTCCGTTAACCTCTTTTCCAGACCATTCTGAGAGATTTCCCTTAAAGTTCCTGACAATATTCTGAAGGATTCGGAGAGAGCTTACATGGCAGTTCTAGGTAAGGAGACGTCTTAAATTCGATTTAAACCTGCGATCATAAATAGTTATGGAAATAAGGGGCATCCAATACAGGTTCCTCCAGTGCTATGAAATAACAACTTTCAGCTTGAAATAGCAAGTAGAATAGATCAGGATTTAGATACGTTATAGGTTTTTAACATTTATAATATAGAAGGTGCGTCCCTCATTGGCATTACATATCCCCACGTCTGTGTATCTACTGGTTTTTCCTTTTATATTCAACAGGGGACCTGATGGAACCGCATGCAGAACCTGGACCGTCTCCTGGCCATGCCGTACGGATGCGGTGAACAGAACATGGTTCTCTCTTTGCCCCCCAATATCTTCATTCTGCATATCTGGAAAATACTCATCAACTGAACCAGGAGATCCAGAGCAAAGCCAAACCCGTTCCTAGAAGCGGTGAAGGATCCTGATTATCTTATGTTTCTTCCTCCTCCTTGTGTTCCCTCCATGTGCTCACGTCTCTGTTCCCATTATAAACAACCTTAACCTTAAAGGACACATACTTGAAAAAATGACTTTGCCTAAATCTTAACTATATAGAATACATGTAAGTAGCACTTACTCTGATTTGTGTGTGTTCTGCATGCCTTCAATCCAGCACACTTTTGTTTAGGGAGCAGTTTCCCCCCCTCTTTTAAACCACTTCACACTTCCTATCCGACCTGACTTTTTCCCCACCCAAACCAACTGTCAAGCCGCACACACGTCATACAGCATTCCACTGTCAAACTCCTGTCACCATTCCAGCTAACATGTAAAACTACTCACGAGAAGAATAGTTTTTTGAGAGCAAGGAACTTGATTGACAGCTGAAATTAAGAAAGTTTGATTGGATATCTAAGAATAGGGAGCAATAACAAAAAAATGATACAGGTGGTGCTTGGGAAGAATTATAGTTTCCTAGTTATGGTCCATTTAAAAAATACCTATTTTTCGGTTAGATGCCCCTTTAAATAACCCATCCAGGTCAAGATCACAGCTTTAGCTTATAGTCATGTAAAGTTTACTGGTAGTGAATATTGTACCACTGTAACACAAAGTAGACGCTCATGCATTAGCGAGAATAAATGGACTAGTTATGATAAATGACGTCAGTAGACAAATTGATTTTGATTGAAGATTATATTGGCTGTGTAGTTTGTCTCCCAAGGAAAGAGGAGAACATTGTGTGTGGTTCGTTAATTTACCTTTAAGATATTAATCTAACACCATTCTATCTTCTAGCTACCATTCATACGCCTTTTGTTTCCCCTTTTTTTAGGGTACCAAGCAGAGTTGACATACAAACATGGATGATGGGTCATACAGTGCACTTTGGGAAAGTGACCAAAATGAAACACGGGTGAGTGTATTAGAAACTGTAGGTAATGACACACGTGGTGAGTGTATTAATAGGGACAACACTTGGTGAGCTGTATTAATAGGTACACACTTGGTGAGTGTCATTAATAGGGACACACAGTGTGAGTGTATTATAGGATCACACTTGGAGTGGTATTAATAGGGACACACGTGGTGAGTGTTGATAATAGGGCAACACGTGGTGAGTGGTACTTAATTAGGGACACACGTGGTGAGTGTATAATAGGACACACGTGGTGATGGACAGACCTGGGTATGACTTAATACGGGACCCACGTGGTGAGTGTATTAATAGGACACACGTGGTAAGTTATATAATAGGTGACACACGTGGTGAGTGTACTAATAGGGACACGACATGGTGAGTGTATTAGAAGGGACACAACTGGTGAGTGGTATAATAGCCGGACACACCGTGTAAGTTGTATTAAATTGGAACACCCTGTGGTGGATGTATTATAAGGGACAACGGTATTCAGGCCGTGGTTGAGTGTACTAATAGGACACACGTGGGAGTGTACTAATAGGGACCACGTGGTGAGTGTAGTAATAGGGACACACACTGTGGTGATGTATTATAGTAGGGACCAACACGTGGTGAGTGTATTAATAGGGACCACGGATGTATCGGACCATGGTGAGTGGTAGACAGGCTTGTTAGGTATAATAATCACTAACGTGTTAATATGTGTCCAGGTGCAGAGTTATATGTCAGGGACATGTAAGTGCCAGGCAAGAAGAACTTGCTGGTGGTCAATGAGATTAAGGCCCATGGAATTACGGAACGATCCAACTCCATCTTGTTATCTTCATCCTATAATGCTATGACCATTATATACTATAATCTAATGAGTATTATAATTATATATATTTCTAATCTATGACTATTATTAACATTCACGGATATGGAGAACCAACACCTTTGTGAGTTAAGGACAAGGTTTAAATCTTGACACTCAGTGAATAATACCATGTTGTTTGCAGCCGGGTAATAATCCCAAGCTTCTACCTTTGTGGAAATGACATCTCTGACTGGTCCTTCCTTTCTCATTTCATTCAATCCCCATCCTCCACTATGCTGACGCATTTTGTAGTCAATTCCTTCAGCAAGCTCGCCTACATCTTCATTGATTAAAGTCACCTGAAACCATTCTTTTCACTTGCGTGGAGACCATCAGAATTGACAGCGGCTGCTTCCAGAGCGTGGGGAACTCTTAAACAATGCTATGAAGGTATCAACTGCCAATATACAGGGTCAATGTGACGAGTCAGAGGGTTGGTGTCCATTGGGATCAGGGACCATTTGCTTTACAGAGGAGGAACATGTTGAGAATCCAGTTGCGCGATATTTTATTGGCTCCCACCATGAGCCGGTCTTCCATTAAGCCACTGCAAGGGCCCAGTAAAACATAAGGGGGAATCGCTAGAGTACTACAAGCCCATAATACACAGAAGAAGGATGCTCCAATGTCAGCCCTGCCTGGGCCCAGTTTTGATCTTACCATCCAGTCTACATGTTTGTTAACTCACCCAATCACGTGTTTACAGGGCTGGAGTGGATGATGAAATCCTCTCTCTACTTATAACTGACCATGCTCTGTGGAGCAGTGTATCCTCAGAGGTAAATTTTTACACACGTGTAAAGTTTTCATACCAAAACAATTCAATGACTGACTGAACAACCCGCTTTGTTCTGTAAAAAAAGTAAGTCGCACTTTAGTTGACGTTGAGTGACGCTACTTCACCAAAATACTTTTTACTTTAAATTCAGTCGTATACAGTTATGTTTTTGAATTATGGATAGTAAATATTTAACTAGATTTTCTCCCATAAGATTGAAGTAAGAAAGTCCTTTGATAAAACTACAGAAATTTCCATTTCCATAATTAGATATAGTGGAGTGGCCTGTAACCGAATCTCCAGGGAAACCATTGGGGACGCCATAGTGTGGGTAGGCCCATATCAGTTTGCAGCAGTTCCCAGGTGTATGTGTGGTGTAAGTCGGTCCAATATGTGGTGGGGGGCAAGATAAAGGAACACAGACAGAATTTCCGAAGGCACTGGGGGAACCAATGTTTAACCAACCTCACGATAAGATAGCCCGGGATGGAAATGTGATCTGGGGTTGGTGTGTGCGGGTTCAGTCAGACAGCAACACAAAGCACAGCGTGGTCTGCTTTGCGTGGGAGCAGAGGCGTGATTGGCGTCTGGGGCGTTTGTTTAGTTGGGGATGGAGACGTTATGTTTATATGTGGTTGGGTTTGTAACAAATTTATGGTTTAAAAGTCCCATACAAGTTTGGAAGCCCAGGTTTCATTACCATCCTAAGATAACTTGGAGTTTCAGCTCCGAATCTTTCGAAGCCGTTATATTCCTCACTGCCTGGCCTTGCTGTCCTGCTCACTTGGTGGAGACCCCACTCAATTGACAACTCTGCACCTGCCTGTAGTTAAGGCCGCTAAAGACCTTGAGCATTGTGTACACCCCAGGCATTGATGGCCACCTTTCGCTCTGAGTGGAGACACTGAACTCAGAGACATGTTGATGGCCAAACTGGAGGAGAAGGCAGTGGAAAATGGGTAAGGCCAGTGGGCTCTTAATATTAGTGTTTTGTCGAGAGCTTACTTACCATGAAGGGTGTTTTCTGTTGAAGAATGCCGCCTTTTATTGATTGGAAAAATTCATGGTCCTTTTAAATAAACCATAAATAATAACAAGATTAAACATGCTAACATCTGTGTTTGAAATAATTTTTAAATAATTATTTAAAAAATAACACATTAGAGCGTCATCCCCAAAATCATCAGTTGTGTCCTCTAAACTGACCCATCATAACTCGATTCACTGTGTCTAAGAGGCAAGGTTGATGTATAAGACACATGTTTTCTTGTGGCTGACGATTGGTCTATTTGAATGGGTGCAAGTCAAGTCGTGGTCTATAATCAGCTTTAAGGATATTAGTTTATGACCTAATGGGAGTTATTGGTGTATTGTAATGAACCGATAGGACACACACATTTGGGTCCAGGCAGGTATTAGTTTGTTTTTTAGTTATTCGATTCTATAAAGCATTTTTTATAAATCTAGGCAGAATCTCCATCAAAGAGACCCCAATAGCAAATTCCCTTTTCTGTATGGGGCACTCTGGCGGTCCCAACACCTGAATCATTTTATATCAATAGTCTTCTGACCGTTATTAAGTACAACTCATTGTGAATCTTATGTTAAAGCATTGTAACATTTTCCCTTTTTATCCTACAATGGACAACTACCTGGGAGCGTAACATCATGCATCAGCGCCCCCCGTGCCCCCGTCTGGTATCGCGCTCTCTCAGTTAGTTGGAATTAACTTCATATGTGCTGCTAGCCCTGCTCTCTAGTCCTACGCCAGACCTGGGCAAAGGCTCCGGATTGCAGCTGGCTGAGCAAACAGCAAACCCATCCGGGGCTTCTCTTCTCACAGGTAATGGGCACCACCTAGTAGTAACCATGGATGACGGCTGGAGGGCGGAGCCAGCTGTCTAACTACCAATAATTGGGACAATCATTATCCTTAAATATCTGGTTAGTGATAAGGTCAAAATGTATCAGTTGGGGTTGGGGGCAGATAATGACAAATCACCAGTTTTAAGGGTGGCACATGCCCTTTAAAATCCCTTCCCTTTCCTTTCCCAGGACACCGTTGTGTCTCTCAGGCTCTTGCTAAATAAGGGGGGGCGCTGACAGCCACATTCGATGACACAGGGAGATGCGAAGGTAACAGTCACCTCCAGAGTTGATTTAATAGAGAGTTCCACTTGGACCACACTAACCGGCTCCTACTACAGAAAGCATCACTGCCGGAATGGTTTCCTGGGACTACAACACTTGTGTCCGCTCTGGGAGTGTTGTGTGTATGTACAGGTAGGTCTAAAACAATAATAGATCAGGCAAACTCACACCCTGCTATTTACTCCGTTGCTGTTCTTTGTTCAACACCCCCTTCTTCCAAAGGGCCAATCGTCACTGCATGAACAGAAACCCAGAACAGAATGCTACACGCTTAGCATTCCTGGTTCCTCTTTCCCATTTATGTACATGTTTCGTAAACATATCGCACTGGGGCTTATATCCCAGTAAATGTAGATGTGTTGGTGTATCACATGTATGGGTAAAATAACCCCATTTTTCTAGACTCCAGTTAATTTCTTTTAAACTCCAGAAAGTGAATTGGGTGTAAGGTTAATAGGGGATAGGGAGGTAAAGTGGGTCTAGAGTTGAATGGGGGTCCTGGAAAGGTGAATGGGGTCTAGAGAGGTGAATGTGAAGTATACGAGGTAAATGAGGGTCTATAGATGTGAATGGATGTCGCGAAAGGTGCATGGGGTCTAGAGAAGGTAATGGAAGCTACAGAGGTAAATGAGGGTCGTGGTGTCACCGATTATACAGCCTATTGAGGATAGAAATTTACTGATCTGGTCAAAACCTTTTGCAAACATTTCAACCCAAAGACCAAAATATCCCCACACCCAGTTGATTGTCCTGATATATTGTCCCATGTGTACTCATTGGTTGTATAAGTCATCATATCTTGTTTATTTTTGTTTTTTGAGTCATCTAATATCTAGTGTTGCTTTCCAAGTTGGAATGAACTATAACCTCGACCCCAGTACCAAGCAGTGGAGTTAATGACTTAATGTCAATTAGTGGGTTTATAGAGCAACAGGAAATGGTAATGTGGTAAAATGCTATTTCCTGTAGTGAGTTATAGGGGCTTATTTAATAAAAGGTGCAAACATTTGCTTGTGCAGGAACCAATCAGATGTTCCCTTTTTACCGGTCAACTGCAGTAAGAAAACATGGAGGCAATTTGGTGGATCCTCATATTACTGTTAATAAGCCTCATAGGGACATATCTAGTTGGAGTTAGCTCAATTTATAAAGCGGTGATAACCGACGGCAAAAATTTGCATGTCTTTTTGAGACATACTGGCAC
Source organism: Hymenochirus boettgeri (assembly GCA_019447015.1). Classification (NCBI taxonomy): domain Eukaryota; kingdom Metazoa; phylum Chordata; class Amphibia; order Anura; family Pipidae; genus Hymenochirus; species Hymenochirus boettgeri. The sequence continues at coordinate 9,668,415 of CM033475.1, forward strand.
ACATAATGGCCAAAAACACTCAATCGTATTTATAGAGCGGGGGAAAGTGTTTTTTGCCATTAGGCTTCAAATACATGTAAAGTGGGGATGGTACATTAGTTGGCACATTTCTGGAAATAGGTTACTCGAGGGTGCGAGTACATTATGGTGGGTTTCCCAATACAAATAAGGGTTCGGAGGAGGGGGTGTAAGAATATTTTCAATCATTTACTGAAATAATTCAGTGAATGAATCAATAATAAATCTTAAGTAATAATTATAATAATAATAATCATTTAATAATATAATGGATAATAATGATAATAATAATATAATAATATAATAATTACATAATGAATAATATAATAATATAATAATAATAAAATAATAATAATAATTAAATAATAATAATAATAATATAATAATATATTAATAATATAATAATAATATAATAATAAGATAATAATAATAATAATGTTAATAATAATAAAAAAAAAAAAAAAAAAAAAAATAATTAATAATGTATAGCGTTATATAGTTTACAGCCCTGGTCTGTTTTGGAGAAGTTCTGGTGATATTTTGTTTTTGAAAACGATCCGGAAATAATAATGTTATTCGCCATTGCGAGTCTGGTACAGAAATGGCACAAATAGCAATCCTTACTAATGTGCCACGTAGTTTATTGTGAATACGTCCATATATCTACATTTCCATAGCTAGTGAGAGTTTATGGAGTTGGAGTGGATTGATCTGACGATATGTGGTGAGTGGATGATCTGACGATATGTGGTGAGTGGATTGATAATGACGATTGTGGTGAGTGATTTGATTACTGACGATATGTGGTGAGTGAGTTCTGACGGATATGTGGTGAGTGGATTGATCTGACGATATGTGGTGAGTGGGATTGATCTGACGATATGTGGTGAGTGGAGTGATCTGACGATATGTTGTGAGTGGATTGATCTGACAGATATAGTGGTGAGTGGATTGATCTGACGATATGTGGTGAGTGGATTGATTGACCCGAAATATGGGGTGAGTGGATGATCTGACGTAGGTGGTGAGTGGATGGTCTGACGATATGTGGGAGTGGATGGTTGACGATATGGCGGAGTGGCATTGATCTGACGATAGTGGGGAGTGGATTGATCTGACGTATGTGGTGAGTGGATTGATCTGACGATTGTGGTGATGGATTGATCTGACGAATGGGTGAGTGGATTGATGACGATATGTGGTGAGTGATTGATCTGACGATATGGGTGAGGGATTGGGTCTGACGATATGTGGGTGATGATGGACTCTGACGATCTGTGTTGGTGAGGGGATGATCTGACGATATGTGGTTGAGTGGATTGAAATGGACGATTGTGGTGAGTGGATTGATCTGACGATTATGTGGTTAGATTATTTGTCTTGATGCGTTGTTAGAAAGGTTTTTGTCCCTTGGTGTTCACACTTTGTAGATCTTGTAATTGATTTTGCAGCTTCAGAAATCCGCACACAGTAAGGGACGAAGGTGAAGTTAATCAAACTAGTTATTCCAACCTTACAAAGGTCAGTCTTCTCTAAAAATACTAAAATGCAAGGAGAATATTTATAATATTATAAATCATAAGGACGAGCTTAGACCACGCCCCTATGGAAGGTGACATTATCCCCATCCAAGTCTAAGGGGTGGTTGGTACAAAATAAAAATTTTCCACTCGTTTCACGTTTACCAGCCGAAGAGAGGGGCAGAACCTACAATTTAATGGATGGTTTGTTTTGTTTCTTACATTCATTTTTTTGACTTCTAAATTACAATTTTTCCTGATTAAAGATCCCTGGATTTATAGAATACATTGCTAAATATAATCTATAGCCTTGCTAACGACAAGTGTAAAAAGCCCAAACAAGACCCTATCCTATTTAATAGTGTGGATACATTAGCAGTGGTGGTACAAGGTAGCTGTAAATTCCATGGCATTGAATCTTTCTCCAGTTCAATTCACTGCGTTGGATAATAATTCCAGCGTGCATCCCTATGCCCCTCACACGGGAGCTCCACCTGCAGGGAGTGGACTTCAGAAAGCTGTACTACGGAATAGAAAGGACTTAAGCGCAAAGACCCAGAACTATAATTAAGGGGTGATTATCCTTCCTTGTAAACACTGACGTGTTCCTCTCTGTGGCAGCCTTGTGAAAAGCAAACAAAACAGCTCATATACAGTGCAATATATTATTAAAAACATTTTAGTATACATAGCAAAAAGGGGATTGTCTGGGCTTTGGTATTGATGGACAACCAACACCTATCAACTGCCTCGTTTGGATTGGGCGGTCCCAATCACTATAATAGTAAATGCAGGTCCGTTGTGGCTAGTGGGGGGAGCCTTTTGGCCAAATGGAATCAAATGGTTTGTAATATCATAACCACCATCACCCTAGTTTACTTATAACACAAGGAAGTGTGTTTCTAGGATTGCCGGATTGTCTAGTGATGTTATCTGTGTAGAGACCTGCAACTGTAAATCTAGATAGAATACATGGTCTGTATTAAAATACCGTCAGAAATATGGAGCCGTACCAGCTTGTTGATGTTGTCAACTGTAATGAAGCTTCTCCTTATTATCAGGTACCAAAGTCTCGTTAATTTTTCCTTCAAATGCTGGTTGAGATATAATTATCCTGATGTGGAATGGGTTGCTTACTGGCGTCTACAACCTTTAAACTGCATGTTAATCAATAGAAAGTGTTTAGGTCCAGGGTGGAATTCACACTCTGGGCCCATCACAAACCATTAAAATCAGGGCCCATCAACCAAACCTGCACACTCAGGGCCCATCACAACATGCACACTCAGGGCCCATCACAAACCCTGCCACACTCAGGGCCCATCACAAAACATGCACATTCAGGGTTCATCACAAAAACATCCACTCTCAGGGTCCACCACAAAACATCCACTCTTAGGGTCCATCACAAACCATGCACTCTCAGGGTCCATCACAAACCATGCACATTAGGGGTCCATCACAAACCATGCACATTCAGGGTCCCATAACAAACCATTGCCTCTTCGGACCATCACAAACCAATGCACATCAGGGTCCCATCACAACCATGCACACTCAGGGTCCATCACAAACCATGCACTCTCAGGGTCCATCACAAAACATACACTCTTAGGGTTCCGGTGCGTTCATCACAAACCATGCACATTCAGGGTCCATCACAAAACCATGCCACACTCAGGGTCATCACAAAACATACACTCTTAGGGTCCATCCACAACCCATGCACATTCAGGGTCCATCACAAAACCATGCACTCTTAGGGTCCATCACAAACCATGCCAATCTCAGGGGTCCATCACAAACACATGCACTCTCAGGGTCCATCACAAACCATGCACATTCAGGTCCATCATAAACCATGAACACTCAGGGGCCATCACAAAACATCCCACTCTGGGGTCCATCACCCAAACATGCACATTCAGGGTCCATCATTAAAAACCATGCACAGTCAGGGTCCAATCACAAACAAATGCAATCAGGGTCCATCACAAACCATGCACACTCAGGGTCCATCACAAAACATACACTCTTAGGATCCATCACAAACCATGCACATTCAGGGTCCATCACAAACCATGCACACTCAGGGTCCATCACAAAACATACACTCTTAGGGTCGCATCACAAACCATGCACATTCACGGTCATCACAAAGCATCCACTCTCAGGGTCCATCACAAAACATCAACTATTAGGGTCCATCACCCAAAAGCATCCACTCTTAGGGTCCATCACAAACCATGAACACTCAGGGGCATTCACAAAAAATTCACTCTTAGGGTCCATCACAAACCATGCACATCAGGGTCCATCACAAGCCATGCCACATTCGGGTCCATCACAAAACATGCACACTCAGGGGCCATCACAAACCATGCACTCTCGGGTCCATCACAAACCATGACAAAAGGGTCCATCACAAACCATGCACTCTCAGGGTAGATCAAAAACCATGCACATTCGAGTCCATCACAAACCCTGCACTATCAGGTTCCATCACAACCATGCACATTCAGGGTCCATCACAAACCATGCACATCAGGGTCCATTCACAAACCATGCACATCAGGGTCCATCACAAACCCCCAGGCACATTCCGGGTCCGCCTCCATCACAACCATGCACATTCAGGGTCCATCACAAACCATGCACATTCAGGGTCCATCACAAAACATCCATTCTAAGGGGCCATCACAAAACATCACTCTTAGGGTCAATCACAAACCATGCACATTCAGGGTCCATCAAAAACCATGAACACTCAGGGTCCATCACAAAACCATGCACTCTCAGGGGAATCACAAAACCTATGCCACATAGGGTCCATCACAAACCATGCACACTCAGGGTCCATCACCAAAAAACATTCACTCTTAGGGTCCATCACAAACCATGGCCAAACATTCAGGGTCCATCACAAAGCATCCACTATTAGGGTCCATCACAAAACATACACTCTTAGGATCCATCACAAACCAGTGTGCAATTCAGGGTCCATCACAAACCATGCACACTCAGGGTCATCACAAACATAAACCTCTAGGATCCATCACAAACCATGCACATTCAGGGTCCATCACAAACCATGACACACTCAGGGTCCATCACAAGAACATACACTCTAGGTCCATCACAACCATGCACATTCAGGGTCCATCACAAAAGATCCACTCTTAGGGTCCATCACAAAACAATCCAGTCTTAGGGTCCATCACAAACCATGCACTATCAGGGTCCATCACAAAACATCCACTATCAGGGTCCATCACAAAGCATCCACTCTTAGGGTCCATCACAAACCATCCACTCTTAAGGGTCCATCACAAAGCATCCACTCTTAGGGTCATCACAAAACATCCACTCTTAGAGTCCACACAAAGCTCCCCCCCCACTCTTAGGAGTCCATCACAAAACATCCACTTTAGGGTCCATCCAACAGCATCCACTCTTAGGGTCCATCAAAAACAGACATCCACTCTTAGGGTCCTTCACAAACCATGCACATTCAGGGTCCATCATAAACATACACATTCAGGGGGGTCCAGCACAAACCATGCACATTCAGGGTCCATCAAAAAACCATGCACATTCAGGGTCCATCACAACCCATGCAACTCTCAGGGTACATCACCAAAACATCCAACTCTTAGGGTCCATCACAAACCATGCAAATTCAGGGTCCATCACACAACCATGCACCATTCAGGGTCCATCACCAAACCATGCACTCTTAGGGTCATAACAAAAACATGACTCTCAGGGTCCATCACAAAACATCCACTCTCAGGGTCCAATCAAAAAACATCCACTCTTAGGGTCCATCACCAAAAACATCCACTCCTAGGGTCCATCACAAAGCATCCACTCTTAGGGTCCATCACAAAACATCCACTCTTAGGGTCCATCACACAAAACCATGCACATTCAGGGTCCATCACAAAGCATCACTCTTGGGTCCATCACAAACATACACTTTAGGATTCCATCCAAACCATGCAAATCAGGGTCCATCACAAACCATGCACCACTCAGGGTTCCATCAACAAACATGACACTCTAGGACCATCACAAAAACCATGCACATTACAGGGGTCAATCACAAACCAGCACACTCAGGTTCCATCACAAAACATTTACAATCTTAGGGTCCATCACAAACCATGCACATTCAGGGTCCATCACAAAAGCATCACTTCTTAGGGTCCATCACAAACATCAGTCTTAGGGTCCTCACAAAAACAGGCACTCTCGGGTCCATCACAAAACATTCCACTCTCAGGGTTCCATCAAAAGCATCCACTCTTAGGGGGGGGGTTTTTCCATCACAAAACATCCACTCTTAGGGTCCATACAAAGCATCCCATCTTAGGGATCAATCCCAAAGCATCAACTATTAGAGTCCATCCACCAAAGATCCCCTCTTAGGTCCATCACAAAACATACACACACTCTTAGAGAGCCCATCACAACCAGGCATCCATATTTAGCGGCTCATCACAACGCAATCCCACTTTAGCGAGGTTCCTTCAAGCACCAAACACCCATGCACAACATCAGAGGTCACCATCATACAAAAACCATGCACTTCAGGGTCCATCAAAACCCTGGCCATCAGGGTCCCATTCAAAAAACCATGCCACATCAGGGTCCATACACAAACCATGCAACCTCTCACAGGGTCAACACTGCCGCCACAGAACCACACATCACACTTGTAGTGGTTCTCGCATCCACAGAACGTCAATGGTACATTAGTTGGCACATTTCTGGAAATAGGTTACTCGAGGGTGCGAGTACATTATGGTGGGTTTCCCAATACAAATAAGGGTTCGGAGGAGGGGGTGTAAGACTATTTTCAATCATTTACTGAAATAATTCAGTTGACTGAATTCTAATAATAATCTAATAATAATAATAATAATAATAATAATATTAATAATATAATGATAATAATGATAATAATAATAATAATAATATAATAATAATAATATAATAATATAATAATATAATAATAAATAATAAAATAATAATAATATAATAATAAGTAATATAATAATAAGAAACAAAAAAAAAAATAATTAATAATGTTAGCTTATATAGGTTTACAGCCCTGGTCTGTTTGTGGAAGAAGTTCTGGGTGAGTATATTGTGTTGTTTGAAAACGATCCGGAAATAATAATGTTATTCGCCATTGCGAAGTCTTTGGTTACAGAAATGGCACAAATAGCAATCCTTACTAAATGTGCCACGTAGTTTATTGTGAATACGTCCATATAATCTTACATTCCAGAGCTGGGAGAGTTTAGAGTTGGAGTTGGATTGATACTGAGATATGTGGTGAGTGGATTGATCTGACGATATTGTGGTGAGTGGATTGATTGACGATTGTGGGTTGAGTGATTTGATACTGACGATATGTGGTGAGTGGATTGTCTGACGAATGTGGTGAGTGGATGATCTGACGATATGTGAGTGTGATCGTAGTGGTGAGTGGATTTATGACGAATGTGGTGAGTGGAGTGATCTGACGATTGTTGGTGGATGTTGGACTATTTGAGTGGATGATCTGACAGATATAGTGGTGAGTGGTTGATCTGACGATATGTGTGGGATGGTACGATAGTTGAGTGGATTGTTCTGACGCCGAATATGGGTGAGTGAGTGATCTGCGTATGTGGTGAGTGGATGATCATGACGATATGTGGTGAGTGGATGATTGACGATATGGCGGAGTGGCATTGATCTGACGGATAGTGGTGGAGGGATTGATCTGACGATATGTGGTGAGTGGATTGATCTGACGATATGTGGTGAGTGGATTGATCTGACGATATGTGGTGAGTGGATTGATCTGACGATATGTGGTGAGTGATTGATCTGACGATATGTGGTGAGTTGGATGTCGAGATTGGTGAGTGTTTGACGATATGTGGGTGATGATGGACTCTGACGATCTGTGTTGGTGAGGGGATGATCTGACGATATGTGGTGAGTGGATTGATCTGACGATATGTGGTTAGATTATTTTTCTTGATTGCGTTAGAAAGGTTTTTGTCCCCTTGGTTGTTCACACTTTGTAATTATCTTTGTAATTGATTCTGCAGCTCAGAAATCCGCACACATGTAAAGGGACGAAGGTGAAGTTATATCAACTAGTTATTCAAACCTTACAAGGTCAGTATTCTCTAAAATAACTAAAAATGCAATGAGCAATATTTATAATATTATAAATCCTAAGGACGAGCTTTAGACCCTCCCCTATGGCAGGTGACATTATCCCCATCCAAGTCTAAGGGGTTGGTACCAAATAAATATTTTCACTCGTTTCACGTTTTACCAGCAGAAGAGATGGGGCAGAACCTACAATTTAATGGTGTTTTGTTTTGTTCTTTACATTCATTTTTTGCTTCTAATTTACATTTTCCTGATTAAAGATCCCTTTGATTTATAGAATACATTGCTAAATATAATCTATAGCTTAGCTAACGAACAAGTGTAAAACGCCCCAAACAAGACCCTATCCTATTTAATAGTGTGATACATTAGCAGTGGTGGTTACCAGGTAGTGTAACTCCATGGTCATTGCATCTTTCTCCAGTTCACTGCGTTGGATAATATATTCCAGCTGTGCCTCCCTATGCCCCTCACACGGGAGCTCCCCCTGCAGGGAGTGGACTTTCAGAAAGCTTTTACTCCGGGAATAGAAAGGACTTAAGCGCAAAGACCCAGAACTATAATAAGGGGTGATTAATCCTTCCTTGTAAACACTGACGTGTTCCTTCTCTGTGGCAGCCTGTGAAAAGCAAACAAACAGCTCATATTAACAGTGCAATTATATTATTAAACTATTTCTAGTATACATAGCCAAAGGGATTGTATGGGGTTGTATGGATGGACACCACACCTATCAACTGCCTCAGTTTGGATTGGGCGGTCCCAATCACTATAATAGTAAATGCAGTCCAGTTGTGGCTAGTGGAAGCCTTTTGGCCAAATGGAATCCAATGGTTTGTCTATCTATAAACCACATCCCTAGTTTAACTTATAACACAAGGAAGTGTGTTTCTAGGATTGCCGTATTGTCCTAGTGATGTTATCTGTGTAGAGACCTGCACTGTATAATCTAGTATAGAATACCATGGTCTGTATAAATACCGTCAGAAATATGGATCCTTCCCAGCTTGTTGTGTTTTCCACTGTGAATGAAGCTTCTCCTTTATTATCAGATACCAAAGTCTCGTTAATTTTTCCTTCAATGCTGGTGAGATATATTATCTGATGTGGAATGGGGTTGTTACTGGCGTCTACCACCTTAACCTGCATGTTAATCAATAGAAAGTGTTAGGTCCAGGGTGATATATTCACACTCTGGGCCCATCACAAACCATTCACACTCAGGGCCCATCACAAACCATGCACACTCAGGGCCCATCACAAACCATGCACACTCAGGGCCCATCACAAACCATGCACACTCAGGGAGGGTCCATCACAAACCATGCAAACTCTGGGTTCATCACAAAACATATACTCTTAGGATCCATTACAAACCATGCACACAACCATGCACACTTAGGGTCTATTATTAAAATATCCACTCTTAGGATCCATCACAAACAATTCACAATCGGGATTCATCACAAACTTTGCACCTCCTAAAATCACATTATATTATATACAATGGAGAATGATGGTGGCATTGCATTACTATGGGGTATATTTACTATAGGACTCTTGGCAACAATACTGTATCTTACTTTTCCGCTGAATGTAATTCCAGGTTTGTAAGTAGAATCTGTATCTATGAATTCAACGTTGGTGAGTTGTGCAGAAATGGTGGTCCTGCCAGTTGCAGACAATTCAACTCCTGTGAGAAAAGAAGGATTTTCCAGATTAATGAAATATAGTAATAAATAAACTATCTGGGGCATTTTTCATCAATAGAACATGTCAGAGGGCACGCAGACATCCCTTAAGATTTGAAGAATAGAAATTTAGTTACCGTATATACTCAAATATAAGTCGATCCGAGTAAGTCGAGGTACCAATTTTTACCTGAAAAATGGGTAAAAATTTATTGACTCGAGTATAACTCAAGGGTAGAAATTATGACCACTGCTGGCTTCTTATTCTATATTGTTTTGAGGCTTTAGTTGCCCTATAAATGGACAGCAGAATTCCCATACAGTAGTCCCATACTGTAATAGCCAAATCCAGTATGTCTATTACTGTATGGGAATTCTGCTGTCTATTTAAAGGGCAACTAAAGCCTCAAAACAATACAGAATCAGAAGGCAATCTTTAACAATAGATACCATCCTCCAGATTCTGTATTGTATAAGGCATTAGTTGCCCTTTAAATTGAGAGGAATCCCACAAGCTAGCCCCTAATTCCTTGCCACTCCAGATGTTTGGAAACTACAACTCCCAGCATGCTTTAGTTGCTGGGAGTTGTAGTTTCCAAAAATCTTTAGTGGCAGCACTGCACCTACCCCCTACCCCCACTCATCCCTTGTAGAGGAGAGGACTTGCCTTGTTCTAGTTGAATTGCTGCTGCACTAACTTGAAATCTGGCAGCCGCACACTCCCTGTCTCTTCGGCACTCACTGTTCAGGTGCTCGACGTCACTACTAGGCGGCGGGGAAGACTGGCGCCGAGTAGTGACGTCGGCACAGTACAGTGGATGCGGAAGAGACAGGAAGCGTGCGGCTCCCGGAATTAAAGTTAGTGACTCGAGTAGAGGTCAAGGTAGGATTTGTAGGCTTTTTTTAAAGCCTAAAAACCTCGACTTATACACGAGTATATACGGTAGTAGAGTTGATCCAGGGATATTTCAAATTACCACTGGGAGTCAGGAAGGAATTTTTTCCCCTTCATAATTCTGCTGGTTTTTATTTTTGCCTTCTTCTGGATCAACTGTTAGGCAGGAAATGAGGGTATTGCTGAGTAGGTTGGACTGGATGGACATATGTTTTTATTCAACCTCAAATACTATATTATACTATATTATACTGTACTATACTATACTATACTATACTATACTGTACTATACTGTACTACACTACACTGTACTGTACTATACTGTACTATACTATACTGTACTATAATATACTGTACTATACTGTACTATACTATACTATACTGTACTATACTATACTGTACTATACTATACTATACTGTACTATACTATACTATACTGTACTACACTACACTGTACTGTACTATACTATACTGTACTGTACTGTACTATACTATACTATACTGTACTGTACTATACTATAGTATACTATACTATACTATACTGTACTGTACTATACTATAGTATACTATATTATACTATACTATACTGTACTGTACTATACTATAGTATACTATATTATACTATACTATACTGTACTATACTGTACTATACTGTACTACACTACACTGTACTGTACTATACAGTACTATACTATACTGTACTATACTATACTGTACTATACTGTACTATACTATACTGTACTATACTATACTGACTGTAATATACTGTACTGACTACTGTACGATACTGCTACATGTACTGGGTAATATACTATACTGTACTGTACTATACTGTACTATACTATACTACTGTATATACTATACTATACTATCTGTTGTATTCAATTAGATCAACTGGACTTGAAGTTTAGTTCTTGAAGACATTTCGCTAGCCATCCGACTGGCTTTCTCAATTCAGAATGACTTGTACAAGAATCTGTGGCAATTATGTACCCTGGAAAATCCCAATTAGCATATCACAGCCAAGTGTTAAGGGCGTGATTGCATAATGGCTAAGAGGTGTTATAGGAACGCCCAGAGTAAGGTGTTAAAACAGCATTGTACATGGCAGACAGTTGGTGTCGAACGCCCCCCACATCTATTTAGGCTTGGTTTCTTTATTTTCACATAAATGGCCTCCTTAACACCTCTCTTGAACCAGTCCTGTTCCTTTGCCAGGATGTTGACTATACTCTACTGTACTATACTGTACTGTACTGTACTATACTAAACTATACTACTATACTATAATTCTGTATATACTATATTATACTGTACTATACTATACTGTACTGTACTATACAGTACTATACTATACTGTACTATAATATACAATACTGTACTATACTATACTGTACTGTACTGTACTATACTATACTATACTATACTTGTCATTAGTGAACATTTCTTATTCCTTCTTAAGCTCCAATGTTTAATAATCAATGAATTTCCTACTGTGGCAGGACAAGAAGGAGACTTGGCAGAAGACGGACCTTTCATTATGAGAGGGGATGTAAGTGTAAAGAAATCAAACCAACCCTTACCTGTGCCTTCCTCTGTAATGGAGGCAGATCCTTCGAGGTTCATTTCAAAAAGGCTGGAGGTAAGATTGAAGTTGTCCGATTGATGTCTAGTTTGAGCGTTTGACCCACTACCTCCGTGGTTTCCAACTGAAAACCAAGTCACTTAACATATTTTAAAAATGAAGGCACATAATTATGAAAGCTGTTGCACCACTTGGTAAGGCTGAGGTTCTCACATCCTATAACATCTGGGTGGACACAACTAGCGGCTATTATTCTCAAAGGAGATAGTAAAATTCCCCCCAACAATGCAATGGCCTGTTTGCTGGATTTTTTGTTTCTAGTTATAGCTGAGCCCACCACATTGCGTTTACACAACATCAATAGGAACATAGCAAAGATTTTTCCAATTTGTCCTATAAAATAAAAAAAAAAAAAAGCAAAAAAGATCCGTGCGTGTACTGTGTACCAGTCAATTCATAAAGGGGAACAGGACCTCCATGACACAGTTTCCTGGCTCCTCCCCCAATCAGATTAGAGAGCGGTCAATTCAATTTACGACCATAAATTGCTCATTATATGGATTGAACGAACATTTATCGGACTTGGAGGGAAATATCTACGCAGAGGTTCATGAATGGGCTGGGACCATTAACCCACATACTACCAGTGTCTGTGCTTCAGCCTATCTACATATAGTATTTCCTTATAACTAATTGTCTCTTTACCCTTCCAATCATATCACATCAACACAAGTCCTCATATTTCTCATTGTAGAACTCCATCTGTAATGTGCGGCATTCCTTTCTGCAAACATTAATTTGTAACTTCCTTGCACTCGGTTTCCCATATTGATATGTACAGAAAACACAAACAAAGCTTCTAATACACCGACCCAGTTAATCATACTCAAACCCAGTTAGAAGGAACTGTACGTGGTATTTACTGCTTAATTAGGCTTCTTGGGAATATTAACCAACCATCAGGGGGTAAACCACACGCTCCCCCCCCCCGTCAGGTTGACGGTCAAACAGAGATTTTGGCACAGAATCATGCCTTCTCAACTCTGTCGCCTTTCTTATTTCGCTTTACGTCGAAACTTATGGAGTCCAAAATCCCAATCAAAGTTCCACGGTTCTGTCGTCTGGGAACTTCACCAGATGTTGGAACTCAGGGAGGTCGTCGCTAGTGACGCTTGTTCTCGGAAGTAGATCGTGTACTCTAGTTGCGTAGCCAAAAGACTAATATTTGATGAGTGATTGGCCGCTGCTGGGTCGCCGCTTTAATCATATGGGCACATAGCCCGCAATCTCGCTGACTCGAATGAGGATTACTTTCCACGTCTTAGCGTCTGCATCTAGTCCGCAGCCAGCAGTCACCACGGCCGGCTCACAGGGACATCGTCGATCCCCTTCAATCGGCCTTACGAACGCATGGAGCTGTTTCCTGGCACTCAACCGCAAAGGTCGTGGGATCCGAATCCTGCCGGCACCACAGCCACGCTGTATCGGGCACGGCTGGCATGTTTGTGCATCATTAGCCCAGCAGCGGTTTATCTCATTATTTGATTTTGTCCTTCTCTTCCTTGTAAAACTCCCACCCCCCATGTTACTATGGCCTTAACCACAACCACGTTATCTAACCCTGCCAATTCTCAGTGAACTCCTCCAGTTGAATGACACCACGTTGGGAATTCAGTTTAATCACACTTCAAATTAGGAAGAACTGATATAATAACAAGGCCAGTATTAGTAAATCAATCAACAACCGACCATATTGGTCAGTTAGGGTGGTGGGAAGGTTTCCTTACCGTATTCCTCTACACTAAGTGATGTTGGGTTTGCTCCACGTGATATGAATATTTCCAGTGGCTCGGTTCTTGGACCAGGGGCAGAGGGACAGCTCAATGCATTCCCTCTTGCCTGCTCTTCACATTTCGCCACTGTCCAATACGTACTAGTTTTGCCAGATCCTTCAAAGGTGATATGGCAGGCTAATCTTACATGTTGATTGGTGCGATAACCTACTCTTCATTCACTAGGGCTGGATAAATCGGTTAAAGTCTGGTATCGATACTGCGCCTTGTATAAATAGACCCTCATTTTCCACCACTGTTCGCTTTCATAGCATCATGCCTTTCTACTCTATTGTCAACGAGACAATCGCTTAATTGCCTCCATTCAATGACTCGGTATACACTTCACGAATGCACAGAATATAACGCACATTTATCATGCTTATTTAATAAGAGGGGCGGAATTCGCCTAAGCTGTTAGTTTCCCTTTTTATTCGACTGCTACAAATAAAAAATATTAAATAAAATCTGATTGGCTGCTGCAGATTAAGAACACGGCAGGGGGAGATTAGCACATCAGTATCCTGTAGGCATAAAAAGCCTGGGGCCCTTAGCCCCTGTTAACACAGACCACAGCCCCAAACCACACCCCTTTTCTCTCATTTTCGGAAGAAGATACACTATATAGGGGTGGGGGAGATGGAAAGCCACACCTCCAACCACAGGCGCTCTGACAGCAACCCAGGGTCCCTAATTTGCGGACCTCGCAAGTTAGCGTTACTGCGCATTATCGGTAATGTACGACCGCGGGTCATATCATTTACCTGAACGTTCATTAATTAAGAACATTCAAGAACTATCGATTGTGATACTAAGTACTTACGCATCCCGTCAATGTATTGCCCATGGGGACGGTAAATTATCGATCGCCGTAATCATTAATCACTAAACCATTCGGAAATTAAACGATCAGTTTTCCGTGGTATGGCCTAAAAAGCAATAGAAACTACAATCTTAACTGAGATACGGTTACCTAATCATCCCCCCACCCACGGTCTGTGGTTACACATAAATAGGGCTGTGTACCAAGAGGCGTTACCGTCGTGTATGGAGAAGGCATTAACCGGTCCCAAAGGTTAACTCGCCTTAAGACACAACTGTGTGTTTGCTACCGCCTCTGCGGCGGTACGCAAAAACAGGGTGCACAACCTGCCACAACTAATGCAACCTCAAGGATGATAACGGCTCTATCAGACGAAAGCTTAAACACCAGCAGATAGCAGGTGTTGAAGATACGGAATGGGTAAAACCATCCACATTGCACTTTGTGCCATTATTGGCTTGGTGCTTGCCTAAAGGGGGCAATGACGAGACAATATCGTTTCGCTCAGTAACCTACCTAAAACATAATAATTTACTGGACATGACCATGTTGACATCAATGTAACCAGGGGTTGGTTACATAGATTTGTGCCTATGTAGTAAGTATAGTATATACATACCTGCATTCACATCACTGGAACTGTAAGAGATAGAGACCGTTTAGACCACCATTTTAGATATTGGATATTTTAGATAATCCCAAAATTGCAATAATCTCTGTGCATACAATGTCCTGTATTTAATGAAACGTGGAATTGAGTGAACGTTGTTACAATATAAAAATGTCCCTATTTACCAGACCCTATTGTATGTGTCTTGCTGTCTGTGTAGTTTAATGCAATGCCCTCTACACATTAAGATGAACCTTATGTACTAATCCTGGGTAGTCTAGTCCTTGGTAACTAGTGTTGTGTGTAGATTTAAGAAACCAAAGGAGGGAGCATTGATAATTGTGAGAGGCAGCGATGCGGAGATAAGGAGCCATTCACATTCAGGCTGACCACCGTACCCTGAACCACATTGGGGCTGGGTTGGGCGCCATTGAGTTTAGGGTGGATCAGATGGGGTAAGAGAACGATTAGATTGTGGTTCATGGCTGATGGATGTGCCATCATCTCCTCTGCTGTACGATGTTCACATAGGTTGTGTTCTCTTCATGACCCTGACCACCAGCTCCTGTAGTGTATACAATCCTTCATTCCCTGCTTACGCTGGTTTACCTGGGTTAAGATCTTCCATTAATAGACACACACTCTGATTGTACTGTAAATGAGAAAAAACAAAGATATTGGTTCAATTTTCTTCACCCCACCATGATATCAGGTGTAATGGTCAGGTACAAATATTGTCCCCTAGAACCCACCAATCAATGGATTATACTACCCACCAACCTATTTACACCAGCGTGTCAATGTAATGTGTCAGGGTAAGAATAGTCCCTAGTAACACCAATCAGTGGGATTATACTCATCACCACCGCAGTATACACCAAAAAGCCTGGAAGATCATGTAAGTGTCAGGGTAAGGATAAGTCCCACTATAACCACCCCCCAATCAGTGGGATTATACTCACCCAGAACTATTACACCATTGATGTCCATGTAATGTGTTTCAGGGTAAGAAGATAGTCCCACTAACACCAATCAGTGGAGTATACTCCCAGAACTATACACAGGTGAGTCAGTGTAAAGTGTCAGTGTAAGAATATAGTCCCTCCCCCCCACATAAACACCATCAGTGGGATATACTCACCCGACAACTATTACACCAGTGATGTCATGTATGTATGTCAGGGGTAAGAATTATATCCCACTAACACCAACAGGGGATTTATCTCAGCCCAGAACTATTACACCGTGATGTCATTGTTAAGTGTCAGGGTAAGAATATAGTCCCCCTAGCTAACACCAATCAAGTTGGATTATTTTACCACCCATCAGAACTATTACACCAGTGTATCAGTGATAATGTTCAGGGTTAAGAATTATAGTCGCACTGTAACACCAATCAAATTGATATACTCCCCAGAACTATTACTAACACCGTGCGATCATATGTAATGTTGTCAGGAGTAAGAATATAGTCCCGCCTAGTTAACAACCAACATGGATTACTCACCCCGAACTATCAACTCACATGATATCGTGTAAGTGTCCAGGATATAGAATAAGTCGCCCTACTAACACCAATCAGGGGATTAATACTCACCCGACTATTACCACCATGAGGTCAGGGTAATGTGGTCAGGGTAAGAATTATATCCCGCTACTAACCCCCAATCAGTGGATTATATTCACCAGAACATTTAACCCCCAGATATCGTGTCATGTGTCAGGGTAATCAAAAAATATAGTCCCCTAGCTAACACCAATCAGGGGATCATCTCACCCAGAACTCTTACGAAACAGGAGGAGTGGTAATGTGTCAGGTAAGAATATAGTCCCAGTAACACCAATCTCGGAGGCATTATCTCATACCAGAACTATACCCCAGTGATGTCAGTGTATGTGCCAGGGTAGAATACTAGTCCCTCTAGTACAGACCACATCAGTGGATTATACTCACCCAGTACAACTATACCCAGTGAATTGTTCATGTAACTGTTCAGTGTGTAAGCAATTTATATGTCCCCTACTAACAACCAATCAATGTGATTTATACTACCAGAACTATTACACAGTGACTGTTCAGTGTAATGTGTCAGGGTAAGATAATTATAGCCAAAAAATCAGATGAATGTCAAAAACTTTCTTACACCAGTGATATCAGTTGTAATGTGTCCAGGGTAAGAATATAGGTCCCCTACTACACACATCAGATGGGATTATACTCACCAGAACTAATACACCAGTGATGTCAGTGAATGAGTTCAGGGTAGAATATAGTCCCTAGTAACACCATCAGTGGGTTATCTCACCCAGAATTTTTCTATTACACCAGTGATGTCAGTGTAACTGTGTCAGGGTAGAATTATAGTCCCTATCAAACACCATACAGAGTTGGATTATTTACTAACAGACATCACATTACCACCCGTGCGTCTCAGTGTAATGTGCCGGATGGCCCCCTAGTACCATCATGATATCCAAACTTCACTTGTATGTAAGCAGAAACCCCCTACAATCACCAATCAGTGGGATTATACATCTTAACCACTTTCAAACCCTGACTGCAGGTAATGGTCAGGTGTATGTCTGTAACCAATCTGGATTTGTAAAGCTATTTACAGGATAAGTAAGTCCAGGTAGTCCCATCTAGTATCACCAATCAGCGATGTTTGTTAACACTCCACCACGACTAACATTGCACATTACATCCGGTATCAGTGTAATGTGTATCAGGGTAAGAATATAGTCCCCCTAGTTCAACATCCATCAATCGGGCTATTTACTCACCCAGATACTATCACACCAGTGATTAAGGTAATGTACAGTCGTCGGGTAGAGATATGGTATTCCCCTATAACACAATCAGTTGATTATACTCACCGTCACCAGACCCTATTACCACCAGTGATGGTTCCAGTTAATTGTTCAGGGTAAGACTATTATAGTCCCCTATGTACTACTCATGAATATCCCCCAAACTTTTCACGCTGATAGGATTTAGTAGATTCAAGCCATACCAATCATGTATACTCCCAACTATTCACACCAGTGATGCTAGTGTAATGTGTCAGGTTGTAAATATAGTTTCCCCTATAACACCAATCATGAGGATTACTCACCTCAGAACTCATTACTACCATGTGATGCAGTGTACTGCTGTCAGTCAGGTAAGATACTTAGTCGCCTACTCGTAACACCAATCCTGGGATTATAATACCCAAACAATTACACCAGTGATGTCCAGTGTATGGCTCTTATGTGGTTCAGAAATATAGTCCCTAGTTTAACACCAGCTCAGTGGGATTATACTCACCCAGAAACTAGTTACACCAGTAGCAGGATGTTAGGTAAGAAATTCCCTACATCCAATGGGTTAACCCAGAATTAACAACATGTAGTGGTTGTATCCATGGTAAATAGAGTCCCACTCGTAAACATCATATCAGTGTGATTATACTCACCAGAACTATTCACCCAGTGATGTCGTGCTAATGTGTCAGGGTATATGAATAATTAGTTCCCCTAGAACACCTCAATCATGGGTATATACATCACAGAACATTCACACTATTGATGTCAGGTAATGTGTCAGGGTAAGGAATATTAGTCCCCTACTACAACACACAGTGGGATTCCTACTACCACCCATATATTAACCCAGTGTGGATGGGTCAGTTGGTATTCATGGTACAAGAATAATAGGTCCCCCTCTAACACCACATCATGGGCTTCCCATACTCAC
>CM033475.1:9690614-9749550 GCA_019447015.1 Hymenochirus boettgeri
ATGAGGATCATTGTGTTGGGATCTCAGGTCTGAATAAGCCACTAAGTTCACCGCTAATTCAACGTAAATAACCAAACAACCCACTTTCCCCTTTCGCTCCCAAGGCTTTTTCAAAAAAACACACAGCCTGGACACTGACCATTGTACAACATATTTGTAATTATGAGCCAGACTAAGGGTTTGCAGGGTGGACATTAGCGAGAGGCGTAGGCCACTTGAACAGACATTTGTCTTGCAAAGAATGTGTAAACAACCAAATGCATGACATATCACATATGTGACACAATGAAAGAGACCCCCCGTCTAGGGCCCGGGACACTTATAATAACAGTACAAAATCCCTCTTGCCATAATCGCCACACATAGGAAATCGAAAAAATACCTACCACAATGATAAAGTGACATTACAATATACAGGAGGGAATATACTTCAAAGACTCCCCACCCACACAAAACTCCCTTATAAACTCAGGGGTAAATTGAGATATTCCCTACTGTATAGTGTAATGTGAATTTCCATGGTGGGAGGTATTTTACTATGGGCGGCGTTAGAAATAAAGTGTCCCGGCCCTATATGGGGTGTCTCGTTAAGCCTGAACTATGTGATATGTCAGTTGGTTGTTATGGACTTATACCCGTGGTGCATGGGTCTAAATGTCCCAGACAGGTGCAGAAGGATCATCCCCGTGCACAGGGCCCTGAGGATCATTGTGTTGGGATCTCAGGTCTGAATAAGCCACTAAGTTCACCGCTATTCAACTTAAATAACCAACAACCCCCCTTTCCCCTTTAGCTCCCAAGGCTTTTCACAAACACCCACAGCCTGGACACTGACCATTGTACAACAAATATTTGTACTACTGAGCCAGCTCAAGGTTTGCAGGGTGGACATAGCGAGAGGGGTCAGGCACATTAAACAGAACTTTGTATTCAAAGAATTGTGTAAACAACCAAATGCATGACATATCACATATGTGCACAATGAAAGAGACCCCCCATATAGGGCACGGGACACTTATTAATAATCAGTACAAAATCCCTTTATTGCCATAATCGCCACACATAGTAAAAATTACAAAAATACCTCCCACAATGATAAAGTTTGTGTAGGGAGTAAGGGACATACAGGGAATTGTGTAGGGAGTAAGGTGTATACAGGGAATTGTGTAAAGAGTAAGGTGTATACAGGGAATTGTGTAGGGAGTAAGGGACATACAGGGAATTGTGTAGAGAGTAAGGGACATACAGGGAATTGTTTAGGGAGTAAGGGACATACAGGGAATTGTGTAGAGAGTAAGGGACATACAGGGAATTGTTTAGGGAGTAAGGGACATACAGGGAATGGGGAAGAGGTGCATGGATTAGTGCATGGGGAAGAGGTGCATGGGTTATTGCATGGGGAAGAGGTGCATGGGTTAGTGCATGGGGAAGAGGTGGCCAGGACTGGACTGAATACTTTTCCAACCTTTAAGTGCTAGGTCAAACTTCTGCGATTTTTCTGCGTTTGCGCATGCGTTTTTTTCCCAAATCATTGGTATCGTGGCAACGCACCGAAAACGCACGTTTTCGGGTGCAATGCGATTGCGATTTGTGTTCCGCATTTTAAATTGCAATCGCATGCGTTTTCCAATACTTAATGGGAAAAAAAGCATGCGCAAACGCAACGAAGTGGCACATGAAATCGCATGCAATTCCGTTTGCGTTGCAGTGTGGCCATCTTAGTGTCATTGGTAACAAACATTTTTAAAAATATAAATGGAACAAAAAGGACCAGTTAATTCACGAAATTATATTGTCAGTTATTCTATATTATCAGTAGTTATTATTAATGAATAGGGATAGGTCTACACAGGCTTTGCAATCAGTGTGGATGTGCAAGAAAAAAAATCCATCTAGTGGCATAAACTAAAATTGCATGTGATAAAGTTCTGCCGGGATTAAAGCAATAGCCACCTAATTCCTGTGCTACTGGGAATCGAGACATAATTATCGGAAAAAAACTATATTTATCGAATTCACGAGCCGTTTGCTAACCCTCGAAAGTATCGTTCATTTTTGGTAACTCTCGAATGTATGGATCATTTTCGCGAACCCTAGAATGTATCGTTCGCTAACCCTCGAATGTAGCCTTCCATTTTCGGTAATCCTCGAATTTATGGTTCTATTTTTGGTAACCCTCGAAAGTATTGTTCGGTAACCCTCCAATGTAGCTTGCGCAAACCCGACAATTGCCCAATCACAAAGTAAGAACAGGGCTATGTATCGAAAGCCGCAAATGGCTTTTTACGTCTTAAAGTCACGTTAACCCATGTACCAAGGGTTAATGTGACTTTAAGACATAACTAACCTTGGTTGCGACGATACGCAAAAGTTGTGTTCGCTCAAGCTATGTGCTGTGCGGCTCTTTAAGACGTAAACTAGCAGATGGCTGGCGTTAAAGTTTCGGAATGGGAAAACCCCATTCACTATGCACTGAGAGCCGTTATTGGCTCAATGCATTGCCTAGGGGAGGCAATTGAGAGAGTGATAATGTCTTTCAGTACATAGCTCTAGAAGTTTTTAAACAGGTTTTAGTGATAATGACATGTTCCCCAGACCATTTACAGTGTTACCATTGCTATTTTATCTGTTAAAGGGTATCTCCACTCATAATTTCAAGGTTTAGGCATACAGTTCTATTGAAGAACGGGAGGTAAAGGAGCTGTGCCTTACCTTCCGTTCTTCAATAAAACAAACGAGACTGGTGAGCAGTTAAGAAACTTGCTCGCTCGTTCCCCCGACTCTAGTCTGACAGGTCCCGACGGACCTTGTCTTCTATGCGCATAGATTGCAGATCGCAGTCTCTTGTTTGTTCTATTGAAGAACGGAAGGTAAGGCACAGCTCCTTTACCTCCCGTTCTTCAATAGAACTGGATTCCTAAACCTTGGAAGTATGAGTGGAGATACCCTTTAATTATCCAAACTTTTCGAACTATCACTCCCCCATTGACTTTAATTGAGCCGTTTTTGAACTTTTGAACTTTTCCCGAAGTCTCTAATCATGACCTGCTGGGTGGGCTTGTGTTTTGGGAATTTTTTGGGGGGGGGGGGGGGGGGATTAAACATATTTTATGACTGTAGGTCATAATGACTAGTTTACACGTTTAAAATTTTAAAGAATTGTTGTATATACAGTTTTATTAAAATCAGCTGTGTCAGATATTATTGTTTATTGTAGAGTTGGGTTTGTAAGGCAACACTTCCAGAAGCATGAAGAACAAATGGCAGTTAGGGAACCGGTTTCTGATAAAGTAACAAGTAAACATTTAAACAAAATATTGCTTAGATGTTGGATAGATTAGATGTATGTCTATAGACGAACTATCTAAAAATAATCGACTTGCGATTGCAGAATTAATGGGAAGTTGATTGAGAGTGCTTTGGGAAGAGATTTACTGTTCCTGCAACATCTGATACTATAATCTGCCTATTAGCTCGTTTCAGAGTTTCTGCAGTCGCGGACCCCCACTCTTCAGTCTCGTGCTCCCAACACCTTTAAGATGGATGGTCTTTTAGCTGAGATGCAACAGATTGAACAAAGCAGCTTCCGTCCTGAGCTGCTAAGAGGTGAGAGTGACACTTGTTTTACTGGGAATTTTGACATTAGGGAAGATGAAGTGGAGATTTAAAGGAGAACTTACAGGCGAAATATTTTTCAGGGAGGTTACATGAAATAACAAGGTTAAAAATACTATTTCCAGAAGCTGCTATTGACCCTAATGGTCTGGTTTATCATGTTTTACCCTAAAGGATTTCTGTATTTGTTTTTTCCAGCTCTTCCTGTTACCTGTTTTTATTATGATTTATTTCTAATCTTGTTTCCCAGCACCCCGTGTAGCAGATCTGGCATTGTCAGAACAGTGGTCGGCAGAATTTCTTGGGCCAGAAGTGGATCCCGTGGAAGAAGAAGACTGGAGCCGAGAGTTCATTGAACAGGCAGGTGAGCGTGATGGGGACAGGAATGAAGACAGCCCCATTTTTCTCTGCTGACCTCCCCTCTGTCTCACAGATCACTTTCCCCACAGATCCCCTCTCGTCTCCCTCTCGCTGGGCAGAGGAATATCTTCAGCAGTCAGAGGAGAAACTATGGCTAGGGGAAAGCGAGGGAGCAATGGCAGAAAAATGGTGAGTGGGCAGGTTTTTTGAGGCTCACCTTCTACTTTTCCAATTGATCTCCAACTCTTTGTTCTCTAGGAGTGAAGAGTATCAGCCTGACGATAGCTTACAAAGAGAAGCAAAAACTCTCCTGTCTCAAGTGACAGACCCCAAACTGGCAAACAGTCAGGTATCGACTCTCAGTCTCTTATTATATATAATATTTTTCTTTTCCCATTTCTCCCAGACTCTTCCCTTGATCTCTTCTTTTCCTGTCTGCCCCTTTTCATCTCCAGACCCCCCTTTTGATCTCACGTACTTCCTCTTTCTCTTCCGCAGTTTTTAAAGTTTGTAAAGAGGATAGGGGACGGAGAGCTGTCTCTCTCGCACACTTCAATCACTCCCTCCGGGGCGCTCTCGCAATCAGAACAGTGGGCAGGACAGTTTGTTCAAGAGCAGGTAGTGGCTGAAACTGATAGAGAGGGATGAGATCAGTTCCCAGACATTACCTTTACTACACTCCTAATTCCTTTTGACACCCACAATGCTCTTTGGCTCATTCTATTTTACATCTCCTAACCTTTACCCCTGTCTGGACTGCGTAATTGTATTTCTCATGCTCTGTATGTTTCTTCACTGTCCCTGCCTACCTGCTACTAACAAACTATACAAGGCTGGTGTCAGATTAGCACCTTCACAGCCTGTGGATTTTCAGTGGGGACTGAATAGCGTTAAGGCACCAGAGGAAAAGATGCTCATTAAAAAGGAGGGGCTATTTATTTGCTTCATCCAATCAGATGTTATGTTATTGCAGTAAAGCGAGCATCTGAGTATTTAGTAGCACTGAAATACTTTTGTACCCCTTATTAAATATTCCTCCCGTATTTCCCCTCTGTTCGGTAATAACGACCAGTATAAACTATGATTGACTCCAGCTTAACTCCTATTTAAATGCACAGGAGGAAATATTTCCCAGTCTTTGAACATGACTGATATTTATCAACTAGTTACTGTCTCCACGTACCGCAGGGCTGAGAATTGCTTCCTGTCTGCTGGCTGGGGGGGTCATTTCATTAACTGTTCCCTTTCTGAGCATCCCCAACATATAACACAATGTAAACGTAACCCCTATCATAAGGTTAAAGAGAAAACGTGAGACCTGTTTGTGCACTTGTTCTAATGCATTCGTGTGTGGGGGTTGCCCTGAAATTCTGGTGTTTTCTTTTTCTGTATTGTTTGTTAGTGTTCTTCCCATTCCCTCTATTAGTAGGGTCATGGATTACCAGGGGGGGGCTGGGGGATCTAGGCTTATGTTTAAATGATGGGGCTGCACCTACTCATTTGCTCTTGCCTTAAAAAATGGGTCCGGACATTGCAGATTTGTACCAAATGGAAACATGTTTCTTTGGAACCTGTTATCTGTTAACTGTTTGCATATGCCCTGCACTCTGTATATGCCCTGCACTCTGTATATGCCCTGCACTCTGTATATGCCCTGCACTCTGTATATGCCCTGCACTCTGTATATGCCCTGCACTCTGTATATATACTCAGTAAGGGGAGATTGTTCATGTGCCGAATCAAAACAGCCGCTATCGGCTTCCTACCCTAAGGTACTAGGAGCTGTTAGGAATTTTCAATTAAAAATGAACCAAGGCTGATGGTGGTAACCACAAGATTGAACGAAGTATCGACCCACACTGACCCTAATGGGATTCGTGTTTTAACGCCACGAATCCTAAAACTATGTATGACCATTAGATTCATTAAGACCAAGCAGCCCACAAACATGTACAATACTTTACTGTTGGTTATCACCTGGTGATAGGATTCTAATTATTGGTGGGCACTTGCTTTTTGCTGTAGTGGCCTTCACTTTGTTCTAATACACAAGTGTCCCTTCCTCATGGTCCCATGTGGCCCTTTCCTTTGGAATATGGCATCTTTGGTCAGTGGTGCTCAGTTTATGGCTATGATCATGTTCTCTTCTACCAGTAAGGAACTCTTCTGTCAGTGCAATATAAACTCCTTTATGACACACTGATACTTTTATCTGGCACCTTTGTGGCCTTACCACAAACTTTATTCCTTGGCCACGTGCAGTAATGGACTTGCCACAATTGATATATTTAGCCAAATAATTGCTGCTATTCCAACCTGCTGCCATATTTATAACTATGCCACTTGGTGCCAGTGTCGTTGAAATAGCCACGCGTTGCTACTGATCAGTGACTTATTTTAATAAGTTCCATGTGCCTGACTCCCCGTTGGCAGTGCTCTATGTGCATGGCTTGGCCTTATCATGAGATTGCACAGTGTATGGTTTTTGATGCACAATAGCATTAGCAGTGCTGTCTGGGAGACACAATGGTGGTCTTGCACCTTATAGAAGGGCTATGGTTTGAAATGTGCAGGGAAAGGGAAACTTGTGACAAATCTATAGCTTACTGACACACACTTTCCCTGTCTACTTCCGTACCCTCTGGTGCTCCAACACGTGGTAGGCAAACGGACATTCAAATCCGGTTTAAAACTGTCACAAAGAATCCCGCAATGTTTTGAGGAGACACTTTATCACCTGGTCAAGATGTTCTGCCTCGAAATGTAGTGGGATTCTTTGTGACGCTGATAAACATGCTTGTCTGTGTTTTGCAGGATTTGTGTGGCTGTTGCTGCTGCCTTGGCATGTGCCCACGGGATTATGGGAAGGACACAAACTCCTGGGGATGGTTTTTCCTTACT
The DNA here is from genome assembly GCA_019447015.1 of Hymenochirus boettgeri. NCBI lineage: Eukaryota > Metazoa > Chordata > Amphibia > Anura > Pipidae > Hymenochirus > Hymenochirus boettgeri. The sequence continues at coordinate 9,697,491 of CM033475.1, forward strand.
ATATCTCGCTTTATAATCTCGAAGCTTGGACTCAGTCCTAGTATGTCTCGAAGCTTGGACTCAGTCCTAGTATGTCTCGAAGCTTGGACTCCGTTCTAGTTTTTCTAAGCCTCGTAATGTTTCTCTTTCAGGCAGAGCAGTGGGTCGATCAGTTTGCTCCTTTTGAAAAGGAATTCGAACAGGCCAAGGCTGCAGTAGAGGTACGAGACACAATATTGTATCACTGTTTACATATCTGAATGTCGGCTCCAGTACTAATCAAACCCGATTTTGTGGTGTTTGGCACCTTGATTGTTTTTAGTAGCCACCCTATAAAAGAATATATTACATTATTTATTATTGGATAATAAAGTCCCTTTAGGCCAGTTACTTCATGTCATGGTACTACATAAATTATTTCCCTCCAACATATTCCCACCCGTTCTGGTATTTTCCAGATATGCAATTCACTGTTTAAAACGAAGCTGTAAAATTACTCTGTCTATGGCCTTGTACTTTTATATGGTTATAAAACTCCTTGTTGACTTGTGTTTAACAATAAGGGTGCCTTATATTCTTATAATAGTCACTCACGTAAGTAACAGGATGGCTATAATATAACCATGTGATTACTGCCAAAAAATAGCAAAATAATCCGATGCAGCAGAATCACTCACACTGGGTTATCTAATCTGTGATTTCTAAGAACCTTTTATGGTGCATTGGTGCTTAGTATTACCGTATATACTCAAGTATAAACCGAGAAATTTTACCTTTAAAATCATTTTGAAAGTCTCCTCTTGGTTTATACTCTGGATTGATCTGAAAGCTTGAAGGAGCAGATGGACAAAATTACATAGCCCTGGGAAAACAAAAGCTGTACCCTGCAACACACAGAATCCTCTTGATTTCGGTGGGTTAGGCAATTATTCTTTCCCTTAAGGGAAAGGGGGGAAAAAACATAGAAGTAACCGGATTCAACAAAAAGGGCTGCACAGAGAGGTATGCAGGGCACATCTGTCGGGCTGTGTATGGGACTTTCTGTGGGGCTGTGTATTGGACTTTCTGTGGGGCTGTGTATTGGACTTTCTGTGGGGCTGTGTATGGGACTTTCTGTGGGGCTGTGTATTGCATGGGGAAGAGGTGCATGGATTAGTGCATGGGGAAGAGGTGCATGGGTTATTGCATGGGGAAGAGGTGCATGGGTTAGTGCATGGGGAAGAGGTGGCCAGGACTGGACTGAATACTTTTCCAACCTTTAAGTGCTAGGTCAAACTTCTGCGATTTTTCTGCGTTTGCGCATGCGTTTTTTTCCCAAATCATTGGTATCGTGGCAACGCACCGAAAACGCACGTTTTCGGGTGCAATGCGATTGCGATTTGTGTTCCGCATTTTAAATTGCAATCGCATGCGTTTTCCAATACTTAATGGGGAAAAAAAGCATGCGCAAACGCAACGAAGTGGCACATGAAATCGCATGCAATTCCGTTTGCGTTGCAGTGTGGCCATCTTAGTGTCATTGGTAACAAACATTTTTAAAAATATAAATGGAACAAAAAGGACCAGTTAATTCACGAAATTATATTGTCAGTTATTCTATATTATCAGTAGTTATTATTAATGAATAGGGATAGGTCTACACAGGCTTTGCAATCAGTGTGGATGTGCAAGAAAAAAAATCCATCTAGTGGCATAAACTAAAATTGCATGTGATAAAGTTCTGCCGGCATTAAAGCAATAGCCACCTAATTCCTGTGCTACTGGGAATCGAGACATAATTATCGGAAAAAAACTATATTTATCGAATTCACGAGCCGTTTGCTAACCCTCGAAAGTATCGTTCATTTTTGGTAACTCTCGAATGTATGGATCATTTTCGCGAACCCTAGAATGTATCGTTCGCTAACCCTCGAATGTAGCCTTCCATTTTCGGTAATCCTCGAATTTATGGTTCTATTTTTGGTAACCCTCGAAAGTATTGTTCGGTAACCCTCCAATGTAGCTTGCGCAAACCCGACAATTGCCCAATCACAAAGTAAGAACAGGGCTATGTATCGAAAGCCGCAAATGGCTTTTTACGTCTTAAAGTCACGTTAACCCATGTACCAAGGGTTAATGTGACTTTAAGACATAACTAACCTTGGTTGCGACGATACGCAAAAGTTGTGTTCGCTCAAGCTATGTGCTGTGCGGCTCTTTAAGACGTAAACTAGCAGATGGCTGGCGTTAAAGTTTCGGAATGGGAAAACCCCATTCACTATGCACTGAGAGCCGTTATTGGCTCAATGCATTGCCTAGGGGAGGCAATAGAGAGAGTGATAATGTCTTTCAGTACATAGCTCTAGAAGTTTTTAAACAGGTTTTAGTGATAATGACATGTTCCCCAGACCATTTACAGTGTTACCATTGCTATTTTATCTGTTAAAGGGTATCTCCACTCATAATTTCAAGGTTTAGGCATACAGTTCTATTGAAGAACGGGAGGTAAAGGAGCTGTGCCTTACCTTCCGTTCTTCAATAAAACAAACGAGACTGGTGAGCAGTTAAGAAACTTGCTCGCTCGTTCCCCCGACTCTAGTCTGACAGGTCCCGACGGACCTTGTCTTCTATGCGCATAGATTGCAGATCGCAGTCTCTTGTTTGTTCTATTGAAGAACGGAAGGTAAGGCACAGCTCCTTTACCTCCCGTTCTTCAATAGAACTGGATTCCTAAACCTTGGAAGTATGAGTGGAGATACCCTTTAATTATCCAAACTTTTAGAACTATCACTCCCCCATTGACTTTAATGGAGCCGTTTTTGAACTTTTGAACTTTTCCCGAAGTCTCTAATCATGACCTGCTGGGTGGGCTTGTGTTTTGGGAATTTTTTGGGGGGGGGGGGGGGGGGATTAAACATATTTTATGACTGTAGGTCATAATGACTAGTTTACACGTTTAAAATTTTAAAGAATTGTTGTATATACAGTTTTATTAAAATCAGCTGTGTCAGATATTATTGTTTATTGTAGAGTTGGGTTTGTAAGGCAACACTTCCAGAAGCATGAAGAACAAATGGCAGTTAGGGAACCGGTTTCTGATAAAGTAACAAGTAAACATTTAAACAAAATATTGCTTAGATGTTGGATAGATTAGATGTATGTCTATAGACGAACTATCTAAAAATAATCGACTTGCGATTGCAGAATTAATGGGAAGTTGATTGAGAGTGCTTTGGGAAGAGATTTACTGTTCCTGCAACATCTGATACTATAATCTGCCTCTTAGCTCGTTTCAGAGTTTCTGCAGTCGCGGACCCCCTCTCTTCAGTCTCGTGCTCCCAACACCTTTAAGATGGATGGTCTTTTAGCTGAGATGCAACAGATTGAACAAAGCAGCTTCCGTCCTGAGCTGCTAAGAGGTGAGAGTGACACTTGTTTTACTGGGAATTTTGACATTAGGAAAGATGAAGTGGAGATTTAAAGGAGAACTTACAGGCGAAATATTTTTCAGGGAGGTTACATGAAATAACAAGGTTAAAAATACTATTTCCAGAAGCTGCTATTGACCCTAATGGTCTGGTTTATCATGTTTTACCCTAAAGGATTTCTGTATTTGTTTTTTCCAGCTCTTCCTGTTACCTGTTTTTATTATGATTTATTTCTAATCTTGTTTCCCAGCACCCCGTGTAGCAGATCTGGCATTGTCAGAACAGTGGTCGGCAGAATTTCTTGGGCCAGAAGTGGATCCCGTGGAAGAAGAAGACTGGAGCCGAGAGTTCATTGAACAGGCAGGTGAGCGTGATGGGGACAGGAATGAAGACAGCCCCATTTTTCTCTGCTGACCTCCCCTCTGTCTCACAGATCACTTTCCCCACAGATCCCCTCTCGTCTCCCTCTCGCTGGGCAGAGGAATATCTTCAGCAGTCAGAGGAGAAACTATGGCTAGGGGAAAGCGAGGGAGCAATGGCAGAAAAATGGTGAGTGGGCAGGTTTTTTGAGGCTCACCTTCTACTTTTCCAATTGATCTCCAACTCTTTGTTCTCTAGGAGTGAAGAGTATCAGCCTGACGATAGCTTACAAAGAGAAGCAAAAACTCTCCTGTCTCAAGTGACAGACCCCAAACTGGCAAACAGTCAGGTATCGACTCTCACAGTCTCTTATTATATATAATATTTTTCTTTTCCCCTTTCTCCCAGACTCTTCCCTTGATCTCTTCTTTTCCTGTCTGCCCCTTTTCATCTCCAGACCCCCCTTTTGATCTCACGTACTTCCTCTTTCTCTTCCGCAGTTTTTAAAGTTTGTAAAGAGGATAGGGGACGGAGAGCTGTCTCTCTCGCACACTTCAATCACTCCCTCCGGGGCGCTCTCGCAATCAGAACAGTGGGCAGGACAGTTTGTTCAAGAGCAGGTAGTGGCTGAAACTGATAGAGAGGGAGGAGATCAGTTCCCAGACATTACCTTTACTACACTCCTAATTCCTTTTGACACCCACAATGCTCTTTGGCTCATTCTATTTTACATCTCCTAACCTTTACCCCTGTCTGGACTGCGTAATTGTATTTCTCATGCTCTGTATGTTTCTTCACTGTCCCTGCCTACCTGCTACTAACAAACTATACAAGGCTGGTGTCAGATTAGCACCTTCACAGCCTGCGGATTTTCAGTGGGGACTGAATAGCGTTAAGGCGCCAGAGGAAAAGATGCTCATTAAAAAGGAGGGGCTATTTATTTGCTTCATCCAATCAGATGTTATTGCAGTAAAGCGAGCATCTGAGTATTTAGTAGCACTGAAATACTTTTGTACCCCTTATTAAATATTCCTCCCGTATTTCCCCTCTGTTCGGTAATAACGACCAGTATAAACTATGATTGACTCCAGCTTAACTCCTATTTAAATGCACAGGAGGAAATATTTCCCAGTCTTTGAACATGACTGATATTTATCAACTAGTTACTGTCTCCACGTACCGCAGGGCTGAGAATTGCTTCCTGTCTGCTGGCTGGGGGGGTCATTTCATTAACTGTTCCCTTTCTGAGCATCCCCAACATATAACACAATGTAAACGTAACCCCTATCATAAGGTTAAAGAGAAAACGTGAGACCTGTTTGTGCACTTGTTCTAATGCATTCGTGTGTGGGGGTTGCCCTGAAATTCTGGTGTTTTCTTTTTCTGTATTGTTTGTTAGTGTTCTTCCCATTCCCTCTATTAGTAGGGTCATGGATTACCAGGGGGGGGCTGGGGGATCTAGGCTTATGTTTAAATGATGGTGCTGCACCTACTCATTTGCTCTTGCCTTAAAAAATGGGTCCGGACATTGCAGATTTGTACCAAATGGAAACATGTTTCTTTGGAACCTGTTATCTGTTAACTGTTTGCATACACTCTTTGCTCTGTATATGCCCTGCACTCTGTATATATACTCAGTAAGGGGAGATTGTTCATGTGCCGAATCAAAACAGCCGCTATCGGCTTCCTACCCTAAGGTACTAGGAGCTGTTAGGAATTTTCAATTAAAAATGAACCAAGGCTGATGGTGGTAACCACAAGATTGAACGAAGTATCGACCCACACTGACCCTAATGGGATTCGTGTTTTAACGCCACGAATCCTAAAACTATGTATGACCATTAGATTCATTAAGACCAAGCAGCCCACAAACATGTACAATACTTTACTGTTGGTTATCACCTGGTGATAGGATTCTAATTATTGGTGGGCACTTGCTTTTTGCTGTAGTGGCCTTCACTTTGTTCTAATACACAAGTGTCCCTTCCTCATGGTCCCATGTGGCCCTTTCCTTTGGAATATGGCGTCTTTGGTCAGTGGTGCTCAGTTTATGGCTATGATCATGTTCTCTTCTACCAGTAAGGAACTCTTCTGTCAGTGCAATATAAACTCCTTTATGACACACTGATACTTTTATCTGGCACCTTTGTGGCCTTACCACAAACTTTATTCCTTGGCCACGTGCAGTAATGGACTTGCCACAATTGATATATTTAGCCAAATAATTGCTGCTATTCCAACCTGCTGCCATATTTATAACTATGCCACTTGGTGCCAGTGTCGTTGAAATAGCCACGCGTTGCTACTGATCAGTGACTTATTTTAATAAGTTCCATGTGCCTGACTCCCCGTTGGCAGTGCTCTATGTGCATGGCTTGGCCTTATCATGAGATTGCACAGTATATGGTTTTTGATGCACAATAGCATTAGCAGTGCTGTCTGGGAGACACAATGGTGGTCTTGCACCTTATAGAAGGGCTATGGTTTGAAATGTGCAGGGAAAGGGAAACTTGTGACAAATCTATAGCTTACTGACACACACTTTCCCTGTCTACTTCTGTACCCTCTGGTGCTCCAACACGTGGTAGGCAAACGGACATTCAAATCCGGTTTAAAACTGTCACAAAGAATCCCACAATGTTTTGAGGAGACACTTTATCACCTGGTCAAGATGTTCTGCCTCGAAATGTAGTGGGATTCTTTGTGACGCTGATAAACATGCTTGTCTGTGTTTTGCAGGATTTGTGTGGCTGTTGCTGCTGCCTTGGCATGTGCCCACGGGATTATGGGAAGGACACAAACTCCTGGGGATGGTTTTTCCTTACTATATCTCGCTTTATAATCTCGAAGCTTGGACTCAGTCCTAGTATGTCTCGAAGCTTGGACTCAGTCCTAGTATGTCTCGAAGCTTGGACTCCGTTCTAGTATGTCTCGAAGCTTGGACTCCGTTCTAGTTTTTCTAAGCCTCGTAATGTTTCTCTTTCAGGCAGAGCAGTGGGTCGATCAGTTTGCTCCTTTTGAAAAGGAATTCGAACAGGCCAAGGCTGCAGTAGAGGTACGAGACACAATATTGTATCACTGTTTACATATCTGAATGTCGGCTCCAGTACTAATCAAACCCGATTTTGTGGTGTTTGGCACCTTGATTGTTTTTAGTAGCCACCCTATAAAAGAATATATTACATTATTTATTATTGGATAATAAAGTCCCTTTAGGCCAGTTACTTCATGTCATGGTACTACATAAATTATTTCCCTCCAACATATTCCCACCCGTTCTGGTATTTTCCAGATATGCAATTCACTGTTTAAAATGAAGCTGTAAAATTACTCTGTCTATGGCCTTGTACTTTTATATGGTTATAAAACTCCTTGTTGACTTGTGTTTAACAATAAGGGTGCCTTATATTCTTATAATAGTCACTCACGTAAGTAACAGGATGGCTATAATATAACCATGTGATTACTGCCAAAAAATAGCAAAATAATCCGATGCAGCAGAATCACTCACACTGGGTTATCTAATCTGTGATTTCTAAGAACCTTTTATGGTGCATTAGTGCTTAGTATTACCGTATATACTCAAGTATAAACCGAGAAATTTTACCTTTAAAATCATCTTGAAAGTCTCCTCTTGGTTTATACTCTGGATTGATCTGAAAGCTTTAAGGAGCAGATGGACAAAATTACATAGCCCTGGGAAAACAAAAGCTGAACCCTGCAACACACACAATCCTCTTGATTTCGGTGGGTTAGGCAATTATTCTTAACCCAGATTGCAAGGGAAAGGGGGAAAAAACATAGAAGTAACCGGATTCAACAAAAAGGGCTGCACAGAGAGGTATGCAGGGCACATCTGTCGGGCTGTGTATGGGACTTTCTGTGGGGCTGTGTATTGGACTTTCTGTGGGGCTGTGTATTGGACTTTCTGTGGGGCTGTGTATGGGACTTTCTGTGGGGCTGTGTATATCTAACATTCTGTCTGTCTATCATTTTGTCTGTCTATCTAACTGCCCGTCTATCTAACATTCTGTCTGTCTGCTGTCTACCTGTCTATCTAACATTCTGTCTATCATTTTTTCTATTTAACTGTCTGTCTATATCTCTACCCAATTGGGGTCCAACAGGTTGAACGGAGATCTCCGCTACCTGAGATGCTGCTTGAGTCATCCTCTGGGACAGATCCTGAGAGTGCTTGTTCCATCTGCACAGCATGTCATTTTGAACCAGCCTCATCTTCCAGGCGGCCCACTGTGTCAATCCTATGGTTGAAGAGGCACTACCTTAGAAGCTCATTAGCTGCTTGGTAGTCGCCCATCTCTGCCCCTTGACGTTTGATGATAGAAACACAAACTTATTGATTCTCTCGGGTGGGAGATAGAGAAGTCTTAACTTTGTATCTATTGTTGCCCCCAAGTGAACCAGTGTTTGTGACGGTTCCAGTTGACTTTTCTCCCTATTTACAAGCCATCCATACTGCTGGATAATATCCAGTATTTGTCTCTGTCTTTTGCCAATTTTTGTCTTTGTTTTGCCACTACTAGAAAGTTGTCCAGATAGTGAAACACCCGCATCAACTTGGCTACCAGGACTACCAGGACTTTTGAGAACGCCCTTGGGGAAGACAAGACCCCGAAGGGTAGACAATTGAACTGGAAGTGCTGGTCTCTACTGTAAACCAAAGATACTGATGGTTTTCTCATGCTATCGGTTCATGTAGATATAAATCTGTGAGGTCAATTGAGCTTAACCATTCCCCTGGTTGTATTGCTGATTTCACCTTCTGTAGGGTCTCCATCTTGAACCTTTGTACCTTGATGTGTTTGTTAATCGTCTGAGGTACATTACCAGATGGAAATCCCCCCTGACCAAGAATAATGGAGAGTAGAATCCTTGACCTCTCTGCTCTGAGGGAACCTGGGCTATGGCCCCTTTAATCAATAGTTTGCTCACATACTGAAGCAATGCCTGATGTATCTCTCGTTCGTTTGGAATTGATGTTCTCACAAAATGGTTCCTGGTTGGCCTTCTCACAAACTGTAAACAATACCCCCTTGTAACAATGGATCTCACCCACTCGTCTGTGTTTTATGTCCACACCGCCTGAAAGAGTAGAAATCTGGCATCAACCTCTGGCACCAACCTGAGGGAGTTTTTATTGGTTTTGGGAAACTTCTGATTCCCTGGACTTTTCCCTTGGAGGCTAAACTGCCCTGACTTCCAATTGGAGGGTCTTGAATATTCTCTCCCCGGTTTATAGAATTATAGGATTTCAGGATGATGTCATCCAAGGTCTCTGACCAAACAGCTTCTGGCACTCCAACGGTAGGCGACATAACGAAATCTGTGACTGAGTGTCCACATGCCAGCCTCTCAGCCAAAGCTCCCTTCTACTAGCTACTGACAGAGCAATCTGTCAGGCTTGGATTTCAATTAAGTTTAGTGCCATTTCCAAACCAAAATCTGTCGCCAAACGGAACTTCGAAAGGGACCTGACAATTCTCTCACTTCCTCCTTTGATATCATCCTCCAGTTTTCCCAACCACATTAAGAATGTTTTAGAAAGCGATATCATGGCAAATGCCCCTTTGCACAGTGTTTCTGCTGCTAAGAAGCTCTTTTTAAACTTGGACACCATCCATCTGTCCATTGGGTGGCGCAATGCTGAGTCATCCTCTATAGCGAGAGTTATGTGCTAGGACACAACCAGGGCATCAACAATCAGTGGTTTTTCCCACGTCTCCACTCCACATATTTATCACATTATAGTCATGGCCATTTCAGCTTCACTATTCCTTTCACTTCCCTACAGCAACTCTCTTTTCGTAGATGCAAAGAATCTCCCTCTGAGTTAGACTCCATTGGCAGATGGTTAGTCAGGTAGGGACCCCTACAACAGCAAGAAAATGCTGATCAGTGTGTCAGCTGCGAGTTTCAGCATTTAAATTTGCCACCTTACCCGGCTTTATGCATTCTCGTGAGACCTGCGGCTTCCGGGTATGACGTCATCGAGCCACACGAATAGTCGTGTATTGCCGCCAATAGAGGGGATCTTGCAGGTGGTTCCCAGCTTGAGAGGGTGCTGGGACTTTCATAATGGCTGGGACTTCGGCTAGAGAGAGAGAGAGAGAGAGCGTACTTCTTGAATTCTGGGGATATCACTAAACTACAACTCCCAGCTGAGACAAAAGAAAAATGACAGCCTGTGGGTCGTATTTAACGGATTGGGGATGTCTTTTTTCTAGCAGGATGAGTTAACCCATTAAGTGCTGCCTGAGGATGGACAGGAAAATAATCTACCACTTGATGAGGTTCAACTTTAACTACAGCAGATATGTGAACCTCCAGATGATCTATATTTTAAAACTCCCAAGCATTGTAGAACAGGAGAGTGCAGAATGCTGGGAGTTGTAGTTTCACTGCAGTTCCACCTGCTCCCTGTCCATAATCCTCTGTTATGGTACCTGCTCAATTGACAAAGGCCCAGTCTGGATATCCACAAGTTTTAAGGGCTCCTCTGAGATGTTTCATTTCTTTAGCCTTCGCCTCTGTGCTAGTGGGGATGTTCTCAGCTCTGTGTTGCAGGGTTCTGATGACCCCCAGCTTGTGATCTAAAGGGTGGTGGGAGTCAAACATCAATTACTGGTCTGTGTGGGTTGGTTTTCTGTAAACCTCTACTTCCAGTTTACTATTCTCCCTGACTTCTACCAAGCAGTCCAAGAAAGCCAGTGTGATGTTTTGTATCACCCGGGAGTGCGTGAGACCACCCCAGAATGCGGGAGACTCCTGCGAGTCGCGGTAGGGTTGGGATACTTGCAAATACTACATCTTGAATCTTGTTAGTGAAATCCTGAGAGTTCTGGACGTGACGCTTAGAACTTCCAACCAAAGGCCCTAGGATGTTGGCTAGGTATTTCACCACCTTGTATGTTACGGAATTAATGCTGCTGATTAAACTAATGAGAATACATGTCTGCAGGAAGCATGTGTTCTAATTGGTTGGTCACTGACCCAATGAGTGGGTGGCACCCAGACCAGACCAAAGGTACAACTAACCAGTGTGTGTGTATGGAAGGGAAGGGGGGTTAACCCTTTACTTCCCCAGTAATGGAAAATTAAACAAAAAACCCAGAAAACTGATCCTCCTTCCTTGTTACTTACCTATAATCCTTACCTAAACCATAACAGTTACTCTATTTCTACTCATCCTTCTCTCCATTGTGATCACACCAATACCATCTACATTTACTAGGATAAGCCAGTGACTATGTTACTCACCTGTACATACACACAACCATTCCCAGAGGCTGACACAGTGTAGTCCTGTGTATGGGACTTTCTGTGGGGCTGTGTATGGGACTTTCTGTGGGACTTTCTATGGGGCTGTGTATGGGACTTTCTATGGGGCAGTATTTATACTCCAGTTGAGTAGTTTTCCTGGTTTATCAGTTGTTAATAAATACCACGGTTTATATTCGGGTCGGTTTATACTCCAGTATATATGGTACATTGGTTACTGGTGTATTATTTTTGTTGTGGTGGAGAATGCTGTATTTGGGGATATCTAGGATATCCAGTGGATGTGTAAAGGATAAATGCGATGAACTGGATTTCACGGGGGTTTTGGGGGTTTTGTCTCCCAGGCAGATGTGGATTTTTGGGACAAGCTTCAGGAAGAGTGGGAGGAGATGGCCAAAAGAGATGCCGAATCTCATCCATGGCTGTCCGATTTCCAGGACTTATCTACCAAATCATTTGATAAGGTGAGTTAGCTCCATATTTACCGTTCCTAATCTCTCTCTGTTCCCTTTGGTCAATGTTTGTCTTCCTAATGCAGGGCTATGTGTTCGAATCGGACAACCCTTTTATCGATGAATCTCGTCCGTTTGAGGAGGGCCTGAAGCGCTTGAGGGAGGGAGACCTACCCAGTGCTGTTAGGCTGTTCGAGGCTGCAGTTCAGAAAGATCCCCATCACATGGAGGTACAAACAAGTCTGTCCCGTGTACCAAACTGCACAAGTAGGAAGGAATCTTACAACCGATCCTCTGCTTTTGCTGTGCGGTAATGACACGTTTATTAAAGGTCCAGTATTGGGATGACTTGGAACAGAGGGGAAACATTTTAGGTGTCATGTGATTGATTATGGAATCTCTATCTGACCTTTAGCCTATGACATTAACCCCTAACGTCTGCAATCTTTTTACCAGTAATTGGCCATTGGAGATTGCATCATGTATTTCATTGCTGTGTTTCTGCACCGGGTTTGTGTAGCAGGTGACCTGACATTCATTAAAGAGCTGCCATGGAAATAGGGGAATGGTAGATCTATGTGTAAACCCAACCCCACTTCTCTGCTTTCCCCCGTAGGCCTGGCAGTATTTGGGGACTACACAGGCAGAGAACGAACAGGAACTGGCTGCTATTAGTGCGCTACGCAGGTGAGATGAACTTCCTGTTTTATGGCAGTTGTACAAGGTGCATTTCCTGTTTTTTAATCACCAACCTTTCTGCTTGTCCAAGGTGCATTGAGCTGAAGCCAGACAATTTAAATGCCCTGATGGCTCTGGCAGTGAGCTTCACCAATGAGTGTCTCCAACAGCAGGCCTGTCACACACTGCGTGAATGGCTAAAGCACAACCCTAAGTACAGTCATCTGGTAAAAGAGGAGAATCCCAGTGAAACTTCAAGAACTCGCCCACTTGGGACTCTGCTGTCTGAGTGAGTATCTGAACAGACCTGGAATGTACGGGTGTTAACATACTGACTTATATATATCAGTGCTGAACCGCTAGGATGTAGATCTGTATCATTGTCTCTTTAATACACTATAAATCCTTCACTTTACTCTTGGTAACTGTATACCATCCCCAACTGATATATTCAGCACATTAATAAGCTGGCTCCTCCCTCCATGCCGTCAATCAAGGCTGTGACAACTGACATCACAACCAATGATTGACTGCTGTGTTGCATATTTTATTATTGGCTTGGCCTTTAAACTAGCATCACCCAGGAGAATCTGCATATTGTGACTTTAGACAAACTCTCCATGACACGACCTGATCATTTCCATTCTCAGCTCCCTGTTTTCCGAGGTCCGAGAGCTCTTCCTGTCAGCCGTCCGTTCCAATCCCGCCCAGGTGGACCCTGACGTACAATGTGGCCTTGGTGTCCTGTTTAACCTCAGTGGAGAGTATCAGAAGGCTGTGGACTGCTTCACTGCTGCTCTGGGCGAGAGGCCTGATGTAAGTTTGATTGGAATGGACGGCCATATTGTTTCTAATTCTGGGTTCCATGGGAACTGGTTGGTTTGGTTGACTGGGCAAGTTTGAACCATATTACTGGTTATGGAATTTCTCTGACATGGTTTTGTTCTATTTTCCTTGGCAGGATTTCTTACTATGGAATAAACTTGGTGCCACCCTTGCCAATGGTAATGATAGTGAGGCAGCTGTGGAGGCATATCGAAGGGCTTTGCAACTTCAACCAGGATTCATCCGTTCCAGATACAACCTAGGGATCGCTTGCATCAACCTGGGTGCACACAGGTAAGGGTTTTAAGAAACACGATTTCTATTCATAGATGGAATAAGGAAAGGTTAAATGGTAACGGTGTTCTCCATCAAAGTGCCCTCTATTGTAAAAAAGCCTTCTCATATCTTTCAAACAAGCCTAAGATTGTCTAGCTGTTTTCATTCCAAAGTTATAAGCTTGTAAATTCTGAACTGTGTCTGTGGCAGGCATGTGTTTTAATCTGTGTCATAAGCTCCACCCCCAATTATCTTTGGGCTTCCAATCAATATCTGCGATTTCCTCTATTGATGGGCACCTTAGGGGGAGAGAATATTTTCTTTTCAGGCTTGGGGCTAGCTTTGAAAATGATAAAGAAGTTTGGGGGCTGGGATTATGATGCAGCTAATGATACAAATGACATGCTGGTGATGTCACAGCGTGAAAGCAGGAAGATTTCTGCTAGAAGCATGATCCTGGAGTCCTTTCAATGGGAAGAGTTTAATAGAGAGCACAGTTCCACTTTAATGAATGGATAGAGGATTGAACATCTCCACATGGGAATGGACAGATTCTATTTAACTCCCTTTATCTTGGTATCACTTTATCTTTCTTTCTTGTGTTTGTTACCTGCAGGGAGGCCGTGGAACACTTTCTGGAAGCGCTAAGCATGCAACAGCAAAGTGGCGGATCTGGAAACGCAATGTCTGAAAATATCTGGAGCACGCTGCGGATGGCGCTATCCATGCTTGGACAGAGTGATCTTTACTCGGCGGCAGATGCCCGTGATCTTGCCACCCTACAGGTTTCGTTTCCTCCTCACTCCTCCAGCACCCAATGACCGCTGCCTGACCCTCTGTTGTGCGAGTGCATGTTAAGGGGTAACCTGCAATGCACCGATCGTGGTAAAGTACCGACACCACAAACAAACTGTGCGTCTTCCACTGGGTACTTTTAATTCCACGGTAGATCCCGTGTTGTAATGCCAGAACATGTCTGTCCATGGTTAATGGATTGCTGATTCTCCCATAATGCAACCGTACTCATCTTCGATTGGTGGATACAGAATGGATGAACAATAATTCTGCAATTGACATCTTAATCCTAGTTAATTATCATAATGAGGGAACAGAGTCTTGTACCTGGAACCAGTTTGTCTGGAAGAGACTGGATCATGACTGGCGGAATCAGAGTTTGTCACTGTGTTTTTACAGTTTTCAATCCTTTATACCTGTTCTAATTCCCCTGGGAAGCAGTATTCTCAGCAGAGGGTCTTAAATGGAAGAATCTGCTTATAGTCTTCCGCCATTTTATCAGTACCTTAAACCGCCTTACTTTTAATTGTCATTGCTATTATTTATATTTTGTAGAATGATACACAATGCTTACTGTTCACTGGTTTGTTTCCGCTGCTTCCATTTTGTCAAAAAGGATCAGCATTTCTTTTAGAAAACAACGGCAACCAACTGCTGCACAGTGCGTGAAACGCGTATAGCGCCCTCATTATAATAAACACGAGGGAGAATTTCATTGTTTAGAAATATAGGCTTGGGTTTAACTTAATTATCGGTACTTTGTTGAAATAGAAGCCATTCCGGGGGAAATAAACTAATAATTAATATATATACAGGGGATATGTAAGAGGTGCAATTCATCTGCAGTAGCCAAGAAAGCTTGTACTGCTATACTGCAGTTGGGTAACATTTGATTGGTCGGTACAAAAAAGCAAATGCAAAGCACCTACTAGGGTATAAATCCCCAAATTTCGCTTACAGATTAAAGGATAAATATTGTGTGTAAACAGTTAACATGAAAAGTACTTGGGACAGGGATATAGGATTGGTTATTCCTACCTCCCAATGATGTTTCTGTGAGGAGCCCCAGCCCAAAGAAAACTGATTCTGCCAGTCTTCCTCCTGGCTTCAGCACTATCTTTAATACAGGAATAGTCCATGACTAACCTGGCAAATGAAAACTGTTAGTGCTGTAGCTCCTCAACGAAAAGACATTGGGAGGTAGGAATAATCAATCCGACCTCCCTGCCCCAGGTATTTTCCATTTATAAATTATTAATTTTTACAGTATAGTTGTCCGAAACGAAACTACCTATACGTATAGAAATGTGCAGTCTTATTTGAAACTGACATCAAATTTAAATAAACACTCAATTCGGTAGAGGACGTGTAGGTTTGTAACCTAGTCTGGTTCTACCTAGATGCAAGGAGGTCTAAACAGCTCTCGGTGAGATACAAATACATTCTACCAGGACTCTGATAATATAAGTAATAAGTAAAATGAATTACTGTACGATATTTGTAATAATAAAGTTATTATAAACAGACCGTATGATGTAAACCAATGGAATCCTTCCTGTTCTGATTTCCTTAAAAATCATTTCACAATGTGGAAAAAATCCTGTATTTATTACACCAGTTGTCGGTAACATGTAATGGGTCATATCATAGAAAACCTGTGTTCTTGACAGTATGATTCCTTTGTCCTTGCTATTTGTGATCATATAATGTATTAGATTAAAGCAAAAATATAAATTACTCCTGAATGGATTACGGAATTGTTTACTTACAGATAGCTGTATGTTTCATCTCTCAAGTCGGCAGCATTGGGGATGAATTATCTATTCAAATCTGCAGGTTTGTGTCTTTACATAAATTACACAGCCCTCCTTCCGAAGTGTGTCCTGGACACTTCTACAAAGTTCAACGTTATCTGTAAGTTCTATCCCCTCTAGAGTTGTCGAATAACCTGCTAATGGCCTCACTGCAAACTCCTGTAGAATTGTATATGACTTCTCCACAAGGACAGTTACAGCTATCTTCTAGATAGGAATTATTACATCCATTTAGGTTTATTTACATTTTAGCTTTAATTCTCCTTCAAGGGATTTCCAGTCCTGCATTTGTTAAAGGGAAAATGTGCAATTACGTTAAACTGTGTTTTGTATGTTCCCGCCACGTCGCATTGTGTTGGATAACTTGATCTAGAGATCTCTGTATTCATTTTAGGGAGTGCAATATAACAATAAACCTATGCTGTCATTTAAACAACTATCTATTGGGCATATTGTCAAGTAAAGTTAAGAACAACTTACACTTGTATGTATCTTTAATGTTTTAGATTCTTAAAGGAAAATTAAATGAAACCTGAAATTGGCTTCAATACATACCCAACGTCTAACCCAGATATCTCTAGTTTGGAAACTACAACTTTCAGCATTCTGTAACCAAGGCATGCTGGGTGTTGTAGTTTCCAAACATCTAGAGCGCTGAGGTTTGTTATCACTGCCTTACCCTGTTGTTCAATGCATGGGACCCATTCATGTCAAAAATGTCAGATGCTTTTGCTGCTCTGCAGTTACATATAAAATCCGATTAGATCAGATTAATATACAATAAACTCTCTGGTACATTGTTCACTAATAGGTCATATCAGAGGACTCGTGGACATCCTTTAAGGTTGGAAGAAACAAAGTTTTACTTTCAGGTTAGGAAAGGTTTCTTTACAGTGAGAACGGTGACACTGTGGAACTGTCTTCCAGCAGATGTGGTAATGGCATTGAACGGCATTAAGATTGGGCTGGATATGTTTCTAAAATTACAAATATTGATAATGATTGAATAGTTCTTGTTGATCCAAGGATCTCATCGCGGCTGTAGAAATGGTATGTAACCTCCTCTTTAACATACCCTATGGGGCAATGAGTGACTATGTCTTTGTAGCTCTTCTCATTAATAAAAAAATGTACTTTAGTTTGTTGGTGCTGTTGTGAGACACTGCTTCCTCTACCAGCACAACCTGATCATTTTCTTTAGTTTGTCCCATACGATGGTAGCTGAACTATAAGGGTGTGGCCACACTGCAACGCACAGGAATTCGCGCACAAAATCGCGAGCTTTATCGCACGCGATTGTGTGCGCGATTCTTGTGTGTTTTGCGCTTGCGTTTTCGCGTTATGGACACGCATGCGTTAACGCACCAAAAATGGTGAACGCATGCGTTACCAAAACGCGAACGGACGCGCAATCGCATGCGCATCGGAAATCGCGGGAATTTTTGCGTTCCCGCGATTTCCATTTTAGCGAAAATCGCGGGCGCAAACGCGCGAAAAACGCGCTAGTGTGGCCTAGCCCTCAAGGATGACTGCAGAAAAGATTGCAGAGGAAATATGGGGAGAGGGGGAAAAAAATGGGGAGAGACTAAAGATTCCTTAGCTTTGTGATGCCCCTTTTAAAGCAGAACTATAGTGGATATTACATTTGTTGCAGTAGGATAGATAGTTCCCACCTCCTAATCTCCAGGACACTATCCAACAAAATGATATTGGGGGGTAGGAATAGTGTGCTCTAGTATATACGGTATACTTTAATAGGTCATTCATAAAAGCGTTCTTTCATTCAAATGATTGAATTTTAAATCTCGCAGCACACGCACACACATTCCCTTCCGGAAGGCAATCTTTCAAGAATCCCAAATTTTAAAGTTTCTACTTAAACTTTCCCTTGTGCAGTTGCGTTTGGTATATTTTACGGTCACTTATTTTAAGGACAACCTGAGGTTAAATCCCATTTTAACCTGATGTAAAGCCCAGGTGTATATGGGATTTGTACGCAAACATTCAGCATCATAAAGACATAAACATCTTTCAGTAAATGGTCCATACGAACCCCCCATCCCATTACCAAGCTTTTGAGCCTACTACTTACCCTTTATATAGCTGTTCCTGTTGATGCTTATTAACCGTATGCCTTTAATCTGCATGTCGGGTACTCTGGGTATTTTCTACTGAAATAGACAGGTGCTGATCTGATCATTTTACTACAGGATGGACGCTGCGTCTGTGATCATGTGGAAGTTAATTATAAGGTAATGGGTCCTGTTAAAAAGTTTTCAGCTTTACCTCCTAATACGTGTCACATGATCACATTGCTTGTGTTGTGATAACATCCTGTTAGTTTGGGCTGGTGTGGAAGTTTGTTATTCTAGCCTGTTCGAGACGGGTGTGAAAATTACAAATACACAGCAATGTATCGGTCTCCTAAAGGCAGAGCGTTAATCATAAATAGGGTTTTAGTTTATTTTTGTATAAAAGTTCAATAAAACACACTGTCCTTTTTGTGTGTTTTTTTATATTCTTTATTACACATACAGATTATGTTTTTCTTTTGCTATACATTGCTGTTTGTCTTTCTCCTTCCCAGGATACACCATACACCAACCAATCCCGATTGTATGAACAGACGATTGTACGATATCAGGATGTATGGGGTAACAGTAATTTCTATTGATTGGCTGTTGGATGGGTCAAACATGCTCAGATAAGGGGAAAAAAAAACTTCTTTAAAGGGTATCTCAACCCCAAAATGACATTTTTCCATAGTGTAGGGCTCCCCAACCCACCCCCTCAACCGCCAATTTAGATTTGTAAAACAAGCCCCAGAAATATACTTACACTCCTTCGTTCCCTCTGCTGTCTGCTCCCGGCTTGCTGCTTGCGGAATGCAGCAGAGAGGGAACTGACCAGCAGCAGTGTCTGTGATTGGCTGAACAGGCACTACATGAGAACCATAAGCAGCAGAGGAATAAAGATTCGTACACACGTGTGATAGCAGGATGCACGATGTGTATGAACGGCTGAGAAAGTGCCTATACACTGCACAATAATCAGCCAAAACTTTGTACGTCACAGGTTGACACCCGCAATCGCACGTGTGTAGGAACCTTAAGGTAAGGCTTTTTTTAAACTACAGAGGGGTCAGTAGTGGGTTAAATTTTAATTTGGGGGTGGACATGCCCTTTAATAATTCTAGGCTCTTACCTGTCTATTGTTAGGACCAAGATCCATGCATTTCCTTATCGCAATGGACCTGTACTTGTTTCTGCGATGTAGTAACCACTTTGTGACTGTTATTGAACCATGCGGATGCGTGCGGTAAGTTGCAATCTGATGTACGACTTTAAAGCAACAAATGAAAAAGTACAATCTCAGTAATCATCGCTACATTTATTCCGCCGTATGCACTGTGCCAATTCCAGAAGTCTTTATAGATAGTAACCAGATGGTACATGGGTTAGCATGGGCTTTTCAGTTATTTACCCCCTTAGTGTAGGATATTACATCTCCCGGGTATGTCCTAAAACTGTGTATTAATACAATTATAAGGTTATCAGGAAAATAGTCAAAAAGATCTAAAGTCCAAGCACATGGATATTTAGAGGACGAATGTATTGATAAGAGATAAACGAAGGTCTTTAATCCCTGCAAAGCTTAAGGGCATCACCACCCTTATTACTAAACTTTAAACACAGCTTATAGGATTAGTTCACTGTCAAAGTGAACTATTCCATTAATGTATTTTTTGAAAAAACAGGAGGTTAAGGATCTCTGCCTTACCTCCCGTTCTTCAATCAATAGCTCAGGAGCCTATCACTTCAGTCTCGTAATACCAAATGTTCCACACTATGGAAAATAGGTAGCGCACACTGGAATGTTACACACTATGGAAAATAGGTAGCGCATACTGGAATATTATATATATTGTCCAGAAAGGAACATTAAGAGGTGCACTCTGGAAGGCCTGTGGCACACCAGGTAAGTAACACATGGACAAATGGAGAGAGGCACAATCTTAAATAACTTCAATAAATTTATCAAATACTGTGCTGAAACCACATGTTTGGGGAAGCCTGTGCCCCCTTTCTCAGGCTCCCTTAAACGTGTGGTTCCAGCACAGTACAAATGTTTTTTTCTAGGCCAACAGTCCTCAGTTAATACATTAGTCGCCTATGTGGCACAGTATGAAAAGCTTTAGGAAAATCCAAGTAAACCACATCCACTGCTGTGCCTCAATCTAAATTCTCACTTCTTCATACAAACCAAGTAAATTGAATCTATTTCCCATAAATCCATGGTGACTACTACTAATAAGATCAGTTCTGGAGACAAAGTCAAGGATATGATCCCGTAAAAAAGTTTCCATCACCTTCCCTACCACTGATGTTACGACTAAAGGTTAATAAACTCATGCAATGTGTATGCATGGCTGTTCCAGACAATAATTGTGTTGTGTATGGGTGCTTGGTTGGCCAAAACGGACGATCTTTGCCCTGATATTTTCAGATATGACTTTACTTATCACCTATACAGTACCATTAAGGAACTCTACTACTACATAGTATTGTACAAACAAATACATTCCAATATCGCAGGTTTTTACACTCGTATGTATAGTTTATTTCCCCTCTGGTCACTAGCAAGGGTTTTCTAGATTTAGCTGCCATATCAATTTAAGAGCCCTCAGTGTCAAGCTACTTACTGATCCTGATTGGTGGATTTGGGGTCAGCTGAGGAGCAGGAAGTAGTGAGGATCATCCTCCTGCATATCAGGGAGTGTGGGAAACAATATGGAGGGGAGGAGTTTAATGGATTTATCTAGTGTGGCCTCTACCAGTCTGATAACATTGAATCCATATTGGATCTGCCCTGTAACTTCCTAGATGTTCCTGTCTCCCCCTATGTAGTTTTGTGTATATAGGGGTACAGGAAGCTCTTGAAAAGTGTTACCCAAACATTAATATTAAGTGACAGTGATGCTGACAGACAGGAACCCATAAAATTAGTTCTTCCCTGATTCAAATGAAGTTCTCAGATCCAGATCCATTTATAATTATGTTTGGTCTCCAGCTCAAGGATTCTGATGAGATAAAGAGTAGCTACCAGCAGGACATCCAGGGGCTAAGAGGGTGTTCCATGGCTTACTCCTTCTTCCACCGATACAGCCCCCCAGGCAGCCAATGAAGAAGCAACGTCCCTGTTAGACCCTATCGGACAGCCTACAGTTGGCCTGCAATTTCAGTTTACCAAACGGACAATAGAAATGGCCTATTTTGGGTCTTTATTTGTAGTGTTTACAGCTTGTTCCACCTTTTGGCCCCGCTGTACACAGCGTACCACAGTCTGCTAGTCCAAGGTCTGTGCGCTCTCATACCAGTCTTTCTAGTGGTAGGGACAATAGAAATGTGCCTGGTTAGTTAATGTGGTTGTGAAACATTTAGATGGGTCTGTTGGCATTTCCAGCTTGGATATTTTTCATGTGGCACACCTGAGTACCTAGTGTTGGAATGACCACATTTTATATAGTTACAGTGTAGATTGGAATTTACTAATCATCAATGTACCTTACATTGGCTGCAGTGAGATGTAAGCTTTGCGACACGCTCTGACTTACGTACCTAATTCATTCCAAGACAAGGGGCTCTAGTACCAGGATAGTGGGTGAGACTTTGTCACACGAATTCTAAGTATCTGATTGGTGACTGATGTTAATATTTCCAAATAGACATTCTGACAGTATATTCCCCCCCATAGAAGTCATATAAACTCGTTCCTTATGCAGTTGCTTTAACCATCAGATGTTAGCTTTCAATGTTAAATAAGATTCGGTTGGTTGGGGCAAAATTAGCACCATTTTAACGATAATAATCAGGGAGATTCAATAACAGTTCTTATCGTTAAAAATGGTGCTAATTTTGCCCCAACCAATTTTATAGGGGGGAACAACTATTCTAAGAATTTACCATTCGGAATATTAAACATCACTCAATCAGCTGCCTTAGAATTCAGTGTAGCGAAGTCTCACCTGCAGTACTATGGCCCCTTGCAATGAATTAGGTACGTATAGGTCAGGTGGTCATAGGCGCCAATGTCGTTAACGCATCATAGCATTGCACTAAAGTGATGTTTCGCTGTGTTAAAAAAACGCTCAATGTGAACAAAGCCTTCGTCTTCACAAATAGTCTAAGCTAAAATCTAAACTGACTTTACACAGGGTATTGCAGTAACTATATTTATTATTCTTCTTAGTGAAATTTAGTCATGGAGATAAGATTTTAACATTACGTGAAATACATTAGTAGTAGAGAATTGTACCGTGTTAGCCATAGATGAAAGTGAAGACATCTTGGATATAAAGTAATACCTTTTATTGGCTAACTAAAATGATTGAAAATGCAAGCTTTCCAAGCACTGGGTTTCTTCCTCAGGCATGATACAATACTGAATCTTGTAAAGCGCTGTATTTTATACATACATGATACAATACTGAATCTTATAAAGCACTGTATTTTACCATACATGATACAATACTGAATCTTGTAAGCACTGTATTTTATACATACATGATACAATACTGAATCTTATAAAGCACTGTATTTTATACATACATGTACAATACTGAATCTTTAAGCACTGTATTTTTATACATACATGATCACATAACGAATCTTATAAGCACTGTATTTATACATACATGATACAATACTGATCTTATAAAGCACTGTATTTTATACATACATGATACAATACTGATTCTTATAAGCACTGTATTTTATACATACTATACAATACTGAATCTTGAATCACTGTATTTTCTACATACATATACAATACTGAATCTTATAAGCACTGTTTTTATACATACATGATACAATACTGAATCTTGTAAACCACTGTATTTTATACATACATGATACAATACTGATCTTGTAACACTGTATTTTATACATACATGATACAATACTGATCTTGTAAAGCACTTATTTTATACATACATGATACAATACTGAATCTTTAATCACTGTATTTTATAACATACATGATACAATACTGAATCTTGTAAAGCACTGTTTTTTATACATACTGTAATCATACTGAATCTTGTAAAGCACTGTATTTTAACATACATGATACAATACTGAATCTTGTAAGCACTGTTTTATCATACTGTACAATACTGAACTGTAAAGCACTTATTTTATACATACATGATACTACTGAATCTTTACTTATTTTAACAAATGATACATACTGAATCTTAAAGCACTGTATTTTATACTACTGATCCAATACTGAATCTTGTAAAGCACTGTATTTTATACATACATGATACAATACTGAATCTTGTAAGCACTGTATTTTATACATACATGATACAATACTGAATCTTGTAAAGCACTGTATTTTATACTACATGATACAATACTGAATCTTGTAAACACTGTATTTATACATACATGATCCAATACTGAATCTTGTAAAGCACTGTATTTATACATACATGATACATACTGAATCTTGTAAAGCACTGTTTTTTATACATACATGATACAATACGAATCTTGTAAAGCACTGTATTTTATACATACATGATACAATACTGAATCTTGTAAGCACTGTATTTTAACATACATGATACAATACTGAATCTTGTAAAGCACTGTATTTTATACATACATGATACAATACTGAATCTTGTAGCACTGTATTTTATCATACATGATACAATACTGATCTTGTAAAGCACTGTTTTTATACATACATGATACAATACTGAATCTTGTAAGCACTGTATTTTATACATCATGATACAATACTGAATCTTGTAAGCACTGTATTTTATACATACATGATACAATACTAATCTTTTAGCACTGATTTTATAATACATGATACAATACTGAATCTTGTAAAGCACTGTATTTTATACATACATGATACAATACTGAATCTTATAAAGCACTGTATTTTTATACATACATGATACAATACTGAATCTTGTAAAGCACTGTATTTTATACATACATGATACAATCACTGAATCTTGTAAAGCACTGTATTTTATACATACATGATACAATACTGAATCTTAATGCACTGTATTTATACATACATGATACAATACTGAATCTTATAAGCACTGTATTTTATACATACATGATACAATACTGAATCTTGTAAGCACTGTATTTTATACATACATGATACACATACTGAATCTGTAAAGCACTGTTTTATACATACATGATACAATACTGAATCTTGTAAAGCACTGTATTTTATACAACATGATACAATACTGAATCTTATAAAGCACTGTATTTTATACAACATGATCAATACTGAATCTTGTAAGCACTGTATTTTATACTACATGAACAATACTGAATCTTGTAAGCACTGCATTTTATACTACATGATACCATACTGAATCTTGTAAAGCACTGTATTTTATACATACATGATACAATACTGAATCTTGTAAAGCCTGTATTTTATACATACATGATACAATACTGAATCTTGTATGCACTGTATTTTATAATACATGTACAATACTGAATTGTAAAGCACTGTATTTTATACATACATGATACAATACTGAATCTTGTAAAGCACTGTATTTTATACATACATGATACAATACTGAATCTTGTAAAGCACTGTATTTTATACATACATGATACAATACTGAACTTGTAAAGCACTGTATTTTATACATACATGATACAATACTGAATCTTGTAAAGCACTGTATTTTATACATACATGATACATACTGAATCTTGTAAGCGCACTGTATTTTATACATACATGATACAATACTGAATCTTGTAAAGCACTGTATTTATACATACATGATACAATACTGAATCTTTAAGACTGTATTTTATACATACATGATACAATACTGAATTTTAAAGCACTATTTTATACTCATGATACAATCTGAATCTTGTAATGCACTTATTTTATACATACATGATACAATACTGAATCTTGTAATGCACTGTATTTTATACATACATGATACAATACTGAATCTTGTAAAGCACTGTTTTTATACATACATGATACAATACTGAATCTTGTAAAGCACTGTATTTTATACATACATGATACAATACTGAATTTGTAAAGCACTGTATTTATACATACATGATCAATACTGAATCTTATAAGCACTGTATTTTATACATACATGATACAATACTGAATCTTGTAAACACTGTATTTTATACATACATGATACATACTGAATCTGTATAAGCACTGTATTTATACATACAGATACAATACTGAATCTTATAAAGCACTGTATTTTATACATACATGATACAATACTAATCTTTAAGCACTTATTTTATACATACATTATACATACTGAATCTTGTAAGCACTTTTTTTATACATACATGATACATACTGAATCTTTTATGCACTGTATTTTTATACATACATGATACAATACTGAATCTTGTAAGCACGTATTTTATACATACATGATACAATACTGAATCTTAAAGCACTGTATTTTATACATACATATACAATACTGAATCTTATAAAGCACTGTATTTTAACATACATGATACAATACTGAATCTTGTAACACTTATTTTATACATACATGATACAATACTGATTGTAAAGCACTGTATTTTATACCTCATGACATACTGAATCTTGTAAGCACTGTATTTTATCATACATGATACATACTGAATCTTGTAAGCACTTATTTTATACATACATGATCAATACTGAACTGTAAGCACTGTATTTTAATACATCGATACAATACTGAATCTTGTAAAGCAACTGTATTTTATACATACATGATACAATACTGAATCTTGTAATGCACTGATTTTTATCATACATGATACAATACTGAATCTTGTAAAGCACTGTATTTTATACATACATGATACAATACTGAATCTTATAAAGCCTGTATTTTATAAA
Organism: Hymenochirus boettgeri; assembly: GCA_019447015.1. Lineage (NCBI taxonomy): Eukaryota > Metazoa > Chordata > Amphibia > Anura > Pipidae > Hymenochirus > Hymenochirus boettgeri. Next base: position 9,723,345 of record CM033475.1, read on the forward strand.
TACATGATCAATACTGAATCTTGTAAGCACTGTATTTTATACATAATGATACAATACTGAATCTTGTAAATGCACTGTATTTTATATCAACATGATACATACTGAATCTTGTAAAGCACTGTATTTTATACTACATGATACATACTGAATCTTGTAAGCACTGTATTTTATACATACATGATACAATACTGAATCTTGTAAGCACTGTATTTTTCTACATACATGATACAATACTGAATCTTGTAAAGCACTGTATTTATTATACATACATGATACAATACTGAATCTTGTAAAGCACTGTATTTTATACATACATTACAATACTGAATCTTGTAAGCACTGTATTTTAACATACATGATAACAATACTGAATCTTATAAAGCACTGTATTTTTATACATACATGATACAATACTGAATCTTGTAAGCACTGTATTTTATACATACAGATACAATACTGAATCTTGTAATGACTCTATTTTATACACATGATACAATACTGAACTTGTAAAAGCACTGTATTTTATCATACATGATACAATACTGAATCTTGTAAAGCACTGTATTTTATACTACATGATCATACTGAATCTTGTAAGCACTGTATTTTATACATACATGATACAATACTGAATCTTGTAAGCACTGTATTTTTATACATACATGATACATACTGAATCTTATAAAGCACTGTATTTTTATCCATACATGATACAATACTGAATCTTGTAAAGCACTGTTTTATACATACATGATACAATACTGAATCTTGTAATGCACTGTATTTTATACAAATGATCAATACTGAATCTTAAGCACTTATTTTATACATACATGATACATACTGAATCTTAGAATGCACTGTATTTTATACAACATGATACAATAGAATCTTGTAAAGCACTGTATTTTATACATACATGATACAATACTGAATCTTGTAAAGCACTGTATTTTATCATACATGATACAATACTGATCTTGTAATGCACTGTATTTTATACATACATGATACAATACTGAATCTTGTAAAGCACTGTTTTTATACATACATGATACAATACTGAATCTTGTATGCACTGTATTTTATACTAACATGATACAATACTGAATCTTATAAAGCACTGTATTTATACATACATGATACAATACTGAATCTTGTAAAGCACTGTATTTTTATACATACATGACAATACTGAAATCTTGTAAAGCACTGTATTTTATACATACATGATACAATACTGAATCTTGTAAAGCACTGTATTTATACATACATGATACTACTGAATCTTATAAGCACTGATTTTATACATACTGATACAATACTGAATCTTGTATGCACTGTATGTTATACATACATGATACAATACTGAATCTTATAAAGCACTGTATTTTATACATACATGATACAATACTGAATCTTGTAAGCACTTTTTATACATACATGATACAATACTAGACTTGTAAAGCACTGTATTTTATACATACACATGATACAATACTGAATCTTGTAAAGCACTGTATTTTATACATCATGATACAATACTGAATCTTGTAAAGCACTGTATTTTATACATACATGATACAATACTGAATCTTGTAAAGCACTGTATTTTATACATACTGATACAATCTGAATCTTATAAAGCACTGTATTTTATACATACATGATACAATACGAATCTTGTAAAGCACTGTATTTATACATACATGATACATACTGAATCTTGTAAAGCACTGTATTTTATACATATTAGAACAAAGACTTTCTGACATTACACACATGTTATCTTTGTCCCCATGCCTGATTGGCAATGGCTGTCGTAAATAAAACAGAAATGCACATTCAATGATCACAGGCAGTAATAAAAGATTAGCAAGGGTTAAACAAACAGTCAGACACACTTCACCTCAGTTCCATGGAGGGTCTGGTGTAAATGAGATATTTATGGGTTTGGGTGGTTTAGAGGAATTTAGTCTGATTAACTCTACATGGCATTTAGATTAGAGACATAGTGACACATAAAGTTTAGATGGGAATGTAAACTTATACAAAAAAATTGGGACTCTGGACTCAACAAAGATCTAAACTTTGTGTCACTATGGGGCATATTTATAAAGGATTGTCTTTTTTCGCCAAATAATTAGCGCAGCACATCGCAGCGAAAATAGCGACATTTGGGGCTTCATTTCGCATTATTTATAAAAAAGCGAAAAAAAACACACTTCGCGGCTGAAAAAGGCGAACGGGCGCGATAAAGAGCGAAAAGTTTCTCAATTGGAATACAATTTTCTTTTGCACTGCACATTCGCCCTTCTAATGCGCGTTCGCTTTTCCAAGGCATATTACCTTCTAATGCGCGGTCGCCTTTCTAATGTCGCTTTTCCAAGGCATATTACATTCTAATGCGCGTTCGCCTTTCTAATGTGCGTTTGCCTTTCTAATGTGCGTTCGCTTTTCCAAGGCATATTACATTCTAATGCGCGATCGCCCTTCTAATGCGCGTTCGCCCTTCTAATGCGCGTTCGCTTTTTCAAGGCATATTACCCATTAGAATGCCTTTTCGCTCAAAAAATGACTTCACCACCTTCAGGGTCACGCTAATCTTTCGCTCTTTTAACGCAAAAACCACCTTTCGCTCTTTTATAAATCGCGTTATGCCTTTTCGCTCCCTTTTCGCTAAAATTAGCATTGCGAAGTAAGGCGAAAAGGGTTTAGCGATAGCTCACGGAAACGGTCTTGCCATTCGTTAATGCTACCTTTATAAATAGGGGTAACTGTCTTTTTGGCAAAAACCCATGCGAAAAGCGAATGCGAAAACATTTCGCTACTTTTCGCTCTTTTATAAATATACCCCTATGTCTCTAATCTAAATGTCATGTAGAGTTAATCAGACTAAATTCCTCTAAACCACCCAAACCCATAAATATCTCATTTACACCAGACCCTCCATGGACACTAGAGGTGAAGTGTGTCTGACTGTTTGTTTAACCCCTGCTAATTCTTTTATTACTGCCTGTGATCATTGAATGTGTATTTACTGTTTTATTTACGACAGCCATTGCCAATCAGGCATGGGGGTAAAAGATAACATGTGTGTAATGTCAGAAAGTCTTTGTTCTAATATGTATAAAATACAGTGCTTTACAAGATTCAGTATTGTATCATGTATGTATAAAATAGAGTGCTTTACAAGATTCAGTATTGTATCATGTATGTATAAAATACAGTGCTTTATAAGATTCAGTATTGTATCATGTATGTATAATATACAGTGCTTTACAAGATTCAGTATTGTATCATGTATGTATAATATACAGTGCTTTACAAGATTCAGTATTGTATCATGTATGTATAAAATACAGTGCTTTACAAGATTCAGTATTGTATCATGTATGTATAAAATACAGTGCTTTACAAGATTCAGTATTGTATCATGTATGTATAAAATACAGTGCATTACAAGATTCAGTATTGTATCATGTATGTATAAAATACAGTGCTTTACAAGATTCAGTATTGTATCATGTATGTATAAAATACAGTGCTTTACAAGGTTCAGTATTGTATCATGTACGTATAAAATAGAGTACATTACAAGATTCAGTATTGTATCATGTACGTATAAAATACAGTGCTTTACAAGATTCAGTATTGTATCATGTATGTATAAAATACAGTGCTTTATAAGATTCAGTATTGTATCATGTATGTATAAAATAGAGTGCATTACAAGATTCAGTATTGTATCATGTATGTATAAAATACAGTGCTTTATAAGATTCAGTATTGTATCATGTATGTATAAAATACAGTGCTTTACAAGATTCAGTATTGTATCATGTATGTATAAAATACAGTGCATTACAAGATTCAGTATTGTATCATGTATGTATAAAATACAGTGCTTTATAAGGAGTCAGTGAAATACATTATACAAGGGTGTTTCGGTGGAAACTAGTTTATTTGTTACAGTTTATCATTTAGATTGACTGACAGAGGTACAGCCGAGGATTGTATGCATAATAACACGAGAGAGAAGCACCTCACAGAAGCGAGCAGTGGTCACCTTTAATTAAAGGCTGTCGTCTCTTCCTGTGGAAAAATGGAATCCGGTACCATCTCTGCGAGAAAGAAGTGTTGGCAACATACTCTGTTTCTTTTATTTTATTTTCTCATGGTAATTGCGGCTGGGATGGAATAAGCGACGTCTCTCCTCATTAACATCAATGGTCACTTAGTCTCGGGGGAATTCAGCCAGGAATGCTAACGGTGGTTTTATGGGTCTCAGTCAAAGATGTTTGTCTCCTCTCTTATACTAACTTGGGGGATATTGGTTGCTGAGCTCCCCAATAGCTTAATTCGAACGAAAGTGGCTTCCAACCGCAATCTTCGGTGGTATTGCTAAAGGACATTCTCTATCAATGCTGGATGCATATTCTCTGCCTGCGGTATGTGTTAACTGGGCCATACTTTGGACTGTTACAGCACTCAGTGGTCAAGTTGGACAAAAACCTTTGAAAGGGAGTATTGTGCTTATTCCCAATGGACCCTGTTAAGTCATGTACTTGCATACCTGGGTTGAGAGGACAGAGGTACAGTACAGGACTGTGTTCTAAGGCCACCGTCAGACAAAGTGTTCACTGTCACCGATATTAGGATACGATGAAGTTAGGCTGTGGTCTGGACTTCAATCAATCAATTTCCCCCCCAAGCTCCACTCAAGTACCTGCCAAGAGGATAGAAAGCACCTTTTGCAATAATCGAAATCAAAATGGGCTTCCCTTCACTTCCATGGTTTCCCTCCAAAATTTGGTTAATTCGAAGAGTTGATTACATGGGCTTTCTGGTGAAACAGATGAGCTTGTTTCATTGACCTGATCCTGTGCTTAATTAGTGGTTGCTGTAAGGGCCTCCTCCCCCCCAAAGAAATTCGAAATCACCTTTTAAAGTTTAGGTCGGTGTAAGCCATCCCATGGCTGGCCTTTGACACGTACCAGACAGAGGTGGATTTATCAAATCTACTGCTGCGTAATGAGCTCGACTTAGTGAGTTCGTTGCTGAGGCCCCCAAAAAGCCTGGGCTTCTCATACAATGTCACTGTGTTTTCATCATCTGCAGGAGACAGGAAATCAGAATCGAAATTCAGATTCAAAATTCAGACATCAGGAATCAAAAATAAAACGTATTGTCCTGAGCAACTGACACAAGAGTTAATAGCAGAAGTTGTCCAGGGGGTGCGGGCTAAATTTCCTGTTCCATTTTCTTGGGCTTAATGGTCAACTGATATAAACTAAGGTATTAGACGCCGAGCTGAAAATATTGAGGTACCTAAACACTAATACTAATTAGGGAGATACACCAAGACGCAAACGCTCCGGGGGCAAATCTCACGTATCAAATTTTACCAGAGGTCTGCGAGACTTCAGGGCTGTGGCCGTTAAATACTTATATGCAAACAGCAGTCGCAGCCTTATGGTTAAATAGGTTGCGCCTCTTCAGGTACTAGTGCAACAGCTGCAAACTGAGAACCCTAACCGTTGTATGCGAAACCGATAGTAATTCGGTGGTAAGTGTGACTCTGTCTTGTAAGAGTGGGAAAAGGTGCGCGTGGCCACCAGCTTCTCCCATTTAAAAAAGGCCAAATAAAAGTGTTGTCTAAATGCTTGAAAAATATTAACTATTGGTGCGACGAAGTTGTATTTTATGCCCCCTATACTACATATAAAATATGATATAATGAATGGTCGTGACGTATAAGGCATTGGAACTCGTTGAGATCAAAAGGGTGCCGTGTGGGCGGATTTTTGGGGTTGGGGTTGGTTTGGTGACGTTGCTTATAGCACATGGACCGTCACCAAGAGACAAAGGAAAACAGTGCAGAGCAGGAAGTGGAAATTTTACAAGCCTAATCAATTTAGATTGACAACAAGGTAGAGGCATCACCCTAAGCTTGTTTGAATGGTATGAGACAGTGTGTTCCCCTTTTAACACTGATGTGTAAATGGGGAATGTGTCTAACATTAGCAACGTTGTACAAAAAGTCACCAGAAAACTATTTTGTGCTTTTCTTGGATTATTATGTGGGGATTACTGTGAAATAAAACAATTATACGGACACCAAGAAAGTAAAGATTAATAATAGTAATTGAAGAGAGTTTTCACCCACTACTGCACTATCATGATAATAGTATTATAATGTAGGGACACATGACAGTGGCATAGCCTAAAAACACTTTCAGATCCTTTACTATCCTGCAAAAACTGTAAAAGTCGGGATTGTTTGCACCCAATTAAATCTACCTACACCTACCGATCCATTGGGACCAAATCCTCCCCATGGGAAAAGGTTGTCATAACTTTAGTTTTAACCATTTTAACAGTTGTTTCTTGTTCAGCAGGAAACACAGGGGATGGTTCCTTAAGAAACATTGTACTTATCACTATTTATGTCCCAAAGCCCTTGTCACATGCTACCTTATTCGTTGTGCTATGGACCAATATCTAATCTCCCCCCTCCATGTATATTATATATATATTAACAGGCTGGGCTTCTACCTTCCTTAATTCCTTGTGGCCCCTCATGACTATGTTCAAGGAGAGTTTATTAGTGCGGTTAGGACAAGGGCCCCCATTTCTAAGAAGAAAGAACAGGTAAGGTGCCCTTTGCATCAGCCTCGTTGGGGGTACAGACCCCCCATGGTATGTGTAAGTAAGTCCTAAGAATCATATTTAGTTTGTTTACACTTACCCTTAGCTCTGCAGATCTTGTTGTGGGGATGCTCTGTATCTCTGTCTCTGTAGTTAGGTGTGACAAGAGAAGAGAAACTTTAAAAAAAAGATGGAGAGGAGTTAGAGGGATTGGGGCTGAGATCCATGTGATCCTGGTACCAGGATATGTTCCCTCCTCCTCCCCCTCGGGGCTAAATTTAAAATTGAAGAGAGCAGAGAGATGTCAAATCTGGGTGATGGGTCGGAGTGTTAGGGTGGGGCAAGGTGGTAACCAATGAAAATCTAGAACATTTCTATTGGTTCCTACCACACAATTGAGCCCTTAGTTAGAAATCTTGCTGGTTATTTAAGACCATTGGATGTCAGATCTCCAGATGTGTGAAACTAAATACAACTCCCTGCATGCCTTTGTGGGTGCCAGAATATGTATAGCTGTTGTGTCTGTTAGTAACAAGGAGGAACATTGTAAGCTAGGGGGACCCTTTTAGACCTTTTGGCACCTAAGCCAACCCTTTCAAAGCAAGCCCAACATTTGTAGGCCCATGGCCAGTGGAGGTGGTGTGGTGGCACTAAACTAACAGTGTCTGGGAACTGGAGAGCTCTGACAGCCCTCCAGTTCAGCAGCCACTGTTAGGGCAGCCCTCCAGTCACCAGACCAGTTAGGTCACCCCTCTAATGCACACATCCAGTGGCTGGTTGGTTTAACAGTCGAACGGTGTCTGTGAAAAGGAGCCTGACCAAACAGTTGGGCTGCTGAACCCTCCAGTCCTCCAGTTTCAGCAGGACATTTAAAGGTCAGTCCCCCAGTTCAGAAGACACAGTTAGGGTCAGCTCCTCTAGTTTCTGGAGACACAGTCAGGTGGCAAACCAGTGTGACTGGTACATACAAGTTTGCCCACCGGGTGATGTACATGCAAGTCTGTCCACAGTTTGACTGGACATGCAAGTTTGACTTCTGTGATGGCAGAGCAAAGTTGACCACTGTGACTGGTACATTGGAAAAGTTTTCCCACTTGGACTGTTTTTCGAAACATGCAAGTTTGCCCACGGTTGACTGGTACATGCAAGTTGTCCCCACTGACTGGAACATTCAAGGTTGCCCACTGTGACTGGCCAAATGCAATTTCCCCACTGTGACTGGCACATTGTAAATTTTCCCCACTTGGAACTGGCACATGTCATTTTCCCCACGTGATTGGCAAATGTAACAGACTCACTGGTTATGGTCAGTAGACCACTGGTAGGTCAACCCCTCTAGTTTAGGAAAACACATGGTAGGTCAGACCTTCTGTTCAGGGCAGACACTGATAGGTCCAGCCCTACAGATTAAGCAGACACTGATACCAGCCACTGTTAGGTTCAGCCCTCCAGTTCAACCAGACACTGTTAGGTCAGCCCGCCATTACACTAGACAGTTATGCCAGCCTCCAGGTTAACCATTTCAGCCCTCGAGTCAGAGAATTTTAAGGTTAGCCCTCCAGACATGCAAGTTCTGCACACAGTGTGAATGGTACACGCAAGTATGCCCACTGTGACTGGCAGATGTAAGTTTCCCACTGTGGCTAGGAACATGCAAGTTTTGCCAACTGTAACTGGTAAATACAAGTTGCCACTGTGACTGACAGTCATACAAGCTTTCCCAGTGGTTCCTGCACATGTAAGTTTTCCCAATGTGAGATGAACATACAAGTTGCAAACTATGACTGACAGGTAAATACAAGTTGATCTCCACTTAATAGGTAGAGAGATGTAGGATTTCTACCACTCGAAATTTAAGTGTCGAGATGTAGGGTCTACCCACTATAATTGGTAGAGAAGAATGTAGGGTCTTCCACTAGAATAGGTGGAGAGATGTATGATCTACCACTATAATAGGTAGAGAGAATGAAGGTCGCCACAGAATTAGTGGAGAGGTAGGATCTACCACTAATAATTAGTTAGAGAGATGTAAGCTTTACACGATTAGGTGGGAGATGTAGGATTCTTCCATAGGAAATATGTAGGAAGATGTAGAATCTTACCATTTGAAAAGTAGGTAGGGAGATGTAAATCTACCAATAGAATTAGGTGGAGAAGATGTAGGTCTACCAATGAATTAGGTAGGGAGTGGGAAGGTCTTCCACTAGAATTAGGTGGGATGATGTAGGGTCGACCAACTAGGAATATGAGGGAGAGTTAGATCTACCAATGAAAGTAGGTCGGGAGATTGTAGAAATCTACCAATATATATGAGGTGGAGAGGAGATGTTAGGATCTACCATAGGAATTAGGTAGGGAGATGTTGGAATCTACCAGTTAGAATTAGGTAGGGGGATTTGAGAATCTACCAATTAATTAGGTGGAAGAAATGTATAATTCTACCAACAGAATAGGAGCGAGATGTTAGGAGTGTACCACTAGAATTAGATGGAAAAATGTAGGATGGTACCACTAGAAATAGGTAGAGAGATGAGGACTATCACTAGAATTAGGTGGAGAGGATTGTAGGGTCTACAATAGAATCAGGTGAGAGAGTAGGATCAACAATAGAATTAGGGGAGAGTATTAGGGATATACCATTGAATTAGGTAGGGAGACGGTAGGGTCTGCCCATTGGAATTAGGTAAGGAGATATACTGTTAGTAATCTACTATTAGAATTATAGTGGGGAGAGATGTAGGATTACCACTAGATTTTGGTAGAGAGATTTTAGAGTCTACCACTAAATTAGGTAGAGAGTAGAGGAGAGTAGGGCTTCACTAAATTAGGTGGAGAGATGTAGGGGTCTACCACTACAATTAGGTAGAGAGATGTAGGGTCTAACCACTAGAATTGGTGGAGAGTGTAGGGACTACCACTTGAATTAGGTGGAGAGGATGTAGATCTACCACTTAGAATTAGGGAGAGGGGATGTAGGATCTTCCAATAGAATTAGGTGGGGTGGAGGGGAGATGTAGAAACTACCAATAGAATTAGGGAGAGGGTTTAGATTACCACTAGAATTAGGTGGGGAGATGTACGGGTCTCCACTACAATTAGGTGGAGAGATGTAGGATCTATCACGAGAATTAAGTTAGAAAGAGTAGGGTTGTAGGAAATCTATCCTAGAATTAGGTGGAGAGAGTAGGATCTACCACTAGGGAATTAGGTGGAGAGAGGTAGGATCTATAAGCTAGAATTGGTGGAGAGAGGTTGTAGGATTCTATCCACTCGAATGAGGTGGAGAGATGTAGGATTCGACCACTAGAATTAGGTGGAGAGATGAGATCTATCACTAGAATTAGGGTGGGAGAGATGTTAGGAATCTACCACAGAATTAGTGGAGATATGTAGGATCTATCACTAGAATTAGGGGAGAGATGTAGGATCCTACACTAGAATTAGGGTGGAGAGATGTAGGCATCTATCCCCTAGAATTAGGTGGATGAGATGAGGATCTGCCACTAGAATTAGGTGGAGAGAGTAGGATCTATAACTAGAATGAGTTGAGAGATGTGGGATCATAACTAGAATTAGGTGAAAGATGTAGGATGTCTACCACTAGAATTAGGTGGAGAGGAGTAGGATCTATAATATAGAAGTAGGTGGGAGAGATTTAGGATCTACCACTAGGAATTAGGGTGGAGCGATTGTTGTAAGGTCTTCCACTAGAATGAGGTGGAGAGGTGTAGGAATCTACCATATAATTAGGTAGATGGAGATGTAAGGTTCTTCCACTGAAGTGGTGAGAGATTTTTTGTAGGATCACCACTAGAAATATGTAGGGGAAGAGTAGAATTACCATGAAAGTTAGGTAGGGAGATGTAGAATCTACCAATAGAATTAGGTGGAGAGATGTAGGGATCTCCCAATTAGAATTAGGGTAGGGAGTTGAATGTCTTCCCACTAGATTAGGTGGAGGAATGTAGGGGCTACCACTATAATTAGGTAGAGGAGATTGTTAAGTCCTTCCACTAGAATGAGGTGGAGAGATGGAGGATCTACACTAGAAATTATTGTAGGGGAATGTAGAAATCTTACCAATGAAGTAGGTAGGGAGATGTAGCATCTACCAAATATAATTAATAGGTGGGAGGAGATGTAGGATTACCAATGAATTAGGTGGGAGAGTGGAATCTATCCAATAGAATTAGGAGGGGGAGTAGAATTCTTGACCAATAGAATTAGTGGAGAAATGTATAATCTACCCATACCGAATTAGGGGAGCGAGGATGTAGGAGTGACCACTAGAATTGAGATGGGAAAAAGGTAGGAGGTACCCACTAGAATTAGGTAGAGAGATGTAGGATCTATCACTAGAATTAGGTGGAGAGATGTAGGGTCTACCAATAGAATCAGGTGGAGAGATGTAGAGCAACCACTAGAATTAGGGGGAGAGATTAGGATCTACCATTAGAATTAGGTAGAGAGATGTAGGGTCTGCCATTGGAATTAGGTAAGGAGATATACTGTAGTATCTACTATTAGAATTAAGTGGAGAGATGTAGGATCTACCACTAGATTTTGGTAGAGAGATTTAGAGTCTACCACTACAATTAGGTAGAGAGATGTAGGGCCTTTCACTTGAATTAGGTGGAGAGATGTAGGGTCTACCACTACAATTAGGTAGAGAGATGTAGGGTCTACCACTAGAATTTGGTGGAGAGATGTAGGATCTACCACTAGAATTAGGTGGAGAGATGTAGGATCTACCACTAGAATTAGGGAGAGGGATGTAGGATCTTCCAATAGAATTAGGTGGAGGGAGATGTAGAAACTACCAATAGAATTAGGGAGAGGGATTTAGGATCTACCACTAGAATTAGGTGGGGAGATGTAGGGTCTTCCACTACAATTAGGTGGAGAGATGTAGGATCTATCACTAGAATAAGTAGAAAGATGTAGGATCTATCACTAGAATTAGGTGGAGAGATGTAGGATCTACCACTAGAATTAGGTGGAGAGATGTAGGATCTATAACTAGAATTAGGTGGAGAGATGTAGGATCTATTCAGTATTGATCATGGATGTATAAAATACAGTGCTTTACAAGATTCAGGATTGTATCATGTTGTTAAAATACAGTGCTTTACAAGATTCAGTAGTGTATCATGTATGTTTAATCTACAGTGCTTTACAAGATCAGTATTGTTCAGTATGTATAAAATACAGTGCCTTTACAAGATTCCGTATTGTATCATGTATGTATAAATCAGTGCTTTAACAAGATTAGTTATTGTATCAGTATGTATCAAATACAGTGCCAGTACAAGATTTCCAGTATTGTAGCATGTATGTATAAACTACAGTGCTTTTACAAGATTCAGTATTGTATCATAGATAAACTACAGTGCTTTATAAGATTCAGTATGGTATCATGTATGTATAAAATAGAGTGCTTTACAAGATTCATTATTGTATCCTGTATTGTATAAAATAGTGTGCTTTACAGATTCAGTTTATTGATAATGTATGTATAAATAGTGTGCTGTACAAGATCAGTATTGTATATGTATCGTATAAAAGACCAAGGCTTTACAAGATTCAGTTATTGTTCAGTGTTGTAGTATAAAATAAGTGCTTTACAAGATTCAGTATTGTATTCATGGATGTATAAAATACAGTGCCTTACAAGATTCAGTTGTGCAGTATGTTATAAAATACAGTGCTTTACAAGATTCAGTATTTATAATGTATGTATTAAATACAGTCTTATAAGATTCATGATTTGTATCATGTTGTATACAATAAAGTGCTTTACAAGATTCAGTATTGTTATCAGTGTATGTATAACATACATGATTTACAAGATTCAGTATGTATCATGTTTATGTTATAAAAAAACAGTGCATACAAGATTCAGTTTGTTATCATGTATGTTATAAAAATACAGTGCATACAAGATCAGTATGTATCATGTATGATAACATACAGTGCTTCTTTCTAAGAGTCAGTGAAATAAATAAAAGGTTGTTCGGTGGAACTAGTTTTATTTGTTACAGTTAGCATTTAGATGACTGGACAAGGTTACAGCAAGGAGAGGATTGTATGCAATATCCACGAGAAGCACCTCACAGGAAGCGAAGCAGTGGTCACCTTTAATGTAAAGCTTCGTCTTCCTTTGAAAGCTGGACAATCGCGTACCAATCTCTGCAGAGAAAGTGTGGCATTACTCTGTCTTCTTTATTTATTTCATCCCCCCCCCTTTCTATTGGTATTTCGGCTGGGAGGGAAATAAGCGACGTCTCTCCTCATTACATCAAATGGTCACTTTAGTCTTCGGGGGAATTCAGCAGAATGCGAACGGTGGTTTTATGGTCTCAGTCAAAGGATGTTGTCTCCTCTCTTTATCTAAACTTCAGTGGATATTTGGTGGGCTGCTTCCCCAATAGCTTTATGCGAAAGTTGGCTCCAACCTCAATCTGGTGGTTTGCTAAAAGGACCTCTCTTAATTCAAGAGGGATGCATAGTTCTGCCTGACTGATGGGTTTAAACTTTGGCCAACTTTGACGTGTTACAGCAATCAGTTGGTCAAGCTTGGCTCAACCTGGAGAGAGTATTGTTTATTATCCCACTGGCCTGTAAGTCATACTTTGCATTACCTGGTTGAGAGGACAGAGGTACAGGACTTGTTCTTAAGGCCAACGTCAGACAAAGTGTGCACTTTGTCACCGATATAGATACTATGAAGTAAGGCTGGTTTTGATTCATCCTACAATTTCCAAGCTCCACTCAGTACCTGCCAAGAGAAGAACTCATTTTGCAATAATCCGAAATCCAAAATGGCGTCCCTTTCACTTCAATGGGTTTTCCCTCCAAAATTGGTATTATTCGAAGAGTTTGATAAGGGCTTCTAGGTCGGAACAGATGAGCTTCATGACCTGATCCTGTTGCTTAACTTAGTGTTGCTGTAAGTGCCTTCCTCCTCAAAGACCTCGAAAATCACCTTGAAAGTTAGGGTCGGTGTATGGTAAGCCACCATGGCTTGGCCTGTGCAACGTACAGAAGAGGGGCTTTATCAAAATTAACTGACTGCTCATTGAGCCTCGGACTTAGGAGTTCTTTGCTGAGGCCCCCAAAGCTGGGTTCTCATACAATGGTCCACTGTGTTTTCACTCATCTGCAAGGAGACAGAAATCAGATCGAATAATCAGAATCCCAAAATCAGAAATAAGATCAAAAAAATAAAACTATTTGTCCTGAGCAAACTGCACAAGAGTTACATAAGCAGAAGTTGTCCAGGGGGTGCGGCCTACATTTCCTGTTCATTTTTTCTTTGGCTTAATGGTCAACGGTAAACGAAGGTAAGTATTAGACGCCGCTGCTGAAATATTTGAGACCTAAACCACTAATACTATAGGAGAGTACACCCAGAGACGCAAAGCTCCGGGGCAAATCTCACGTACAAATTTACCAGAGGCTGCCGAGACTCAGCTGGCGTTTAAATACTTATAGGCAATACAGCAGCGCAGCCTTGGTAAATAGCTTGCGACTCTTCAGGTACTCGTGCAACCAGCTGCAAACGGAGACCTAACGTGTGCGAAAACCGAATCGTAATTGGTCAGTGTGACTTTAAGAGCGGTGAAAAGAGTGCGCGTGGACCAGCCTCCCATTTAAAAAGGCCATAAAAAGTTTGTCTAAATGCTGAAAAATATTAACTATGGTTTACGAATGTTGTATTTTATGCCACGATACTACATTATATAAATATATACTAAAATGGTCGTGAGTCTAAGCATGGAATACTCCGTTTTGAGATCAAAGGGTGCCTTGTGGGCGATTTTTGGGGTTGGGCGTTTGTGACGTTGCTGTATAGCACATGCTGTCACAGAGAGACAAGAAGAAACAGTTGCAGAGCAGGGTGGAAATTTACAAGCCTTAAAAATTTAGAGTTGGAAACAGTAGGGACGGGATATCCTAAGCTGTTGACTGTATGAGGGGGACAGTGTGTTCCCTTTAACACTGATGGTGTAAATGGGAAGGTTTTTAACATTAGCATAAGTTGTACAAAAGCTCACATGTAACTATTTGGTGTTTCTTTTGGATCATTATGTGAGGATACTGCTGAATAAAACAATATCGACCCCAAGAAAGTAAAGTAATAATAGTAATGAAGAGCTGTTTTCACCCACTACTACTATCTGAAATAGTATTATAATGTAGGACACCGGACCAGTGTGCATAGCTTAAACCATTCAGATCTTTACATCCTGCAAACTTGTAAAGTCGGATTGTTGCACCATGAAATCACTTACACCTACCGATCCATTGACAAATCCCCCCCTGGAAAGTGTCTATAACTTTAGTTTTAACCATTTAACAGTTGTTCGTGTTCAGCAGGAACACAGGGGGAGGTTCCTACTTTAGAAGCATTGTACTATACTATTTATGTCCAAAGCCCCTTGTCCAAATTGCTACCTTATTTCCGTGCATGACCCCAAGATCATCTCCCCCCCCATTGTATATTATAATCTATTTACGGTGGGCTTCTACCGTCCTTAATTCGTGTGGCCCCTTCATTGACTAGTTCCAGGAGAGAGTTTATTTATTGCGTAGGAAAGGGCCCCCCCATCTAAGACTAAAGAACAGGTAAGTTGCCCTTTGCATCAGCCTCGTGAGGTACAGACCCCACCATGGTATGTTGTAAGGTAAGTCCTAAGACTCATATTTGAGTGTTTACACTTACCCTTGCTCTGCAGATCCTTGTTGTTGGGGATTTCTCGGTATCTTGTCTCTGTAGTTGAGGTGTGCAGAAACTTTATAAAAGATGGAGAGGGGAGTTAGAGGGATGGGGCTGAGGATCAAGTTGATCTGGTACCAGGATATGTTCCCTCCCTCCTCCCCCTCCTGGGCTAAATTAAAGTGAAGAGGGAGAGTAAAATCTGGGTGGTGGATTGGGTCGGGAGTGTTGGGTGGGGCACAGGCGTAATAACCAATGAAAATCTACGAAACATGTTCTATGGTTCCTTACCACACAATTGCCCTAGTTAGGAAAGTATTGTAGGTTATAGACCTGGATTGTCAGATCTCCAGATGTTTTGAAAAACTAAATACAACTCCCTGCATGCCTGGGTGACAGAAATGTATAGGCTGTGTGTCTGAGTAGCCTGGAGTAAACTATAGCTAGGGGGACTTCAGACATTTTGGCCATTAAGCCAAACCCTGTCAAGCAGCCCTACATTTTAGGCCATGGCCAGTGGAGGTGGGGGTGGTGCACTAACTAACAGTGTATGGTGAACTGGAGAGTATGACAGCCCTCCAGTTCAGCAGCCCTGTTAGTCAGCCCTCCAGTTCACCAGACAGTTTTAGGTCACCCCTCTAATGCACGACCACATCCAGTGGCGGGTTAACAGTCTTTAACGGTTGTCTGTTAAAATGGAGGCCCTGACCAAACAGTGGCTGCTGACCCTCCAGTCCTCCAGTTCAGCAGACAATTTAAGGTCAGTCCCCCCAGTTCAGAAGACACAGTAGTTTTAGGTCAGCCCTTAGTCTGGAGACACCGTTAGGTGGGCAAACCAGTGTGACTGGTACATACAGTTGCCCACCGGGTGACTGGTAAATGCAAGTAGTCACAGTTTGAATGGTACATTTGCAAGTTTGACTTCTGTGACTGGGCAGATTGCAAGTTTGACCACCTGGTGGACTGGTACATGCAAAGTTTCCCATGACTGGAACATGCAAGTTTGCCCACTGTGGACTGGTACATGCAAGTTTTCCCACTGACTGGAACATGCAAGTTTGCCCACTGTGACGGGCACATGCAATTTTCCCCACTGTGACTGCACATGTAATTGCCCCACTGGGACTGGCACCATGTAATGTTCCCCACTGTGATTGGCACAAAACAGGACTCACTGGTAGGTCAGTAGACACTGGTAGGTCAACCCCTAGTTTAGCAAACACTGGTAGGTCAGACCTTTCTGTCTCAGAGACACTGATAGGTCAGACCTCCAGTTCAGCAGACACTGATACAGCCACTGTTAGTCAGCCCTCCAGTTCACAGGACACTGTTAGGTCAGCCCGCCATTACACTAGGACAGTTATGCCAGCCCTCCAGTTAACCATCCAGCCCTCGAGTTTCAGCAGGGACACTTAAGGTTAGCCTCCAGAACATGCAAGTCTGCCCACAGGTGAATGGTACAAGCCATGTATGCCCACTGTTGACTGGCCAGATTGTAAGTTTGACACTGGACAGAACATGCAAGTTGGCCCCATGTAACTGGTATAATACAAGTTTTCCCACTGTGGACGGACAGGGTACATACAAGTTTCCCACGTGTTACTGGCACATTGTAAGTTTTCCCAATTGAAGGACCCACATACCAAGTGTGCCCACTATGACTGACAGGAAATACAAGTGGATCTACCACTTACTATAAATTAGGGTAGAGAAGATGTAGGATCTACCAATCGAATAGTGTCGAGATGTAGGGGTCTACCACTATAATTAGGGTAGAGAGATTGTAGGGTTCTTACACTAGAATTAGGTGGAGAGATGTAGAGATCTACCACTATAATTGGTAGAGAGATGTAAGGTTCTTCACTAGAAGAGGTGGAGAGATGTAGGATCTACAACTATAATTAGTAGAGAGATAAGGGACTTCCACTAAGAATTAGGTGGAGAGATGTAGGATTACCACTAGAAATATGTAGGGAGAGTAGGAATTACCAATTGAAAGTAGGTAGGGAGATGTAGAATCTACCAATAGAATTGGTCGGAGAGGATGTAGGATATACCAATAGAAGTAGGTAGGGAGATGTAAGGTATCACTAGAATTAGGTGGAGAGATGTAGGGTCGACCCACTAGAAATAGTACGGGGAGATGTAGAAATCTACCAATGAACGTAGGTAGGGAGGATGTAGAATTCACCCATATAATTAGGTGGAGAGATGTAGGATCTACAATAGAAGTAGTAGGGAGATGTGGATCTACCAATAGAATTAGGAGGGGGACATGTAGAATCTACCAATATAGAATTAGGTGGAGAAATTATAACCCAACAGAATTAGGGAGCGAGATGTAGGATGTACCACTAGAATTAGGTGGAAAAATGTAGGATGTACCACTAGAATTAGGTAGAGAGATGTAGGATCTATCACTAGAATTAGGTGGAGAGATGTAGGGTCTACCAATAGAATCAGGTGGAGAGATGGAGGATCAACACTGAATTCAGGGGGAGAGATTTAGGATATACCATAGAATTCGGGAGAGAGATGGAGGTCTGCCCTTGGAATAGTAAGGATGATATACTGTAGTATTACTATTAGAATTAAGATGGAGAGATGTAGGATCTACCACTAGATGCTTTAGAGAGATTGGAGTCTACCACTCCAATTAGGTTAGAGAGAGTTAGGGCCTCCTTTCACAGAATTAGGTGGAGAGATGTGTGGGTCTACCACACAATTAGGTAGAGAGAGTAGGGTCTACCACTAGAATTTGGTGGAGAGATGAAGGATTATACCACTAGAATTAGGTGGAGAGATGTAGGATTACCAATAGATTAGGGAGGAGGGAGTAGATCTTCAATCGAATTAGGTGGAGGGGAGTGTAGAAACTACCAACGAATTAGGGAGAGGGATGTAGGATCTACCACTGAATTAGGTGGGGAGATTGTAGTGTCTTCACTACAATTAGAGTGGCGAGATGTAGGAATCGATCCACTAGAATAAGTAGAAAGATTGTAGGATCTTCACTAGAAATTAGGTGGAGAGGATGTAGGATGCTACCACTAGAATTAGGTGGAGGATGTAGGATCTAGAACTAGAATTAGGTGGAGAGATTAGGATTCTATCACTAGAATTAGGTGGAGAGATGTAGGATATACCACTAGAATTAGTGGGAGGAGAGTAGGAAATATCACTAGAATTAGGGGCTGGAGAGATGTGGATCTACCACTAGAATTAGGTGGAGCGATGTAGGATTCTATCCAGAATTCGGGTGGAGAGATTGTAGGATCTATCACTAGAATTAGGGTGGAGAGATGTAGGATTATCACTTAGAATAGGTGGAGCGATGGTAGGATCGCCACTAGAAAATTAGGTGGAGACGATGTCGGATCTATAACAGAATTAGGTGAGAGATGTGGGATTATAACTAGAATAGGTGGAAAGAAGGTAGGATTCACCACTAGAAGAGGTGGAGAGATGTAGGATATAGAACTAAGAATTCGGTGGAGAGACTTGTAGGATCTACCACTATAGAATAGGTGGAGAGATGTAAGGTCTGCCACTAGAATTAGGTGGAGAGATGTAGGATCTACCACTATAATTAGGTAGAGAAGAATGTGTAAGTCTTCCACTAGAATTAGGGGAGAGATTTGTAGGATCTACACTAGCATATGTAGGGAGATGTAGAATCACCACGGAAAGTAGGTAGTAGTTAGGAGATGTTAGAATACTACAATAGAATGAGGTGGAGAGATTGTAGGATTCTACAATAGAATTAGTAGGGAGATGTAGGGTCTTCCACTAGAATTAGGTGGAGAGATGTGGGGTCTACCACTATAATTAGGTAGAGAGATGTAAGGTTCTTCCACTAGAATTAGGTGGAGAGATGTAGGATCTACCACTAGAAATATGTAGGGAGATGTAGAATCTACCAATGAAAGTAGGTAGGGAGATGTAGAATCTACCAATATAATATAGGTGGAGAGATGTAGGTCTACCAAGGAAGAAAGTTACGGTACCGGGAGATGTGGAATCACTACCAAATAGAATTAGGGTTAGGGGGAGTGTAGGGAATTACCAATAGAATTAGGTGGAGAGATGTATAATCTACCAACAGAATTAGGGAGCGAGATGTAGGATGGACCAATAGAAGTAGATGGAAAAATGTAGGATGTACCACTCGAATTAGGTAGAGAGATGTAGGATCGATCACTAGAATTAGGTGGAGAGATGTAGGGTCTACCAATAGAATCAGGTGGAGAGATGTAAGATCAACCACTAGAATTAGGGGGAGAGATTAGGGATCTTACATTAGAATTAGGTAGAGAGAGGTAGGTCTCGCCATTGAATTAGGTAAGGAGTATACTGTAGTATCACTATTAGAATTTAAGTGGAGGATGTAGGATCTACCACTAGATTTTGGTTCTAGAGAGCTTTAGAGTATACCACTACAATTGGGTAGAAGAGATGTAGGGCCGTCACTCTGGATTAGGGGAGGATTTGTAGGGTCTACCACTACAATAGGTAAGAGAGATGTAGGGTCTACCACTAGAATTTGTGGAGAGATGTAGATCTACCACTAGAATTAGGTGGAGAGATGAGGATCTACCACTAGAATTAGGGAGAGGGATGTAGGATCTCCAATTAGGAATTAGGTGGAGGGAGATGTAGAAACTACAATAGAATTAGGGAGGGGATTTAGATCTACCACTAGAATTAGGTGGGGAGATGTAGGAGGGTCTTCCAACTACAATTAGGTGGAGAGATGTAGGATCTAATCATTAGCATAAGTAGAAAGATTGTAGGAATCTAATCACTAGAATTAGGTGGATGAGATGTGGATCTACCACTAGAATTAGGGTGGAGAGATGAGGAGCTATAACTAGAATTAGGTGGAGAGATGTAGGAAGCTATCATAGGATTAGGTGGAGGATGTAGGATCTACACTAGGAATTAGTGGAGGATGTCGGATCTATCACTAGAATGAGGTGGAGAAGATGTAGGATCTACCAATAGAAGTAGGTGGAGCGGGAGAGATGTTAGGATCTATCACTAGAATAGGTGGAGAGGATGTAGGATCTATTCACTAGAATTAGGGGAGAGATGTAGGACTCTCACTAGAATTAGGTGGAGAGATGTAGGATCTGCACTAGAATTAGGTGGAGAGATGTAGGAATCTATAACTAGAATTAGGGAGAGGATGTGGGATTATAACTAGAATTAGGTGAAAGATGAGGATCTACCACTAGAATTAGGTGGAGAGATGTCGGATTCTATAAACTAGATTAGTGGAGAAGTAGGATCTACCACTAGAATTAGGTGGAGAGAGTGGATCTATAACAGGAAATTAGGTGGAGAGATGTGGGGATCTATAAACTAGAATTAGGGTGATGAGATGTAGGATCTATTCACTAGAATTAGGGGAAGATGTGGATGACCAATAGAATTAGGGGCGAGATGTGAATCTATCACTAGAATAGCATGGAGAGAGTAGGATCTATCACTAGAATTAAGTGGAGAGATGTAGGATCTATCACTAAGAATTAGGTGGAGAGATGTAGGATTCTATCACTGAATTAGGTGGAAGAGATGTAGGATCTATCACTTAGAATAGGGGGAGGATGTAGGATCTATCATTTAGAAATTAGTGGAGAGATGTGTGGAGGATCTATCACTACATTAGGTGGCGAGATCCTCGGTGTAGGAATATCTACCCTAGAATTAGGTGGAGAGATGTAGGACATCAATAGATTAGGTGGAGAGATGTAGGATCTATAACTAGAATTAGGTGGAGAGATGTAGGATCTATCACTAGAATTAGGTGGAGAGATGTAGGATCTATCACTAGAATTAGGTGGAGAGATGTAGGATCTATCACTAGAATTAGGTGGAGAGATGTAGGATCTATCATTAGAATTAGGTGGAGAGATGTAGGATCTATCACTAGAATTAGGGAGATAGAATTAGGATTTACCAATGTTTCTAGAGGTTGATAGTTACAACACACTAAGGGCCCTTCATCATCACATCCATTGTCAAAGCTTAAGCCCCAAGGACAGGGATGTGTAGGGAGTTGTTTGTGCCTGGAATAATCATTGCACTGATGTCCCCATAGTAAAAAACCATCATATTTCAGGCTTTAGCGTCCTCTGTCATTTAAAACACACACAGATGATCCCCACACTGCACCTTCTGTTCCTATCAATACATAAAAACATCACAATGCAGCGTCCTTCCCTGTTACAGGTACACAATGACACCATCCCAATTAAATGCACATTAGCAGGTCATACACAGACTCTTGGTGTGGATCCAGATCTTTCAGGAGGTGCATTACCACCTGACATCAGGCACTGAACATTGTCATCTACATCACCTGCTTCTGCCCCCATTAGGGTGTATAAAGAACTGAACTTGCAGAGCCAGGACTCAGTCAGACTGATTCTGTACGTAGAGAACCATCAGGGAGACGGGGAGGAACTGATCTCTGATCTGGGGTAAGTGTGTAAGTATATATTGTAATAATTTGATAATTTATAATGGGAGCTGCAGTGGTATATATCCTTATAAAAATCACTCAGCTATGTCACTAAGTGACTCATTTCTTATATTTCTTATATCCCACTGCTCCTCCCATTCCAGTGTTCATGCCTGGACAATGACTCAGCATTTTTTTCCGTGTTTAACTTCACTAATGGAACCTGTTGGAGCTGCTTCCTGTCACTTCATGACCAATGTCTCTCTCCTCCGCCACAAAGATTTGTTTAACCCCATAGATGCTGGGCTGGGATGTTCCTTTCTACTGGGTTTAAGTTACAGAAGGTAGCTTGGGGAGGGTTTAAATTAAGGTGGGAATAGTAACAAGGCTCGAATTTAAAATGCAATTGGGGTGAAGGAATCAGATACTAATGTATTATAAGAAATAACGTGCCCCTTCACATTATAAGGGTATTACACTGTAAGGGACGCATTATCCCTTATATAATACCGCTTATTAAGATCGGAATCATTAGTGGATCAGTAGTGGTATGTACCGGTCAGTATTTTTATTTAAAGGGTCCTGTTTGGGTATCACTATTTATGAATGAGTTATCTAAGGCCATATAGAATGCTACAAGCCAAACCAGAAAGATAAAGGTTAAGAAATTTAACAGGAAACTTTATTCAGACAAACACAGGTAAAAGGTTTGAATGGACAATGACCTGACGTCTTGAATGAAACGTATCAGGTGATTAGCTTTCTAAAGCTCTGTATGTCTGAATAAAGTTTGCTTTTCTCCACTGCCTTTCTGGTTTGGCTTGGAATGCATGTTACTTATATTTCAATTGGCTAGAGCCATGGGCTCAGAGCTTAATGCACACGGTCCATCTCGGCACCTCCATCTTAAGGTTGCAATACATACAAAGAATAATGGGTAAATCTCATTGGGGAACAACGGGATTGTTAGTGTGTAGGGGGCTGTTCCCGACCAATCGGAGTGCTGATGAATGACCGTATTTAGCACTCCGATAGGTCGGGAATACCGCCAATTTTCCGTCATTTGGTATCAGCTCCATTTACTTGAAGTAGAGGGAGACAATCCGATTGTGCGGTGTATGGCCGCACGGCCTACCAACCCCTATACCGCGTATGGCCCTCTAATTATAACATTCCATGTGGCCCTCTATTTATATCA
Organism: Hymenochirus boettgeri; assembly: GCA_019447015.1. Lineage (NCBI taxonomy): Eukaryota > Metazoa > Chordata > Amphibia > Anura > Pipidae > Hymenochirus > Hymenochirus boettgeri. The sequence continues at coordinate 9,746,379 of CM033475.1, forward strand.
TTCTACGTGGCCCTCTAGTTATATCATTCTACGTGGCCCTCTAGTTATATCATTCCATGTGGCCCTCTAGTTATATCTTTCCATGTGGCCCTCTAGTTATATCATTCCATGTGGCCCTCTAGTTATATCATTCCATGTGGCCTTCTATTTATATCATTCCTTGGCCTGCTATTTATATCATTCCTAGTGGCCCTCTGATTGAGGGTCATTCCATTGTGGCCTCTCTATCTTCCATGTGGTGCCCTCTATTTTCAAGTGTTATTATGCATTCCATGTAGCCCTCTAGTTTTGTCCCTTCCGTGTGGCCATCTAGTTATAATTCATTCCATGTGGCACTATTAACTCCAGTCCTAGTTTATCATTCCATGTGGGCCCTCTAGTTATACATTTCATTGCCTTGTATAATGGCCCTTCTAGTTATATCATTCCATGTGGCCATCTAGTTATATCATTCCATGTGGCCTCTAGTTATAACATTCACCCTCATTTAATCCTCAGTGGCCCTCTAGTTATAATCCTTCATGATGTAATCACCGTCCTCTAGTATATATCATTCCATACTGGCCTCTAATCTATACTCCATTCCCATATAGCTCCTCTAGTCATATCAATTCTCGTGGCCCTCTAGTCATATCATTCCATGGTGGTGCCGTCTATCTTATATCATTTAAACTGGCCCTCTAGTTAAATCATTCCATGTGGCCCTCATTAGTAATCATTCCAATTGGCCCTCTAGTTTATATCATTCCATGTGGCCCTTTAGTATATCCATTCCATGTGGCCTTCTAGTTTATAGTCATCTAGTGGCCTCTATTTTTATCATGTCTATGGCGGCCTCGTAGTTATGTAACATAGTACCTAGTAACATAGTATTAAGGTTGAATAAAGACATTCAGTCCATTCAATCCAACCTATTCACTTTTTTTTTTTTTTCTTTTGTTTTAACCCTACCTAACAGTGTGATCTCAGAGGAAGGCAAAAAAAACCCATGCTAAAAGGGGCGGAAAAAATTCCTCCTTACTCCAAACGGCAATCGGAAAGTAGCCTGGATTCAACCAGAGATAATTCATTAATATTAATCCCAGTAATTCCTCAATATTTTTTAGTTTTAGACAAACTTATCCAGGCCTTTTACAGTTATTCAATGAAACTTGCCATTACCACCTCTGCTGGAGACAGTTCCACAGTTTCACCGTTCTCACTGTAAGAAAACCTCTCCTAACTTGTAAGTGAAACTTCTTTTCCTTCAACTCTTAAAGGATGGTCCACGAGTCCTCTGATATGACCTATTAGTGAACAATGCACCAGAGAGTTCACTGTATGGGCCATTAATATATTTGTATAAAAGGTTTCAGTGTCCACCAACCGCCGCTTCTAATGCTTTAAACAGCCTAACTGTCTATTGCTGCATTATTCAAGCCCTCCATTCCCCTTATTAATTTAGTTGCCCTCCTGAACGCCTTCAATTTCCAAATGTCCCTTGTTGTATATGGGATTCCAAAACTGGCCACCGCATATTCCAACTGTGGCCTTCCTAGTGCCTTGTAAAGCGAGGGAGAATAATATTTTCTCCTTGATTCCATTCCCCTCTTTATAACAGAGACAAATCTGTGCTAGCTCTAGCTGTGCTACTGTGCATTGTTTGCTACAGCTAGTCTGTTATCTACCAGAACCCCCAATCTTTTTCCATTTCAGATGCACTGTAACACAGAGTTATTTGCTGTGTAGGTGGCCACAGGATTATTAAATCCCAAATGCATCACCTTACAATTTATCAACATTGATCTCATCTGCCATTTCTGCCCCATTTTGATAATCTATCTAGGTCTTGCATTGCAGCACTTGCACATACTTGGAAGTTTTCTCAAAGCTTCGTGGCATAATTTAGTCATCAGCAAACACAGAGACCTTGCTCCTCATTCCACTTCTAGTTCATTCTAAACAGATTTAAACAGAAGCGCGGCCCCAGTACAGAACCCTGGGAAACTTCCGCTTTAGAACTGTAGCCCCACATAGATTAGCTCCATTAACACCACTCTCTGTTTGCGGCAATAACGCAGTTCTATATCCATGAACAATGTTTTCTCAAGGCCAACAGTCCTCAGTTTATACATTAGTCGCATCTATTGCACAGTATCAAGGCTTTTGCAAAATCCAAATATACCACATCCACAGCTGTCCTGAATCTAACTTCGTACATCATTCTTCAAAAAACCAATTAAATTGGTCTGGCATGATCTATTTCTCATCAAATTCCTATTGCTACTAACTACTAATAAGTGATTCTTGGAGACAAAGGACAAGGATAGAGTCCCTGTAACAAGGTTTCCATCATCCTTCCCACCATCTGATGTTAGGCTTAACAGGTCTAGTAGTCCCAGGCCTCTTCGTACGCGACCTTTTTTTGAATATTGGTATTTACCATTGGCTTTTTTTTTCCAATCCAGCGGCACATCCCCAGACCAAAAGCGACTCTGAAAAGAGAATGAGACACAGTGGTCTTGCTCGAAACTGAAATAAGCTCTTTTAAAATCCTAGGATGCAATCCATCTGTCCTGGCGCTTTATTGATATTGATTCGTACATATCCTCTGTTATCCATGTGAAGACTTCTTCATGCTCCTCCCGGCACATTGTTACATCCTACTGTTAAGGATTATCAAACAGTAAAAAAACCGGGTAAAAAACGGTTTTTATTTGCGCGAGTTAGCTCTTTCAGGCCACTGTCCTTCTAGAATTACACCATTCCTCACTCATAGCTCATATTAATGGTCCCACATTCTCAGTCCTCTCATTTTTTTACCATGTACTATACTTTTAAAAAACATCTTTGGGTTGCATTCCATGTGGCCCTCTAGTTATGTCCTTCCATGTGGCCATCTAGTTATATCATTCCATGTAGCCATCTAGTTATATCTTTCCATGTGGCCATCTAGTTATATCATTCCATGTGGCCATCTAGTTATATCATTCCATGTGGCCCTCTAGTTATGTCCTTCCATGTGGCCATCTAGTTATGTCATTCCATGTAGCCATCTAGTTATATCATTCCATGTGGCCCTCTAGTTATATCATTCCATGTGACCCTCTAGTTATATCCTTCCACGTGGCCCTCTAGTTATATCCTTCCATGTGGCCCTCTAGTTATATCCTTCCATGTGGCCATCTAGTTA
>CM033475.1:9749680-9772897 GCA_019447015.1 Hymenochirus boettgeri
ACATTCCATTAGCGCCCATCTATTCATATCATAAATATCTACGTGGGCCCTCTAGTCATATCATTCCTGGGTCCTCCTATTTATATCATGTCTACGTGTCCCTCTTTTATATCATTCTACGTGGCCTCTCTAGTTATATCATTCCATGTGGCCCTCTAGTTAGATTCATTGCCATGTGGCCCTTAGTTATATCATTCCATGTGGCCCTCTAGTTATATCTTCCATGTGGCCTTCTATGTATATCATTCCTTGGACCTGCTATTTATATCATTCTATGGCCCTCTATTGATCATCCATGTGGCCTCTCTATCTTCCATGTGTGCCCTCTAGTTATGTCATTCCATGTAGCCCTCTAGTTTTGCCCTTCCATGTGGCCATCTAGTTAAATTCATTCCTTGGCTCTAGTTTATATCATTCAGTGGCCCTCTAGTTTATCATTCCATGTGCCCTCTAGTTTAATCATTCCTGTGGCCCTCTAGTTATATCATTCCATGTGGCCATCTAGTTATATCATTCCATGTGGCCCTCTAGTTATAACATTCCATGTGCCCTCTATTAAATCCATTCATGTGGCCCTCTAGTTTACTTCATGTCTGCCTCAAGTTATATCTTCCATTGGCCTCTAATTATACACATTCCCATATGCCCTCTAGTCAATCATTCTCCGTGGCCCTCTAGTCATAATCATTCCATGTGGTCCTCTATATTATATCATTCTCGTGGCCCTCTAGTTAAAATCATTCCATGTGGCCCTCTATTAGATCATTCCAATGTGGCCTCTAGTTATATCATTCCATGTGGCCCTTTAGTTATATCATTCCATGTGGCCCTCTAGTTTATATCATTCTATGTGGCCTTCTATTTTATTCATGTCTATGTGTGGCCTCTAGTTATGTAAACATAGTACTAGTAACATAGTATTAAGTTGAATAAGACATTCGTCCATCAAGTCCAACCTATTCACTTTTTTTTTTTTTTTTTTTTTTAACCCTACCTAACAGGTGATCCAGAGGAAGGCAAAAAAAACCAGCTAAACAGGGGGTAAAAATTCCTTCTTACTCCAAACGGGCATCGGAAAGTACCCTGGATCAACCAGATATATCATTAATATTAATCCAGTAATTCCTCAATATTTTTTAGTTTTAGAAACTTATCCAGGCCTTTTTTAAGTTATTCAATGAACTTGCCATTACCACCTTCTGCTGGAAGACAGTTCCACAGTTTCACCGTTCTCACTGTAGAAAACCTCTCCTAACTTAAGATGAAACTTCTTTTCCTTCCAACCTTAAAGGATGGTCCACGAGTCCTCCTGATATGACCTATTAGTGAACAATGCACCAGAGAGTTTCACTGTATGGGCCATTAATATATTTGTATAAAAGGTTTTCAGGTCACTCCATCCACCGCCGGCTTCTATCTCCATGTAAACAGCCCTAACTTGTCTAATCTGCCTGCATACTTCAAGCCCCTCCATTCCCCTTATTAATTTAGTTGCCCTCTCTGAACGCCTGCAATTTCCAAGATGTCCCTTTTGTATATGGATTCCAAAACTGAGCACCGCATATTCCAACTGTGTCCTTACCTAGTGCCTTGTAAAGAGGGAGAATAATATTTTCTCTCTTGATTCCATTCCCCTCTTTATATCAGAGACAAATCTGCTAGCTCTAGCTGTTGCTACCTTGCATTGTTTGCTACAGCTAAGTCTGTTATCTACCAGAACCCCCAATCTTTTTCCATTTCAGATGCATCTAACACAGAGTTATTTTGTGTAGGTGGCACAGGATTATAAATCCCAAATGCATCACCTTAACATTTATCAACATTGAATCTCATCTGCCATTCTGCGCCCATTTTGATAATCTATCTAGGTCTGCTTGCAGCCCTTGCACAGTCTTGGAGTTTCCAAAGCTTTGGCATAATTTAGTTCATCAGCAAACACAGAGACCTTGCTCCTCAATGCCCCCTTCTAAGTCATTTATAAACAGATTAAACAGAAGCGGCCCCAGTACAGAACCCTGAGGAACTCCGCTTCAGACTTTAGCCCACATAGATTAGTACTCCATTAACCACCACTCTCTGTTTGCGGTCAATAACCAGTTCTTATCCATGAACAATGTTTTCTTCAAGGCCAACAGTCCTCAGTTTATACATTAGTCGCCTATTGTCACAGTATCAAAGGCTTTTGCAAAATCCAAATATACCACATCCACAGCTGTCCTGAATCTAACTTCGTTACTCATTCTTCATAAAAACCAATTAAATTGGTGTCTGGCATGATCTATTTCTCATCAACTCCATGCTACTAACTACTAATAAGATGATCTCTGGAGACAAGTCAAGATAAGATCCCTTAACAAAGTTTCCATCATCCCTTCCCTACCACTGATGTTAGGCTTACAGGTCTATAGTTCACCAGGCTGTACGACGACCTTTTTTTGAATATTGGTATTACCATTGGCTTTTTTTCCAATCAGCGGCACATCCCCAGACAAAAGCGAATCTGAAAAAGAATGAGACACAGTGGTCTTGCTGAAACTGAATTAAGCTCTTTTACAATCCTAGGATGCAATCCATCTGTCCTGGCGCTTTATTGATATTGATTCCGTACCATACCTCTGTTATCCAATGTGAAGACTCTTCATTCCTCCTCCCTGCACATTGTTACATCCTACTGTTAAGGATTCTCAAACAGTAAAAACCGTGTAAAAAAGGTTTATTAGGCAGATTAGCCTTTTCGGCATCCTCTAAATACACCACCTCACTCAGCTCATTATTTAATGGTCCCACATTCTCAGTCCTCATTTTTTTACCATTTATATACTTAAAAAACATCTTGGGGTTGTCATTCCATGTGGCCCTCTATATCATTCCATGTGGCCCTCTAGTTATGTCATTACATGTAGCCCTCTAGTTTTGTCCTTCCATGTGGCCATCTAGTTATATCATTCCATGTGGCCATCTAGTTATATCATTCCATGTGGCCCTCTAGTTTTATATCATCCATGTGCCCTCTAGTTATATCATTCCATGTGCCCTCTAGTTATATCATTCCTTGGCCATCTAGTTATATCATTCCATGTGCCTCTAGTTTATATCCATTCCATGTTGGCCCTCTAGTTATATCATTCCATGTGGCCCTCTAGTTATTCATTCCATGTGGCCTTCTATTTATAATCTTCCAGTGCCCTCTAGTTATGTCTCCATGTGGCCCTCATATCATTCAGTGCCCTTATTTATATCCTTCCATGTAGCCCTCTAGTTATCAGTTCCATGTGGCTTTTCCCTTTAACAAGGTTATATCATTCCACGTGGCCCTCTAGTTATATCATTCCACGTGGCCCTCTAGTTATATCCTTCCACGTGGCCCTCTAGTTATATCCTTCCATGTGGCCCTCTAGTTATATCATTCCACGTGGCCCTCTAGTTATATCATTCCATGTGGCCCTCTAGTTATATCATTCCATGTGGCCCTCTAGTTATATCATTCCATGTGGCCCTCTAGTTATATCATTCCATGTGGCCCTCTAGTTATACCATTCCATGTTGCCATCTAGTTATATCCTTCCATGTGGCCATCTAGTGATATCCTTCCATGTGGCCCTCTAGTTATATCATTCCATGTAGACATCGTAGTTATATCATTCCATGTGACCCTCTAGTTATATCCTTCCATGTGGCCATCTAGTGATATCATTCCATGTGGCCCTTTAGTTATATCATTCCATGTGGCCATCTAGTGGGATGGGGCATCTAAAGTGAAGAATAATATAAAACTGTAATCAGAAGTTTAATTTAGCAGCTCCAGCGATATATCAATCAAGGATGAATATAAATAAATTGAATTAACATGGACTAATCTGCCATGCCCCCACCTAACTTCCCCATGAAAAAGTGAATCCATCTACCAATCAGAATTTACCCCAGGGAGAAGATGTCTTTCACATTCCTGGCAGTGGACCACACATCTTGAACAGGCTGAAATGCAGTTTTGGGGGAGTTTAACTTAACACTGGTCTCTATGGACCTATGGACCTCTATGGACCTGCATTTGCTGGAATGGTGGTGTAACTATCAAGTAGGATTATATATCAATGAAATGATACACTGTACACATTCCCGTAACATGACCAACTATCCAAGTAACTGGGTTTTCAATAATTGAAAAGACCAAAGCCTCCTAATGATGACGGTATAATGGGAGAGGATGGCGTCATAGACAACTACATACATTTGGCCTATTAGGAAATTTTAGATCCCATTGAATTTGAATGTTAAGCATACAATCATCTGGTATCTACAGCTGAGATTCAGCTTTAAAAACTCCATTGGTGTAAACTTCATTGAAACACTACCTTTCGAGAATAATAAAATACCAGGGTCATTTTGGCCCTAAGCAAGTCTCTCCTGGTGCCACCTTCCTAACTCAAACTTCCCTCCCACCAACCCTTGCGTTAGTCTTTGCGTAGATTACATAACCTGAAGGAATTGACAGGGATAGGGAATCATCCGGTATGTTTGCTATATTGAGCAGAATGAAAGGAATTGTACACTGAGAAAATTTATATTGCTGCATGACTTCAGTCCAGAACTCAGTCCCTGACTCTCTGTGAGGACAAGCATGCTCAGTAATGAGGCAGCATTGGGAGAGGGGATTTCCCACCATGCAGTTCAGGTACCAACTGTCACCATTCCAGCTACAGCAAAATTGTACATAACAGAAGAGTTTATCATACTAAGGCACTTGATTGACAGCTGAAATGTAAGATGGTTCAGACTGGATATAGAAAGAAATAGGGGTATATATATGTCTACCACCCTTTACACTCTATTGCTGGAGATCCCAGGTCCTCTGGCCAGGCACTTAGCATTTTCCATCTAAAGAAATAGAGGACAGATCAACAAATAAATGGTACAGTGATAATTAGGAAGAATTACAGTTTCCAGTTATTTAAAATAATTTATTTCCCAGTGTTATCCTTTAAGGAAAATATCCTATCACCCCCTATGAACTCGTGGTGTAAATGTGTCAAAAAAAAAATCCCCTATCCAATTTGTCCAATTGGACGCCAATCATTCAGCAATTTAATTGATGTCTGACAGTAAGAACCATTGTACCAATTATTCTTTCAAATCTCTTCTTTCTAGGGACCATGAACAAACTAATAGCCTACCAGAAGCCCAACTTCCAGGGCATTCAAATGGAATTTACGTCCACTCAGACAGATCTCTTACAGTGGAACTTCAATGCCTGCATTGCTTCTGTCAAAGTGTTTGGTCAACCATGGATCCTCTACGAGTATCCCAATTGTGGGGGGGATTATTCTGTTTATGAGGAAGGGGACCACCCCGAAATCGAACGATCCATGATTATCCAGAGCTTCGAGGTTATAACCGAGGATCTAAACATCCCGAGAATTCAACTTTTCCTTAATGAAAATATTAGCAAAGAATTTAGTGCTGAGACAAATTTGGACTATGGTACTTACGGAGACCAGTCAGTGGGGTGCATTGTTACAAGTGGTGCTTGGGTTCTCTATACGGATGTAGATTTGACCAAATCCAACTATATTGTTGTTCGACAGTCACAGAAGAAGATAAATCTTGCTGACCTAGAGTTCAGCAAAAACGTGAGCTACATTAGACCGCTCAAACCAGGACAAGCCAAAGTGTCCACTAATGTTTTATGGGATGAGTTGACAAAGGGGAATGAAATGATAGAGGGTATTCGGACACTCACAGGGGTAAACCATTCAGACGTAGAGACAACGTTTGTAGTTAGTGATAGTTCCTCGGTCCAATCCAGCATGTCCTACTCCTTTACATATTCCAGCTCTACATCAATGGAATTAGGGCTGAAAGCTAAGGTCCCACTAATCGGTGAAGTCAGTAGTAGTATATCCAACACGTTCACTTTTGAAACAGGCAGGTCAGAGTCTTCAACTGTGACTACCGACGTAAACATTGATGTACCAGCCAAAATACCGCCAAGAAGTAAATTGCTGGTCAACGTCATGAAGAAAAAATATACGGCGCGTGTTCCAGTGCAGGTCATCGTAGAAAGAAACAATACGAAAACCATCATCATGGGGGAACTTGTGTGCGCTTCAGGTCGCTCAATTTATACTGAATACAGTACAGAAAATGCATAATGGGTCTCTTCTGTTATATACGAACAGGGCGATGCACAGGAGCTGCATTTCCAATGCGATAGAAGGTTTTGATGCACCTCAGTCCTTTAACCTTTACTGGAAACCCACATAGCCTACAAAAAGATTTTACCGACAATATGGGGCTTATTCGATATGAGGTGCAAAAGTTTTTTTTTTCTGGTCTACATCCGAGGACATGTGATTTTTTTTGCAGATGAACTACACAAGCAAAATTGTGAACCTCATATTGAATAAGCCCAAACAAGTTTTTGGGCACCATCTTGGAAAAAACCCACATTTATAGTGTTCCTTTGAGTGTAAGAGAACAATGTGTAAGATGGAGAACAATACATTACCAGGAAGTGATATCACTGATAATTGCCAGGTATCCCACCCCCTGCCGGGAGTCTCCCGAATTTTGGGGTGGTCTTCCACACTTCTGTGAGAACACCCCAAATTTCCGCAACCCGCTTCCGGAATGCCCCCTTTTGGCCCACCGACATGCCCCCTTACTCTGCCTCCACCCTGCCACTTTATACGTCACGTGGGCCCACCCCACCTGTCTGGAAGCAACATTTGACAAGGTGGGATGGAATGTCTGTAATTGTACATCATTCATGTATGACCATGGTTTTAATTGGCGCTGGTCACATGCTTTACTCTTTGCTTCTAATGAAGGACTATATTCTGATTATCTACAATGAATAAGGATCTGTCTGATTTTCACAAAGAGCTTGAAAAGGACTAAACTTCACCTCCAATAAAAACTCAAATGTATGTATGTGAGTGTTATTTATGTAATTTAGCAGTTTGTTTGAGGTTAGTAAGAGATGAGTACTGTAGGATAAGGTAATACCTTTTTATTATGGACTAACAGTTCATTATTACAGCTTTCGAAAGACATACTTCTCTCTTCCTCAGGTCAAGCAGTGTTTGGTATCACCTAATCCTACAGTCTCTTGGTATATGCTACTGGACTAATATGGCTACAACCATTTTATCTATGACTTTGACTATTTTCTCTACATTCCTTGGGTTTCAAGTCAGAAAACAGGCGCCCCGACCACTAATACATATAAGCAGTATCACCCCACAGATTTCTGTCCCATGCCCTTCATTATCACCAGTCTGACCCATCAGTAGGTTGTATTAGCTATATTAGTAGTCTTAGTTGCCTCTTTTGTTTTTCTACACATTCAAGACAAGATCCCCCTTGTTCTCCATGCGAAGACTCCAAAAGAGTTCAAGAAATAATTTAGCAAATTAAGGTGGCCAATCATTAGGACTGTTTTTCTTACCCCGACTGAGCGATCTCACGACATTGGACCGATCCTGCCAGAACCGCCTTTCGCGCTCTTCTTTGTGAATAACAAAAATCCCATTGGATCGCAAATCCAATTCATTTTGCGATCGCATTTTGGTCGCAAAGAAGATCGCGAAAGGCGGTTCCGGCAGGATTTGTCTAATGTTGTGGGGTCGCTTGGCCGGGTAACTAAAATCGTCCCAATGTATAGCCACCTTTAGGCAATGTTCATGATATATCAACAAACTCTATTGTTTCCAAACAACCTCAAACAGCATTGACCCCTCTCATATTCACTATGTGATTTTGGGCCATATTTACAAATGCGAGTTATCCGTTAATTATTATGGCAGCCGCAATCGTACATTTATACTGAACGTTCGTTAAAGGATAACTATACTCTAAAATGGAACTTTAGAAAAATGGAAAGTACCTGGGGCAGGGAGGTCGGATTGATTATTCCTACCTCCCAATGTCTTTTCGTTAAGGAGCTACAGCACTAACAGTTTTTATTTGCCAGGCTTGTCCTGGACTATTCCTGTATTAAAGATAGTGCTGAAGCCAGGAGGAAGACTGGCAGAATCAGTTTTCTTTGGGCTGGGGCTCCTCACAGAAACAATATTGGGAGGTAGGAAAAACCCGTCCTTTATCCCTGTCGCATGTACTTTTCATTTAAACTTTATACACACAATAGTTATCCTTTAAATAACGATTGTCGGTCGTAGAATACCATGCAGTTGTAAACTACCACAATGGTATCCTATGAGGGATCATTAAACTGTGATCACGGTCGTAGATTTTCGATCGCGATGGTAGATGTACGATAAGATTAACGATCGTAAATTAACGATGGTTTCAAAGATCGTTAAACTGAACCTTGAAGGCTCGGTATTGCTAAAACGCGATAACACACATTTATAAATATGCGCCCATGTCTCTAACTACAACTATAGGAACCACAACACTGGGATTCTCCATCCGCTCATGTCAAAATTCAAGTTGCTAGTGATTCTGCTTGGAGAGTCCACCTTCTATGGTCAGATGGAAAATGCATCACAGAGGTAAACAGTGGAACAGCCTTCCAGTGTAGCATTCTATGGCCCATACTAGTATTTTGCACTGTGCGTACATTTGCAATACTGCGCCTTTATAAACACAGACCCAAGTTCTTGTTGATCCAGGGATCCTTCCTGATTGTCATTTGAGGCCAAATTAAGATTGTTCGGCCGTACAATACCATATTAGACTACGGCATTGGTATTGTAGATCATAATTGTACAACTGATGATGATCCATTGACCACTACTCTTTGTACAGAACCAATTCTTTGTCCTAAAGTGGTAGTTGCACTTAAAAGTTGGGAAGAGGGGGAAGGGCACGTTAGATACTATTATCCTTGGGGGCCCCAGACTTTAGATGTTCACACACTGCTGCTGTGGAAAAGCAAAACCTACAAGAGGCAGGATTGGTGGCTGCACATTACAATGGGGGATGCATAACCCTTATAATACATGAGTGGTACTGTATAACTCAGTCTGTTTCCTTGTACCCTGGGGCATAGCTATCAGGGGTGAAGAGGATTCGACTGCACCAGGGCCCTTGGTCAAGATGGGGGCCCCATTTTTTGCTAAGTTTCCAAAACTACCAGTCTGTGTGACAACTATTTTACCAGTGGTCTGTGTACATAGAATTTTTACCATTGTCTGTGTGCCAAGTGTTTAACCAGTGTCTGGCTATGTGCCAACCATTAACCAGTTTCCCGACCAGTTTATCAGTGTCTGTGTGCCAACTATTTTACCAGTGGTCTGTGTACATAGAATGTTTACCATTGTCTGTGTGCCAAGTGTTTAACCAGTGTCTGGCTGTGTGCCAGCCATTAACCAGTTTCCCGACCAGTTTATCAGTGTCTGTGTGCCAACTATTTTACCAGTGGTCTGTGTACATAGAATTTTTACCATTGTCTGTGTGCCAAGTGTTTAACCAGTGTCTGGCTATGTGCCAACCATTAACCAGTTTCCCGACCAGTTTATCAGTGTCTGTGTGCCAACTATTTTACCAGTGGTCTGTGTACATAGAATGTTTACCATTGTCTGTGTGCCAAGTGTTTAACCAGTGTCTGGCTGTGTCAGGGGCCCCCGACGGGCGCCCGCGCGAACAGACTGTCTTCCCCATTTTTTGTTTTTTTTTTTTTTTTTAATTCCATCTAGTCCAAACATTATACCCTACCCCATATATGTCTGCATAACAGTTACATAGTAACATAGTATTGGAGGTTGTATAACGACATATGTCCATGTATTCCAACCTTTAATACCCTACCCATAAGTATGTATAACAGTTACACAGTAAAACATAGTTGGAGTGTATACAAAAAAAAAAAAATTTTTTGTTTTTTTTTTTTTAACCCATACATCCATCTAGTCAAATTTTGCTCCTACCCATAAGTCTGCTAACAGTTACATAGTAACATCGTAACATATATAAAGATATTACATCCATCTAGTACAAAACCTTTTACCCTACCCATAAGTCTGTTAACAGTACATAGTAACATAGTATTGGAGTGGTATAAAAGATATGACATCATCTAGTCCAACCTTTATACCCTACCATAATGTCTGTTATAACATACATTGTAACATAGTATTGGAGGTTTCATAAAGAATTACGCCATTAGTCCAACCTTTATACCCTCCCATAATGTCTGTATAACATTCATGTAACATAGTATTGGACGGTGGTCATAAAGACATGCTTCCATCCAGGTCCAACCTTTATAACCCTACCCATAATGTCTGTATAAACAGTTACATAGAACAGTATTGGAGGTTGTTATAAAGACATACGTCCATCCAGTCCACCTTTATACCCTACCCATAATGTCTGTCTAACCAGTTAATGAGTGTCATAGTATGGAGGTTGATAAAGAACATACGTCCATCAGTCCAAAAACTTTAACCCTACCCATATGTCGTATAAACCGTACATATTAAACATAGTATGGAGTTGTATAAAGACATAGTCCATCTAGTCCAACCTTTATACCCACCCATAATGTCTGTATAACAGTTACATAGTAACATAGGATGGAGGTTGTTATAAGACATAAGTCCATCTAGTCCAAAACTTTATACCCTACCCATAAGGTCGGTCTAACAGTACATAGTCACATAGTATGGAGGTTGTTAAGACATACGTCCATCTAGTTCCAACCTTTATACTCTACCCATAATGTAGTCTAACAGTTACATAGTAAACATAGTATTGAGGTTGTATAAAGACATACGTCATCTAGTCCACACATTATACCCTACCCATAATGTAGCATAACAGTTACATAAACATAGTATTGGAGGTTGTATAAAGACTATATGTCCCATCTATTTCCACCCTTTATACCTAACATAGTCTGTATAAACAGTTACACGTAACATAGTATTGGACGGTTATTATAAATACATAACATCTAGTCCAAACGTTATGCCGCTACCCATAATGTTGTCTAACAGTTACATAGTAAACATAGTAACATATATGAAAGATATACATCCATCTCGTAAACCTTTATACCCTACCATAATGTCTGTCCCACAGTTACATAGTAACATGTATTGGAGGTTGTATAAAGATATAATTCCATCTAGTCCAACCTGTATACCCTACCCATAATGTCTGTATAACAGTTACATTGTAACATAGTATTGAGGTTGCATAAAGACATAGTCCATCTAGTCCAACCTTTATACCTACCCATAATGTCGTTTACAGACATTGTAACATAGTTATTGGAGGTTGTATTAAAGGAATACATCCATCTAGTCCACCTATATACATACCCATAATGTCTGTATAACAGATACATAGTAACATCGTATTTGGAGTGTATAAGACATACGTCCATCAGTCAACCTTTTACCATACCCATAATGTCTGTATAACAGTTTACATAGTAACATAGTATTGAGGTGTATAAAGACATACGTCCAATCTAGTCAACCTTTATACCCTACCCATTAATGTCTGTATAACAGTTACATAGAACATAGTATGGAGGTTGTATAAAGGACATCCGCATATAGTCCAACCTTTATATCCTACCCATAATGTCTGTATAACAGTACATAGTAACATGTATGGAGGTTGTTAAAAGACATCTGTCCATCTAGTCCAACCTTTATACACTACCCAGAATGTCTGTATAACAGTACATGTAACATATTATCTCTTTTTTGGTTGAGGTTGTATAAAGACATACATCCATCTAGTCCAACTTTATACCTACCCATAAGGTCGCTATAACAGTTACATAGAAATTATTATCGAGGTTGTATAAAGGCATACATCATCTAGCAACCTTTATCCCTACCCATAATGTTTCAGGTATCCCACCCCAACGGATCATCGGGGTCTCTCTCATTATGGGGTGGCTCCCGCCACACCCGCCGAGACCACCCCAGACCTCCCGGAATTGAAGGGACTTGAGTCTCCTCCAAGTCACGCCCCCCCCCCTTTCCGTCGGCCACGGCCAGAACGCCAAAGTAGTAGTTAACGCCCCTAACCCCTTCCTAATCCCGCCTCCTACCACCGCTAGAATGGTAGTCCTCCCTTGTGTGGACATCACTCCCGCACCCGCGGTGACATCACACCGTTTACCAGCCCCCTTCTCCACCCTGCCCGGAAGCTTAAAGAAGAAATTGTGTACAATAGACAGTATGCGGGGGAATGACACATGGAATGTCTGTACTAATGGGCAAAAACCATGTTTTTACAAATAATCTAGGAGTGTTTTTAAACAATAAAATTCAACAGGAAACAAAAAAATGATAAATTCCTGTACTAAAATTATCTGTATATCTGATATTCATAGATCAAGTTTAGTTCTTGAAGCCGTTTCGATAGTCAATCCGACTGGATCTCTCAATTCAGAATGACTGTAACAAGGAATCTGTGGCAATTATGTACCCTGGAAAATCCATTAGCATATCACAGCCAAGTGTTAAGGTCGTGATTGGATAGGGCTAAGAGGGTGTTATAGGAACGGCCAGAGTAAGGTGTCAAACAGCACCGTACATGGCAGGACAGATTACGGACTTAGTCTTTATACAACCTCCAGTTACTATGGTTAATGTATCTGTTATACAGACCATTATGGGGAGGGTATAAAGGTTGGGGACTAGAGGAGTATGTCTTTATACAAACCCAATACTACTTGTTACTATGAACAGTTATACAGACATTATGGGTGGGGGTTTAGGTATCAGGTTGACTAGATGGACGTATGTCTTTATAGAACCTCCAATACTATTTCACTATGTAACTGTTATACAGACTTAGGGTGGGTAAGGGTATATAAAGGTTGGACTAGATGGACGATGTCTATATACAACCTCCTATATGTTACTATGTAACTGTGATACAACATTATGGGTAGGGTTTAAATTTGGACTAGATGTACCGTAATGTCTTTATTACATACCTGCCAATACCATGTGTACTCTATCGTGAACTGTACTACATGTACACCTATTCCCTTAGTGTGGTAGGGTATCCAAAGGGCTTGGACTAGATGGATGATAAGTGTTTCTTATTACACTACCTCAATACTGTTGTTACTTACTGTACCGACTTGTTATACAGACATTATGGTATGGTATAAGGTTGACTGAGAGGATGTCATGTCTTTTACTACAGCGCTCGAATATCTATGTTTATATGATAACTGTTATACAGACATTATGGGTAGGGTATAAAGGTTGGACTAGATGGGTACGTATGTCCTTTATTCAACCTCCATACTATGTACTAGTAACCTATTTACAGGACATTATGGGGTAGGGTAATCAAAGTTTGACGTAGATTGGACGTATGGCCTTTATCAACCTCCAATACAATGTCTATGTATACTGTTATACCGACATTATGGGTAGGGTATAAAGTTTGGATAGATGGACGTATATGTCTTATACAACGTCCTCCAAGACTATGTAACTATGAACTGTTTAACAGACATTAGTGAGGTAGGGTATAAAAGTTGGACTGCGATGGACGTATGTCTTTATATATACAACCTCCAATCTTATGTTACTATATAAATTGTTATAATGACATTTGTAGGTATAAGGTTGGACAGCATGGACTATGTCTTCAATACACCTCCATACATGTTTATATAACTTTTATACAGACATATGGGTAGGGTATAAAGGTTGGACTAGTATGGACTGTATATTTCTTTATACAACTCCAATACTATGTTCTTGTAACTGTTATACAGACATATGGAGGTAGGGTATAAGGTTGGACTAGATGGCGTATGTCTTATCTACAACATCCAATACTATTGTCACTATATAACTTGTATATATCAGCTTAGGGTAGGGTATCAAGGTTGGACTAGAATGGATGTATGTCTTTATTCAACCTCGAATACTATGTTACTATGTAACTGTTAGACAGGACATATGGTTAGGATATAAATGTTGGACTAAATGGAAGTATGTCTTTATAAACCTCCAAACTATGTTACTAATAAATGGTATACAGACATTATGGGTAGGGGTATAAGGTCTTGACCTAGATGGACATATGTCTTTATACAACCTCCAATACTATGTTACTATGTAAACTGTTATACAGACATATTGGGGGTAGGGTATAAATGTTGGGACTAGATGTACGTATGTCTTTATACAACCTCCAAATACCATGTTTCTGTAACTGTTTTACAGACATTAGGGGTAGGGTATAAAGGTTGGACTAGATGGAATTATGTCTTTATTACAACCTCCAATACTGTGTTACTATGTAACTGTTATACAGACATTATGCGGTAGGGTTAAGGTTGGACTAGAGGATGTATGTCTTTATACACAACCTCGAATACTATGTGACTAGTGTAAAGTAGACAGACATTATGGGTTAGGATATAAAGGTTGGACAAATGGAAGTATGTGCTTTATACAACCTCAATACTATGTTACTATATAACTGTTATACAGACTCAGGGTAGGGTATAAAGGTTGGACTAGATGACACATTATCTATACAACCTCCAATACTAGTTACTATGTAACTGTTATACAACTTATGGGTAAGGGTATAAATGTTGGACTAGATGTACGTTATGTCTTTATACAACCTCCATTATATGTTACTATGTAACTTATACAGACATATGGGTAGGGTGGTATAAAAGGTTGCAACTAGATGGATGTATGTCTTTATAGAACCTCCAATAATATTGTTACTATGTAATGTTTTACAGACATTATGGTTAGGGATTAAAGGTTGGGATAGATGGACGTATGTCTTTATAACAACCTCCATACTATGATTACTATGTAACTGTAGACAGACATTATGGGTAGGGTATAAAGGTTGGACTAGATGGACGTATGTCTTTATACAACCTCCATTACTATGATACTATGTAACTGTTAAGGTGGCCATACGCTATTACGATCGTAATTACAATCTTAAACCGACCGATACTTTGTATGACCGATTTTGTACAATTGTTAATTGTACTAAGATGTACCATAAATATTGTTCGACATTCAATTTGTTTTGTGTTAATTCTTAATGTTGTCTATGTGAGGTTAGTATTACTTTATAGGGAGTAGGCGGCACTAACGTTCTCTCTATACTTTATATATACTTTATATAGGGAGTATGGCGGTCCTAACGTTCTCTCTATACTTATATATACTTTATAGGGGTTGTACTACGTTCTTCTATACTTTATTTATTTTATTTATAGGAGTATGGTGGTCACTAACGTTCTCCCCTATATTTATAATACTTTATATAGGGAGTATGGCAGTCACAAACGTCTCCCTATATTTTATATATCTTTAAATGGGAGTATGGCAGTACTACGTCTCCCTATACTTTTATATACTTATATAGGGAGTATGGCGGTCACTAACGCTCTCCCTATACTTATATTACTTTATATAGGGAGTATGGCGGTCACTAACGTTCTCCCTATACTTTATATTACTTATACGAGTATGGCGGTCACTAACGTTCCCTGTATTATATATACTTTATATAGGAGTATGGGTCACTAACGTTCTCCCTATACTTTATATATACTTATATAGGGAGGATGGCGGTCACAACTTCTCCGTAAACTTATATATACTTTATATAGGGAGTATGGCGGTCACTAACGTTCTCTCTATACTTTTATATACTTTATATAGGGAGTATGGCCGTCACTAACATCTCCATATACTTTATATGTACTTTATATAGGGAGTATGGCGGTCACTAACGTTCTCCTATTACTTTATATACTTTATATAGGGAGTTATGGGCGTCACTAACAATCTCCCTATATTTATATATACTTTAATAGGGAGTAGGCCGTCACAAACAATCCCCTATACTATATATACTTTATATAGGGATATGGCAAGCACTAACGTTCTCCCTATACTTTATATATCTTATATAGGGAGTATGGCATCACTAACGTTCTCCTATAGCTTTATATATTCTTTATATGGAGTATGGCGGTCACTAACGTTCTATCTAACTTATATATACTTTATATAGGGAGTATGGCGGTCATAACGTTTCTCTCTATAGTTAATATATACTTTATATAGGAGTATGGCAATCACTAAGTTCTCTCTATACTTTATATTATACTTTATATAGGGAGTATGGTGGTCACTAACGTTCTCCTGTACTTTATATATACTTTATATAGGGAGTATGGCAGTCACCAACGTTCTCCCTATTCTTTATATATACTTTAAATAGGGAGTATGAGCAGTAACTAACATTCTCCCATACTTATATATACTTATATAGGGAGTATGGCGGTCACTAACGCTCTCCCTATACTTTATAATACTTTATATAGGGGGTATGGCGGTCACTAACGTTCTTCCTATACTTTATATATACTTTTATATGGGAGTATGGCGGTCACTAACGTTCTCTCTATACTTTATATATACTTATATAGGAAGTATGGCGGTCCCTAATGTTCTCCCTATACTTATATATACTTTATATAGGGAGATGGCAGTCACAACTTTTTCCTATACTTTATTATACTTTATATAGGGAGTAATGGCGGTCATAACGTTCTCTCATACTTTATATATACTTATATAGGGAGTATGGCCCGTCACTAACGTTCTCTCTATACTTTAATATACCTTATATAGGGAGTATGGGGGGTCACTAACGTTCTCCCATACTTTTATATACTTTATATAGGGTATGGCCGTCACTAACAACATCCCCTATCTTTATATATACTTTATATAGGGAGTATGGCCGTCACTAACCTCCCTATACTTATATATACTTTATAGGGAGTATGGCAGTCACAACGTTCTCCCTATACTTTATATATACTTATATATGGAGTATGGCGGTCACTAACTTTCTCCCTATACTTTTTATTACTTTATATAGGGAGTATGGCGGTCACTAACGTTCTCCGTATACTTATATATACTTTATATAGGGAGTTATGGCGGTCACTAATGTTCTCTCTAACTGACATATACTTTTATAGGGAGTATGGCGGTACTAACGTTCTCTTAACTTTATATAACTTATATAGGGAGTATGGCGTCAAACGTTCTATCTATACTTTATATATACTTTATATAGGGAGTATGGCGGTCACTAACGTTCTCTCTATACTTAATATAACTTTATATAGGGAGTATGGCAATCACTACGTTCTCTCATACTTTATAATACTTTATATAGGGAGTATGGTGGTCACTAACGTTCTCCTGTACTTTATATATACTGTATATAGGGAGTATGGCAGTCACCAACGTTCTCCCTATACTTATTATATACATTTAAATAGGGAGTATGGCAGTAACTAACATTCTCCTATACTTTATATATCTTTATATAGGGAGTATGGCGGGTCACTAACGCTCTCCCTATACTTTATATTACTTTATATAGGGAGTATGGCGGTCACTAACGTTCTTCCTATACTTTATATACTTTATATAGGGAGTATGCGGGTCACAACGTTCTCTCTATACTTTATATATACTTTATATAGGAAGTATGGCGGTCAACTAACGTTCTCCTCTAATTATATATACTTTATTTAGGGAGTATGGCTATGGTGCATATACTTTTCCCATATCTTTATATATACTTTATATAGGGAGTATGGCGGTCATTAACGTTCTCTCTATACTTTATATATACTTTATATAGGGAGTATGGCCGTCACTAACGTTCTCTCTATACTTTATATATACCTTATATAGGGAGTATGGCGGTCATTAACGTTCTCCCTATACTTTATATATACTTTATATAGAGTATGGCCGTCACTAACAATCTCCCTATACTTTATATATACTTATATAGGGAGTATGGCGTCACTAACAATCTCCCATACTTTATATATACTTATAAGGAAAAGAGTATGGCAATCACTAACGTTTCCCTATACTTTATATATACTTTATATAGGGAGTATGGCAGCACTAACGTTCTCCCTATACTTATATATACTTTATATGGAGTATGGCGGTCACTAACTTTCTCCCATACTTTTTATATACTTTATATAGGGAGTATAGCGGTCACTAACGTTCTCCGTATATATTTATATATACTTTATATAGGGAGTATGGCGGTCACATGTTCTCTCTATACTGACATATACTTTATATAGGGAGTATGGCGGTCGTCCTAACGTTCTCTCTATACTTTATATATACTTTATATAGGGAGTATGGCGGTCACTAACGTTCTCCCTATACTTTACATATACTTTATATAGGGAGTAGAGTATCGGTCACTAACGATCTCCCTATACTGTACATATACTTATATAGGGAGTATGGCGGTCACTAACGTTCTCCTTACTTTACATATACTTTATATAGGGGAGTATGGCAGTCACTAACGGTCTCTCTACACTCATATACTTTATATAGGAGTATGGCGGTCACTCAGTTCTCTCTACACTTTACATATACTTTATATAGGGAGTATGGCGGTCACTAACGTTCTCCTTATACTTTACATATACTTTATATAGGGAGTATGGCGGTCACTAACGTTCTTTCTACACTTTACATATACTTTATATAGGGAGTATGGCGGTCACTAACGTTCTCTCTATACTTTATATATACTTTATATAGGGAGTATGGCGGTCGCTAACGATCTCCCTATACTTTACATATACTTTATATAGGGAGTATGGCGGTCACTAATGATCTCCCTATACTTTATATATACTTTATATAGGGAGAATGGCAGTCACTAATGATCTCCCTATACTTTACATATACTTTATATAGGGAGAATGGCAGTCACTAATGATCTCCCTATACTTTATATATACTTATATAGGAGTATGGCGGTCACTAACGTTCTCCCTATACTTTTATATACTTTATATAGGGAGTATGGCGGTCACTAACGTCTTCTCTATACTTTCATATACTTTATATAGGGAGTATGGGGTCACTAACGTTCTTCTACACTTTATATATACTTTATATAGGGAGTATGGCGGTCACTAACGTTCTCCCTATACTTTATATATACTTTATATAGGGAGTATGGCGGTCACTAATGATCTCCCTATACTTTATAGATACTTTATATAGGGAGAATGGCGGTCACTAACGTTCTCCCTATACTTGACATATACTTTATATAGGGAGTATGGCGGTCACTAATGATCTCCCTATACTTTACATATACTTTATATAGGGAAAATGGCAATCACTAATGATCTCCCTATACTTTATATATACTTTATATAGGGAGTATGGCGGTCACTAACGTTCTCCCTATACTTTATATATACTTTTTATAGGGAGTATGGCGGTCACTAACGTTCTCTCTATACTTTACATATACTTTATATAGGGAGTATGGCGGTCACTAACGATCTCCCTATACTTTACATATACTTTATATAGGGAGTATGGCGGTCACTAACGTTCTCTCTACACTTTACATATACTTTATATAGGGAGTATGGTGGTCACTAACGTTCTCTCTACACTTTATATATACTTTATATAGGGAGTATGGCGGTCACTAACGTTCTCTCTACACTTTATATACTTTATATGAGGAGTATGGCGGTCACTAACGTTCTCTACTACACTTTAATATACTTTATATGGAAAGTATGGCGTCACTAACGTTTCCCTATACTTTATATATACTATATAGGGAGTATGGCGTCACTAACGTTTTCCTATCTTTATATATACTTATATGGGAGTATGGCGGTCATTAACGTTCTCTCTAACTTATTATACTTTATATAGGGAGTATGGCCGTCACTAACGTTCTCTCTATACTTTATATATACCTTATATAGGAGATATGGCGGTCATAAACGTTTTTCCCTATACTTCTATATAACTTTAATAGGGAGTATGGCGGTCCACAACCTTCTCCCTATACTTATATATACTTTATATAGGGAGTATGGCACATAACGTTCTCTCTATACTTTATATAACTTTATATAGGGAGTATGGCGGTCACTAACGTTCTCCCTATACTTTTATATATACTTTTATATAGGGAGTATGGCCGGTCACTAACGTTCTCCTATACTATATATATTTTATATAGGGAGTATGGCGGTCACTAACGTTCTCTCTATACTTCATATATACGTTAAATAGGGCAGTATCGTCACTAAGGTTCCCAACTTTAGAATACTTATAGAGGACGTGTATAGGGAGAGGCCATCACTAACGTTCTCCCTATACTTTATATATACTTTATATAGGGAGTATGGGCGGTCACTCACGTTCTCTCTATACTTCATATATAGTAAAGGTACAAGGACACAGACTGAGTTAACAGGGAACTCTGGGTACCACTCATGTATTAATAAGGGATAATGTATCCCTACTGTAAATTATAAGGATATTAGAAGTCACTGAGGAGTTCTGTGTCTATATAAAGGTACAAGACACAGATGAGTATTACAGGGACTACCTGGGTACCACTCATGTATAATAAGGGATAATGTATCCCTACGTAAATTATAAGGATATTAGAAGTCACTGAGGAGTTTGTGTCTATAAAGGTACAAGGAACAAGACTGAGTTATACAGGAAACTCTGGGTACCACTCATGTATTATAAGGATAATGTATCCCTACTGTAAATTATAAGGATATTAGAAGTCACTGAGGAGTTCTGTGTCTAATAAGGTACAAGGACACAGACTGAGTTATACCGGAAACTCTGGGTACCACTCATGTATATAAGGATAATATCCCCTACTGTAAATTATAAGGATATTAGAAGTCACTGGGAGGTCTGTGTCTATTAAAGGTTCAAGGACACAGACCTGAGTTATACAGGAAACTCTGGGTACCACTCATGTATTATAGGATAATGTATCCCTACTGTAAATTATAAGGATATTAGAAGTCACTGAGGGTTCTGGTCTATATAAGGTACACAGGACACAGACTGAGTTATACAGGGAACTCTGGGTCCACTCATGTATTATAAGGATAATGTATCCCTACTGTAAATTATAAGGATATTAGAAGTCACTGAGGAGTTCTGTGTCTATATAAAGGTACAAAGACACAGACTGAGTTATACAGGAAACTCTGATACCACTCATGTATTATAAGGATAATGTATCCCCTACTGTAAATTATAAGGATATTAGAAGTTTCGAGAGTTCTGTGTCTATATAAAGGTACAAGGAACACAGACTGAGTTATACAGGAAACTCGGGTACCACTCATGTATTATAAGGATAAGTATCCCTACTGGAAATATAAGGATATTAGAAGTCTGAGGAGTCTGTGTGATATAAAGGTACAAAGGACACAGACTGAGTTATACAGGAAACTCTGGGTAACATCATGTATTATAAGGATTAATGTATCCCTACTGTAAATTATAAGGATATTAGAAGTCACTGAGGAGTTCTGTGTCTATATAAAGGTACAAGGACACAGGACTGAGTTATACAGGAAACTCGGGGTACCACTCATGTATTATAAGGATAATGTATCCCTACTGTAAATTATAAGGATATTAGAAAGTCACTGAGGAGTTCTGTGTCTATATAAAGGGACAAGGACACAGAATCGGTTATACAGGGAACTCTGGTACCACTCGTATTATAATGATAATGTATCCCCTACTGTAAATTATAAGGATATTGAAGTCACTGAGGAGTTCTGTGTCATATAAAGGTAAAGGACACAGAATGGGTTATACAGGGAACTCGGGTACCACCATGTATTATAGGATAATGTATCCCCTAACTGTAAAATTATAAGGATATTAGAAGTCACTGAGGAGTTCTGTGTCTATATAAAGGTACAAGGACACAGAATGGGTTATACAGGGAACTCTTGGTACCACTCATGGATATAAGGATAAGTATCCCCTACTGAAATTATAAGGATATTAGAAGTCACTGAGGAGTTCTGGGTCTATATAAAGGGACAAGGACACAGAATGGGTTATACAGGAAATCTGGGTACCACTCATGTATTATAAGGAATGTATCCCCTACTGTAATTTAAGGATATTAGAAGTCACTGAGGAGTTCTGTGTATTATAAAGTACAGAGACACAGAATGGGTTATACAGGGAACTCTGGGTACCATCATGTATTATAAGGATAATGTATCCCCTACTGTAAATATAAGGATATTTAGAGTCACTGAGGAGTTCTGTGTCTATATAAAGGTCAAGGACAAGAATGGGTTATACAGGGAACTCTGGGTACACTCTATGTATATAAGGATAATGTATCCCCTACTGAAATATAAGGAATTTAGAAGTCACTGAGGAGTTCTGTGTCTATATAAAGGTACAAGGACACAGACTGAGTTATACAGGGAACTCTGGGTACCACTCATGTATTATAAGGGATAATCTTCCCTACTGTAAATTATAAGGTATTAGATGTCAATGAGAAGTTCTTTGACAATAAAAGGAACAAGCAGTGGCTTAGCTACAGACTATGGACCCTGATGCAAATTTTTGACATGGGCCCCCCAACCCTGCCGCAAACACAAATCAGCAAAACCAAATAATCATTCCCATAAAAAAAAATCTGAATTCATCATAAAAAATGAATGAGCCACTAATTCAAAACTATTCAATCCGATTCCAACAGTATTTCTAAACTAATATCAACTTCTTAAAATAAATAACAAACTTACACTAGTAAATTCTGTTTAAATGCTTAGCACATAGACACTGTTTAAATATGTGGCACACAGACATTGGTAAAAATGCTTAGTAAACGGACCACTGGTAAAAATGTGGCACACAGACTTGGTTAAAATGCTTATCACATAGTAACTGGTCAAATGCTTGGCACACGGCAATGCTAAAATACTTTTCACATCACTGCCATACTCCCTATATAAAGTATATATAAAGTATAGGGAGAACATTAGTGACCGCCATACTTCCTATATAAAGTATATATAAAGTATAGAGAGAACGTTAGTGACCGCCATACTCCCTATATAAAGTATATATAAATACTCCCTATATAAAGTATATATAAAGTATAGGGAGAACGTTAGTGACCGCCATACTCCCTATATAAAGTATAGAGAGAACGTTAATGACCGCCATACTCCCTATATAAAGTATATATAAAGTATAGGGAGAACGTTAGTGACTGCCATACTCCCTATATAAAGTATATATAAAGTATAGGGAGAACGTTAGTGACCGCCATACTCCCTATATAAAGTATATATAAAGTATAGGGAGAACGTTA
>CM033475.1:9774818-9827735 GCA_019447015.1 Hymenochirus boettgeri
ATATACGTGATATAAGATATGAGGAACGTTAGTGACGGCGGCCATGCTCCCTATAAGGATATATAGTAATAGATAAACGTAAGACCCCCATCCCCTATAGAGTATATATAAGATAGAAAAAGTTAGTGGACGGCCGTCCTCCCCAATCGTATATATAAGTCTAGAGACTTATGCCGCCATACTTCCTTAAAGTAGATTAAGTTATGAGATATTTAGGACCCGCCTAGCTCCCATAGTAATAAATATATGAAACGTAGTACCGCCATCTCCCTATAGAAGTCTCTAAAGTAGAGGCGTTATGCAGCACACTCCCTATTAAATGATATATAAGTATTTATAATGTTCGATTACTTCCATACTCCTCCATTTTAAGATATATCAGTTAGGAACGTTGTGAACTGCCAATGCTCCCTATATCAGTAATTCGTGTCGTGACCAGTAAGGTGTGGCACCAAGTCTGTGTGATAGCTTCGTGCCTGGTGACCAACACCTCCCTATGAAAAGTTGCTTGGCTCTCCCCCGTTCGCGCGCTGGCTTTCTCTCCTCCAGATCGGACTGCTTTCTTTTTGTGTCCTATCCTCCTTGTCACATTATCACGTACTTACAGCTGCCCTGGTTTGCTGCTTCTCTCCGTGGCTGCCCCCATACTCCCTATTAAGTAAACTAAACGTCTCCGTGTACATAGAACGCCCTGGTCAGGCCGCATAGCAGCCCTACCTCCGTTGGTGGGGCGTGCTCTCTTTGGATAACAGGCCGAGCGCTGCGTAGCATCGTCTGTGTGGAGCATACTTCCTAACACAAAAGAGGAAGGAGGTGAGGGTTCAGTGTGGTGCACGTTCTCACAAGGGGTACCTTCCTACACCCTGCGATCTCACGTAAGAAAGATAAGAATGAGAGAACGTGATAAGAAAGAAGAAAGAAAGAATAGAGAAAAGAGAAAGAGAGGACTGCCTAGAAAGAAAAAGAAATAAGGAGAAATAGGAAGAGGAAAAAGGTGAAGGACAACTCCAGAGATAATAGATAAAGTATATAGTGGGAAGTTAGTGATTGCCATATCCCTTTAGTAGAGAATATAGGGAGATTGTTAGTGACGGCCATATCCATAATAAAGTATATAAATACGTAGGGAGATTGTTAGTGACGGCCATACTCCCTATATAAAGTATATAACAGTATAGGGAGAACGTGTAATGACCGCCATACTCCCTAGTATAAGGTAATATATAAGTTAGAGAGAACGTTAGTGGCGGCCAATACTCCCTATATAAAGTATGATTAAAGTATAGAGAGAACGTTAATGACGCGCCATACCTCCCTAAAAGTATAATAAAGTATAGGGAAACAAGTTAGGTGACGTGCCATACTCCCATATAAAGTATATATAAGTATAGGGAGAACTTAGTGACCGCCATACTTCCTATATGAAGTAAATATACATAGCAGAGAGAACGTTAGTGACCCCATACTCCCTATAAAAGTTTAATAAAGTATAGGCGAAAACGTAGTGGACCGCCCATACTCCCTATATAAATATATATAAAGTATAGGGAGAGCGGTTGTGACCGCCATACTTCCTATATAGTATATATAAAATAGAGGGAGAATGTTAGTTACTGCCATACTCCTATTTAAAAGTATATATAAAGTATAGGGAGAACCGTTTGGTGACTGCCATACTCCCTATATAAGTATATAACAGTACAGGGGAGAACGTTAGTGACCACCATACTCCCTATATAAAGTATATATAAAGTATAGAAACGTTAGTGATGCCATACCTCCCTTATAAAGTATAATATAACTATAGAGAGAACGTTAGTGACCGCCATACTCCCTATATAAGTATATCTAAAGTATAGATGAACGTTTAGTGACCGCATACTCCCTATATAAAGAATATTAAAGCATAGGGAGAACGTTAGTGACTGCATACTCCCTATATAAGGTATATTAAATATAGGGAGAAAGTTGTGTTCTTGCATATTCCCTATATAAAAGTATATATAAAGTATAGGGGGCATTGTTAGTGACGGCCATACTCCCTAATAAAGGTATATATAAAGTATAGGAGATTGTTAGTGACGGCCATACTCCCTATATAAAGTATATAAAGTATAGGGGAAACGTTAGTGACCGCCATACTCCCTAATAAAAAGTACATATAAGTATATGGAGAATGTTAGTGACGGCCATACTCCCATGAAGTATATAAAAGTATAGAGAGAAGTTAGTGACCGCCATACTCCCTATATAAGTATATAATACAGTATACGGAGAACGTTAGTGACGCCATACTCCCTATAGTAAAGTAGATTAACGTATAGGAGACGGTTGTGATCTGCCAACCCTCTATAAAGTATATAACAGTACAGGGAGAACGGTAGTGACCGCCATACTCCGTGCTAAAAAGTATATATAAAGTATAGGGAGAACGTTACTGACCGCCATACTCCCTATATGAAAGTAGTATAGTAAGTATATGAGAAGCGTGAGTGCGCCATACTCCCTATATAAGATATAATATAAGTATAGGGAGCAACGTTATACTGCCATACTCCCTATTAAAGTATATATAAAGTAAAATAGGAAACGTTGTTGACTGCCACTACTCCCTATATAAAGTATATATAAAGTATAGGAGAACGTTATGACACCATACGCCCTAATAAGTAGATATAAGTAAGGGAAACGTAGTGATTGCATACTCCCTATATAAAGTATATATAAAGTATAGAGAGAACGTTAGTGACCGCCATACTCCCTATTATAAAGTATATATAAAGTATAGAGAGAACTTAGTGACGCCATACTCCCTATATTAAAGTTATATAACCTCACAATAGAAACAACATTAACATCCTACTCCAAACATGGAATGGCAACATAATTATGGTACATCTTAGTACAATTAACATTGTACATCGGTCTATCTCAAGTGCGGTCGGTTTAAAGATTGTAATTACGATCGTAATACGCGTATTGCGACCTTACATTCTCACATTGCTTTATATTAATGGAGGTGTAAAAGACATACGTCCATCTAGTCCAACCTTTATACCCTATACCCATAAGTCTGTCTAACATCACTCAGATCATGTAATGGAGGTTGTATAAAGACATACGTCCATCTAGTCCACCTTTCACCCTACCCATAATGTCTGTATACAGTACATAGTAACATAGTATTGGAGGTTCTTATAAAGACATACTCCATCTAGTGCAACTTTATACCTCTACCCATATGTCTGTATAACAGCATACATAGTAACATAGTAATGGAGGTTGTATAAAGACATAACGTACATCTAGCCAACATTTATACCCTACCCATAATGTCTGTATAACAGTTACATAGTAACATAGTATTGGAGAGGTGTATAAAGACATAATGTCATCTAGTGCCAACCTTTATATACCCTACCCATTATGTCTGTAAACGTTATATAGTAACAGAGTATTGGGGTTTATAAAGAACATACTTCCATTTAGTCCAACCTTATATCCTAACCCATAATGTCTGTCTAACAGTTACATAGTAACATAGTATTCGAGGTTGTATAAAGCACATACATCCATCTAGTCCAACCTTTATACATAACGAAAATGTCTGTTAATAACAGTTACATCGTAAACAGTATGGAGGTTGTATAAAGACGACTACATCCATCTAGTCCACCTTTAACCGACCCCTAATGTCTGTTATAACAGTTACAGAGTAACATGGTATTGGAGGTTGTTAAGACATACGTACATCTATTCAACATTATACCCTACCCATAATGTTGTATACACCAGTTACATATAACATAGTATTGGAGGTTGTATAAAGACTAAAATGGTTTTCCATCTAGTCCACCTTTATACCCTACCCATAATGTCTGTATAACAGTTATATAGTAACATAGTATGGAGCGTTGTATAAAGCATACTCCATTTAGTCCAACCTTTATATCCTACCCATAAGGTCTCTACCGTTACAAGTAAACATAGGATTCGAGTTTGTTAAAGACATACATCCATCTAGTCCACCTTATACACCTAAACCCATATAAAGTATATATAAGTATAGGGAGAACATTAGTGACCGCCATACTTCCTATATAAATAATATAAGTATAGAGAGAACTAGTGACCGCCATCACTCCCATATAAGTATATATAAAGTATAGAAGAACGTTAGTGACCGCCATACTCCCTATATAAAGTATATAAAGTATAGGAAGAGCGTTAGTGACCGCCATACGTAACTCCCTATATAACGTATATATAAAGTATAGGGAGAATGTTAGTTACTGCCATACTCCCTATTTAAAGAGATATAAAGTATAGGGAGAACTCTGGTGACTGCCATACTCCCTATATAAAGTATATATAAAGTACAGGAGAACGTTAGTGACCACTACTCCCTATATAAAGTATATATAAAGTATAGACTAGAACGTTAGTGATTGCCATACTCCCTATATAAATATATTCACTATAGAAGAACGTTAGTGACCCCATACCCCTATATAAAGTACTATATAAAAGTATAGATAGAAGTTTAGTGACCGCCATACACCCATATAAAGATATATAAAGCATAGGGAGAACGTTAGTGACTGCCTACTCCCTATATAAGGTATATATAAAGTATAGGGAGAACGTTAGTGCGTGCCATATTCCCTATATAAAGTATATATAAAGTATAGGGGGGATGTTAGTGACGGCCATACTCCCTATATAGTATATAAAGTATAGGGAGATTGTTAGTGACGGCCATACTCCTATATAAAGTATATATAAAGTATAGGGAGAACGTTAGTGACCGCCCTACTCCCTATATAAAGTACATAGATAAAGTATATGGAGAATGTTAGTGACGGCCAACCCCTATATGAAGTATATATAAAGTATAGAGAGAACGTTAGTGACCGCCAGTACTCCCTATAATAAAGTATATATAAGTATAGGCTGAGAACGTTAGTGACCGCCAACTCCCTATATAAAGTATATATAAAGTATAGGAGAACGTTAGTGACCGCCATACTCCCTATATAAAGTAATATAAAGTATAGGGAGAACGTTAGTGCTGCCATACTCCCTATATAAAGTATATATAAAGTAAGGGAGAACTTTAGTGACCGCCCATACTCCTTATAAAAGTATATATAAAGTATAGGGAGAAGCGTAGTGACCGCCATACTCCCTATATAAGTATATATAAAGTATAGGGAAGCGTTAGTGACGCGCATACTCCCTATATAAAGTATATATAAAGTATAGGGAGAACGTTAGTACTGCCATACTCCTCTTTTAAAGATATATAAAATATAGGGAAACGTTGGTGACTGCCATACTCCCTATATAAAGTATATTATAAAGATAGGGAGTAACGTTAGTGACCCCACATACTCCATATATAAAGTATATATAAAGTATGAGAGAACGTATGTGACCGCGCCCATACTCCCTATATAAAGTATATATAAAGTATAGAGAGAACGTTAGTGACCGCCATACTCCCTATATAAAGTATATATAACCTCACAATAGACAACATTAGACATTAATCACAAAACAAATTGAATGTCGAACAATATTTATGGTACATCTTAGTACAATTAACATTGTACATCGGTCTATCAAAGTATCGGTCGGTTTAAGATTGTAATTACGATCGTAATAGCGTATGGCCACCTTAACAGTTACATAGTATCATAGTAATGGAGGTTGTATAAGACATACGTCCATCTAGGTCCACCTTTATACCCTACCCATAATGTCTGTCTAACATGTACATAGTATATAGTAATGGTAGTTGTATAAAGACATACGTTCATCTAGTCCAACCTTTATACCCTACCCATAATGTCTGTATAACGTTACATAGTAACATTATTGGAGGTTCTATAAAGACATACATCCATCTAGTGCAACCTTTATACCCTACCCATATGTCTGTATAACAGTTACATAGTAACATAGTAGGAGGTTATATAAAGACTACGTACATCTAGTCCAACATTTATTCACCCTACCCTAATGTTCTGTATAACAGTTCATATAGTAACAAGTATTGGAGGTTGTAAAGACATATGTCCATCTAGTCCAACCTTTATACCCTACCCATGATGTCTGTATAACAGTTATATAGTAACATAGTATTGGAGGTTGTATAAAGACATACTTCCATTTAGTCCAACCTTATATCCTAACCCATAATGTCTGTCTAACAGTTACATAGTAACATAGTATTCGAGGTTGTATAAAGACATACATCCATCTAGTCCAACCTTTATACCATACGCATAATGTCTGTATAACAGTTACATAGTAACACAGTATTGGAGGTTGGTATAAAGACATACATCCATCTAGTCCAACCTTTATACCCTACCCCTAATGTCTGTATAACAGTTACAGAGTAACATGGTATTGGAGGTTGTATAAAGACATACGTACATCTAGTCCAACATTTATACCCTACCCATAATGTCTGTATAACAGTTACATAGTAACATAGTATTGGAGGTGTATAAAGACATATGTCCATCTAGTCCAACTTTATACCCTACCCATAATGTCTGTATAACAGTTATATAGTAACATAGTATTGGAGGTTGTATAAAGAGACATACTTCCATTTAGTCCACCTTTATACCTAACCTAATGTCTGTCTAACAGTTACATAGTAACATAGTATTCGGGTTGTATAAGACATACATCCATCTAGTCCAACCTTTATACCCTACCCATATGTCTGTATACAGTTATATAGTGACATAGTATTGGAGGTTGTATAAGACATACGTCCATCTAGTCCAACCTTTATACCCACCCATAATGTCTGTATAACGTTACATAGTAACATAGTATTTAGGTTTATAAAGACATACGTCCATCTAGTCCAAACCTTTATACCCTACCCATAATGTCTGTATAAAAGTTATATAGTAACATAGTATTGGAGGTTTTATAAAGACATATGTCCTCTAGTCCAACCTTTATACCCTACACATGATGTCTGTATAACAATTAATAGTAAACATAGTATTGGAGGTTTTAAAGACATACGTCCTCAGTCCAACCTTTATAACCCTACCCATAATGTCTGTATAACGTTACATAGTAAACATAGTATTGGAGGTTGTATAAAGACATACGTCCATCTAGTCCAAACTTTATACCCTACCCAATGTCTGTATAACAGTTACATAGTAACATAGTATGGAGGTTGAATAAAGGCATACGTCCATCTAGTCCAAACTTTATACCCCTACCCATAATGCTGTATAATAGTTACATAGTAACATAGTATTGGAGGTTGAATAAAGACATATACGTCCATCTAGTCCAACCTTTATAACCTCCTACCCAAATGTCTGATAACAGTTACATAGTAACATAGTATTGGTTGTTATAAAGACATACATCCATCTATCCAACCTTATACCATACCCATAATGTCTGTATAACATTACATAGTAAACACAGTATTGGAGGTTGATAAAGACATACATCCTCTAGTCCAACCTTTATACCCTACCCATAAGTCTGTACTAAGTTACCATGAGTAACATGTATTGGAGGTTGTATAAAGACATACGTACATCTAGTCCAACATTTATATCCCTACCCATAATGGTCTGTATAAAAAGTTACATAGTAACATAGTATTGGAGGTTGTATATAGACATACGTCCATCTAGTCCAACCTTTATACCCTACCCATAATGTCTGTATAACAGTTACATAGTAACATAGTATTGGAGGTTCTATAAAGACATACGTCCATCTAGTCCAACCTGTATACCCTACCCATAATGTCTGTATAACTGTTACATAGTAACATAGTATTGGGGGTTGTATAAAGACATACGTCCATCTAGTCCAACCTTTATACCCTACCCATAATGTCTGTATAACAGATACATAGTAACATAGTACTGGAGGTTGTATAAAGACCTAAGTCCGTATCTGTCTGCCATGTACGGTGCTGTTTTGACACCTTACTCTGGCCGTTCCTATAACACCTCTTAGCCACTATCCAATCACGACCTTAACACTTGGCTGTGATATGCTAATTGAGATTTTCCAGGGTACATAATTGCCACAGATTCTTGTACAAGTCATTCTGAATTGAGAGATCCAGTCGGATGACTAGCGAAACGTCTTCAAGAACTAAACTTGATCTAATTGAATACATCAGATATACTATAATTTTAGTACAGGAATTTATCATTTTTCCTGTTGAATTTATTGTTTAGACAACACTCCCTAGATTATTTGTAAAAACATGTTGCCCATTAGTACACATTCCATGTGTCATTCCCCAGCATACTGTGCTATTGTACACATTTCTTTCAGGCTTCCGGGCAGGGTGGAGAAGGGGGCATGGGTAACAGGGTGTGATGTCACGCGGGGGCGGGAGTGATGTCACACAGAGGCAGGACTACCATTCTAGCGGTGGTAGGAGGCGGGATTAGGAAGGGGTTAGGGGCGTTACTGGGCGTTCTGGGCCGTGGCCACGGAAAGGGGGGGGCGTGACTTGAGAGGAGACTCAAGTCTCCTGTCAAGTCCGGGAGTCTGGGGTGGTCTCGCGGGTGTGCGGGAGACCACCCCAGAATGAGAGAGACTCCCGGATGATCCGGGTGGGGTGGGATACCTGACATTATGGGTAGGGTATAAAGGTTGGACTAGATGGATGTATGCCTTTATACAACCTCGAATAATATGTTACTATGTAACTGTTATACAGACATTATGGGTAGGGTATAAAGGTTGGACTAGATGGATGTATGTCTTTATACAACCTCGAATAATATGTTACTATGTAACTGTTATACAGACATTATGGGTAGTGTATAAAGGTTGGACTAGATGGACAGATGTCTTTATACAACCTCCAATACAATGTTACTATGTAGCTGTTATACAGACATTATGGGTAGGATATAAAGGTTGGACTAGATGGACGGATGTCTTTATACAACCTCCAATACTATGTTACTATGTAACTGTTATACAGACATTATGGGTAGGGTATAAAGGTTGGACTAGATGGACGTATGTCTTTATACACCTCCAATACATGTTACTATGTACTGTTATACAGACATTATGGGTAGGGATATAGGTTGGACAGATGGATGTATGTCTTTATACAACTCCAATACTATGTTACTTGTAAATGTTATAACAGACATTATGGGTAGGGTATAAAGGTTTGGACTAGAGGAGTATGTCTTTATCAACCTCCAATACTATGTTACATGATGTAACATACAGACTTATGGGTAGGGTATAAAGGTTGACTAGATGGACGTATTCTTTATACAACCTCCAATACTATGTACTATGTAATGTTGGACAGACACTTATGGTAGGGGAAATCCATTATTAAAGGTAATGTATGTATTATTATACAACCCAATACTTGTACGTGTAACTGTTATACAGACATTATGGGTAGGGTATAAAGGTTGGATAATGGACATATGTCTTTATACAACCTCCAATACTATGTTACTATTGTAACTGTTATCAGACATTATGGGTAGGGTATAAGTTGGACTAGATGGAGATGTCTTTATACAACTCCAATACTATGTTACTATGTAACTGTTATAGAGACATTATGGGTAGGGTTAAAAGGTTGGACTAGATGGACGTAGTCTTATACAACCTCCAATACTATGTTACTATGTAACTGTTAACAGACATTATGGGTAGGGTATAAGTTGGACTAGATGGACTATGTCTTTATAAACCTCCAATACTATGTTACTATGTAACTGTATACAGACATTAGGGTAGGGATAAAGGTTGGACTAGATGGCGTATGTCTTATATACAACTCCCATACTATGTTACTATGTAACTGTTATACAGACATTATGGGTAGGGTATAAGGTTGGCTAGATGGACGTATGTCTTTATACAACCTCCAATACTATGTTACTATGTAACTGTATCAGACATTAGGGTAGGGTATAAAGGTTGTCTAGATGGACGTATGTCTTTACAACCTCCAATACTATGTTACTATGTAACTGTTACAGACATTATGGTAGGGTATAAAGGTTTGGACTAGATGGACGTAGTCTTTATACAACCTCCAATACTATGTTACTATGTAACTGTTATACAGACATTAGGGTAGGTATAAAGGTTGGTCAGATGGACGTATGTCTTATACAACCTCCAATACTATGTTACTATGTAAGTTATACAGACATTATGGGTAGGGTATAAAGGTGGCTAGATGGACGTGTCTTATATCACCTCAATACCATAATGTATCTATGTAACTGTTATACAGACATATGGGTAGGGTATAAGGTTTGGACTAGATGGACTATGTCTTTATACAACCTCCAATACTATGTTACTATGTAACTGTTATACAGACATTATGGGTAGGGTATAAAGGTTGGACTAGATGGACGTATGTCTTTATACAACCTCCAATACTATGTTACTATGTAACTGTTAGACAGACATTGGGTAGGTAGTAAAGTTGGACTAGATGGACGTATGTCTTTATCAACCTCCAATACTATGTTACATGTAACTGTTATACGACAATTATGGGTAGGGTATAAAGTTTGACTAAATGGAGATGTCTTTATCAACCTCCAATACTATGAACTATGTAACTGTTATACAGACAATAGGGTAGGGTATAAAGGTTGGACTGATGGACGTATGTCTTTATACAACCTCCAATACCATGTTACTAGTGTAACTGTTATACAGACATTATGGGTAGGGTATAAAGGTTGGACGATGGACGTATGTCTTTATACAACCTCCAATACATGTTACTATGTAACTGTTATACAGACATTATGGGTAGGGTATAAAGTTTGACGATGGACGTATGTCTTATACAACCTCCAATACCATGTTACTATGTAACTGTTATACAGACATTATGGTAGGGTATAAAGTTGGACTGATGGAGATTGTCTTTATACAACCTCCAATACTATGTTACTATGTAACTGTTATACAGACATTAGGTGGTGGTATAAAGGTTGGCTAGATGGACGTATGTCTTTATACAACCTCCAATACTATGTTACTATGTAACTGTTATACAGACATTATGGGTAGGGATAAAGGTTGGCTAGATGGACGATGTCTTTATACACCTCCAAACTATGTTACTATGTAACTGTTAGACAGACATATGGGTAGGGTATAAAGGTTGGACTAGATGAGTATGTCTTTATACAACCTCCAATACTATGTTACTATGTAACTGTTATACAGACTTATGGGTAGGGTATAAAGTTGGCTAGATGGACATATGTCTTTATACAACCTCCAATACTATGTTACTGTCTGTTATACAGACATTATGGGTAGGGTATAAAGGTTGGACTAGATGACGTATGTCTTTATACAACCTCCAATACTATGTTACTATGTAACTGTTATACAGACATTATGGGTAGGGTATAAAGGTTGGACTAGATGGACGTATGTCTTATACAACCTCAATACATGTTACTATGTAACTGTTTCAGACATATTGGGTAGGGTATAAAGGTGGACTAGATGGACGTATGTCTTTTTACAACCTCAATACTATGTTACTATGTAAATGTTATACAGACATTATGGGTAGGGATAAAGGTTGGACTAGATGGATGTATACTTTAAACAACCTCCAATACATATGTTAACTATGTAACTGTTATACAGACATTATGGGTAGGGATAAAGGTTTGGACTAAATGGACGTATGTCTTTATCAACCTCAATACTATGACACTATGTAACTGTTATACAGACATTATGGGTAGGGTATAAAGGTTGGACTGGATGGACGTATGTCTTTATACAACCTCCAATACTATGTTACTATGTAACTGTTATACAGACATTATGGGTAGGGTATAAAGGTTGGTCTAGATTGACGTATGTCTTTATACTACCTCCAATACTATGTTACTATGTAACTGTTAGACAGACATTATGGGTAGGGTATAAAGGTTGGACTAGATGTATGTATGTCTTTATACAACCTCCAATACTATGTTCATGTAACTGTTATACAGACATTATGGGTAGGGATAAGGTTGGCTAGATGGACATATGTCTTTATACAACCTCCAATACTATGTAACTGTTATACAGACATTATGGTAGGTATAAAGGTTGGCTAGATGACGTATGTCTTTACAACCTCCAATACTATGTTATATGTAACTGTTATACAGACATTAGGGTAGGGTATAAAGGTTGGACTAGATCACGTATGTCTTTATACAACCTCCAATACTAGTTACTATGTAACTGTTAGACAGACATATGGGTAGGGTATAAGTTTGGACTGGATGGACGTATGTCTTTATACAACCTCCAATACTATGTTACTATGTAACTGTTATAGAGACATTATGGGTAGGGTATAAAGGTTGGACTGATGGACGTATGTCTTTATACAACCTCCAATACATGTTACTATGTAACTGTTATACAGACATATGGGTAGGGTATAAAGGTTGGACTGGATGGAGTATGTCTTATACAACTCCAATACTATGTTACTATGTAACTGTTATACAGACATTATGGGTAGGGTATAAAGGTTGGACTGGATGGACGTATGTCTTTATACAACCTCCAATACCATGTTACTATGTAACTGTTAAACAGACATTATGGGTAGGGTATAAAGGTTGGACTAGATGGACTATGTCTTTATACAACCTCCAATACCATGTTACTATGTAACTGTTATACAGACATTAAGGTAGGGATATAAGGTTGGACTAGATGAGTATGTCTTTATACAACCTTCAATACTATGTTACTATGTAACTGTTAGACAGACATTATGGGTAGGCATAAAGTTTGGACTAGATGGACGTATGTCTTTATACAACCTCCAATACCATGTTACTATGTAACTGTTATACAGACATTAAAGGTAGGTATAAAGGTTGGACTAGATGGAGTATGTCTTATACAACCTTCAATACTATGTTACTATGTAACTGTTAGACAGACACTATGGGTAGGTATAAAGTTTGGACTAGATGGACGTATGTCTTTATACAACCTCCAATACTATGTTACTATGTAACTGTTAGACAGACATTATGGGTAGGGTATAAAGTTTGGACTAGATTGATGTATGTCTTTATACAACCTCCAATACTATGTTACTATGTAACTGTTAGAAAGACATTATGGGTAGGGTATAAAGTTTGGACTAGATGGACGTATGTCTTTATACAACCTCATACTATGTTATATGTAACTGTTAACAGACATTATGGGTAGGGTATAAAGGTTGGACTGGATGGAGAATGTCTTTATACAACCTCCAATACTATGTTACTATGTAACTGTTATACAGACATTATGGGTAGGGTATAAAGGTTGGACTGGATGGACGTATGTCTTTATACAACCTCCAATACTATGTTACTATGTAACTGTTATACAGACATTATGGGTAGGGTATAAAGGTTGGAGGATGGACGTATGTCTTTATACAACCTCCAATACTATGTTACTATGTAACTGTTATACAGACATATGGGTAGGGTATAAAGGTTGGACTGATGGACGGTTGTCTTTATACAACTCCATACCATGTTACTATGTAACTGTTAACAGACATTATGGGTAGGGTATAAAGGTTGGACTAGATGGACGTATGTCTTAATACAACCTCCAATACTATGTTACTATGTAACTGTTACACAGACATTATGGGTAGGGTATAAAGGTTTGGACTAGAGGATGTATGTCTTTAATAAACCTCCAATACATGTTACTATGTAACTGTTAGACAGACATTATGGGTAGGCATAAAGTTTGGACTAGATGGACGTATGTCTTTATACAGCCTCCAATACTATGTTACTATGTAACTGTTAGACAGACATTATGGATAGGGTATAAAGGTTGGACTAGATGGACGTATGTCTTTATACAACCTCCAATACTATGTTACTATGTAACTGTTATACAGACATTATGGGTAGGGTATAAAGGTTGGACTGATGGACGTATGTCTTTATACACCTCCAATACTATGTTACTATGTAACTGTTATACAGACATTATGGGTAGGGTATAAAGGTTGGACTGGATGGACGTATGTCTTTATACAACCTCCAATACTATGTTACTATGTAACTGTTATACAGACATTATGGGTAGGGTATAAAGGTTGGACTGGATGGACGTATGTCTTTATACAACTTCCAATACTATGTTACTATGTAACTGTTATACAGACATTATGGGTAGGGTATAAAGGTTGGACTGGATGGACGTATGTCTTTATACAACCTCAATACTATGTTACTATGTAACTGTTAGACAGACATTATGGGTAGGCATAAAGGTTGGACTAGATGGACGTATGTCTTTATACAACCTCCAATACCATGTTACTATGTAACTGTTATACAGACATTAAAGGTAGGGTATAAAGGTTGGACTAGATGGATGTATGTCTTTATACAACCTACAATACTATGTTACTATGTAACTGTTAGACAGACATTATGGGTAGGATAAAGTTTGGACTAGATGGACGTATGTCTTTATACAACCTCCAATACTATGTACTATGTAACTGTTACACAGACATTATGGGTAGGGTATAAAGGTTTGGACTAGATGGATGTATGTCTTTATACAACCTCCAATACTATGTTACTATGTAACTGTTAGACAGACATTATGGGTAGGCATAAAGTTTGGACTAGATGGACGTATGTCTTTATACAGCCTCCAATACTATGTTACTATGTAACTGTTAGACAGACATTATGGATAGGGTATAAAGGTTGGACTAGATGGACGTATGTCTTTATACACCTCCAATATATGTTACTATGTAACTGTATACAGACATATGGGTAGGGTATAAAGGTTGGACTGGATGGACTATGTCTTTATACAACTCCAATACTAGTTTACTAGTAACTGTTATACAGACATTATGGGTAGGGTATAAAGGTTGGACTGGATGGACGTATGTCTTTATACACCTCCATAATATGTTACTATGTAACTGTTATACAGACATTATGGGTAGGGTATAAAGGTTGGACTGGATGGACGTATGTCTTTATACAACTTCCAATACTATGTTACTATGTAACTGTTATACAGACATTATGGGTAGGGTATAAAGGTTGGACTGGATGGACGTATGTCTTTATACAACCTCCAATACCATGTTACTATGTAACTGTTAGACAGACATTATGGGTAGGGTATAAAGGTTGGACTAGATGGACGTATGTCTTTATACAACCTCAATACCATGTTACTATGTAACTGTTATACAGACATTAAGGTAGGGTATAAGGTTGGACTAGATGGATGATGTCTTTATAACAACCTTGAATACTATGTTACTATGTAACTGTTATAGACATTATGGGTAGGGTATAAAGGTTGGACTAGATGACGTATGTCTTTATACAACCTCCAATACTATGTTACTATGAACTGTTATACAGACATTATGGGTAGGGTATAAAGGTTTGGATGATGACGTATGTCTTTATACAACCTCCAATACTATGTTACATGTAACTGTTATACAGACATTAGGGTAGAGTTAAAGGTTGGACTGATGGACGTATGTCTTTATACACTTCCAATACTATGTACTATGTAACGTTATACAGACATTAGGGTAGGGTATAAAGGTTGGACTGATGGCGTATGTTTATACAACCTCCAATACCATGTTACTATGTAACTGTTAGACAGACATTATGGGTAGGTATAAGGTTGGACTAGATGGACGTATGTCTTTATACAACCTCCAATACCATGTTACTATGTAACTGTTATACAGACATTAGGTAGGGTATAAGGTTGGACTAGATGGAGTATGTCTTATACCACCTTAATACTATGTTACTATGTAACTGTTACAGACATTATGGGTAGGATAAAGTTTGGACTAGATGGACGTATGTCTTATACAACCTCCAATACTAGTTACTATGTAACTGTAACAGACATTATGGGTAGGGTATAAAGGTTGGACTAGATGGATGTATGTCTTTATACAACCTCCAATACTTTGTTACTATGTAACTGTTAGACAGACATTATGGGTAGGTAAAGTTTGGACTAGATGGACGTATGTCTTTATACACCTCCAATACTATGTTACTATGTAACTGTTAGACAGACATTTGGTAGGGTATAAAAAGTTGGACTAGATGGACGTATGTCTTTATACAACCTCCAATACTATGTTACTATGTAACTGTTAGACAGACATTATGGGTAGGGTATAAGGTTGGACTGATGGACTATGTCTTTATACAACTCCAATACTATGTTACTATGTAACTGTTATACAACATTAGGGTAGGGAAAGGTTGGACTGATGGACGTATGTCTTTATACAACCTCCAATACTATGTTACTATGTAACTGTATACAGACATTATGGGTAGGGTATAAAGGTTTGGACTGATGGACGTATGTCTTTATACAACTTCAATACTATGTTACATGTAACTGTTATACAGACATATGGGTAGGGTATAAAGGTTGGACTGAGATGGACGTATGTCTTTATACAACCCTCATACCATGTTACTATGTAACTGTTAGACAGACATTATGGGTAGGGTATAAAGGTTGGACTAGATGGACGTATGTCTTTATACAACCTCCAATACCATGTTACTATGTAACTGTTATACAGACATTAAAGGTAGGGTATAAAGGTTGGACTAGATGGATGTATGTCTTTATACAACCTATAATATGTTACTATGTAAATGTTAACAGACATTATGGGTAGGATAAAGTTTGGACTGATGGACGTATGTCTTATACAACCTCCAATACTATGTTACTATGTAACTGTTTACAGACATTATGGGTGGTATAAAGGTTGGACTAGATGGATATGTCTTTATACAACCTCCAATACTATGTTACTATGTAACTGTTAGACAGACAATATGGGTAGGTATAAAGTTTGGACTAGTGGACGTATGT
Organism: Hymenochirus boettgeri; assembly: GCA_019447015.1. Classification (NCBI taxonomy): domain Eukaryota; kingdom Metazoa; phylum Chordata; class Amphibia; order Anura; family Pipidae; genus Hymenochirus; species Hymenochirus boettgeri. The sequence continues at coordinate 9,791,814 of CM033475.1, forward strand.
CTTATACACCTCCATACTATGTTACTATGTAAATGTTAAAAGACATTATGGGTAGGGTATAAGGTTTGGACTGATGGACGTATGTCTTTATACAACCTCCAATACTATGTTACTATGTAACTGTTAACAGACATTAGGGTAGGGTATAAAGGTTGGACTGGATGGACTATGTCTTTACAACTTCCAATACTATGTTACTATGTAACTGTTATACAGACATTATGGGTAGGTATAAAGGTTGGACTGATGGACGTATGTCTTTATACAACCTCCAATACTATGTTACTATGTAACTGGTATACAGACATTATGGTAGGGGTATAAAGGTTGGACTGGATGGACGTATGTCTTTATACAACTTCCAACTATGTTACTATGTAACTGTTATACAGACATTATGGGTAGGGATAAAGGTTGGACTGGATGGACGTATGTCTTTATACAAATCCAATACTATGTTACTATGTAACTGTTACAGACATTTGGGTAGGGTATAAAGGTTGGACTAGATGGACTATGTCTTTATACAACCTCCAATACCATGTTACATGTAACTGTTATACAGACACTTAAAGGTAGGGTATAAAGGTGGACAGATGGATGATGTCTTATACAAACTCTAATACTATGTTACTATGTAAATGTTAGACAGACATTATGGGTGGCATAAGTTTGGACTAGATGGACGTATGTTTAATACAACCTCCAATACTATTTACTATGTAACTGTTAACAGACATTATGGGTAGGGTATAAAGGTTTGGACTAGAGGGAGTATGTCTTTATACAACCTCCAATACTGTTACTATGTAACTTTGACAGACATTATGGGTAGGATAAAGTTTGGACTAGATGGAAGTATGTCTTATACACCTCCAATACTATGTTACTATGTAACTGTTAGACAGACATTATGGTAGGGTATAAAGTTTGGACTAGATGGACGTATGTCTTTATACAACCTCCAATACTATGTTACTATGTAACTGTTAACAGACATTATGGGTAGGGTATAAAGGTTGGAAGATGGACGTATGTCTTTATACAACTCCAATACTAGTTACTATGTAACTGTTATACAGACATTATGGGTAGGGTATAAAGGTTGGACTAGATGGACGTATGTCTTTATAAAACTTCCAATACTAGTTACTATGTAACGTATACAGACATTATGGGTAGGGTATAAAGGTTGGACTAGATGGACGTATGTCTTTATACAACTTCCAATACTATGTTACTATGTAACTGTTATACAGACATTATGGGTAGGGTATAAAGTTTGGACTAGATGGACGTAGGTCTTTATACAACCTAAAAGTAAAATAAATACAAGAGAAATTGGGTTTGCATTGATTTAGGAAATGCGCAACTGTCTAGTAGTGTCATTGTCTACATCGTAATAGGAAATATAATAATTGGTCTGTAAGAAGTCGGTAATGTAAAACATCACAGGAACAGCGGAAAGTAATGAGGGTCATTCCTCTATGATATGGGTAATTGTTATAAGCAGTTGTAACATGTTACTAACGGGGTTATAGGAATAAGCTCAACAAAACCCACATTAAGGCTCTACACATGTACGATCGCAGTGCTGCCCGAAATGCACAATGTACATCAACATACTTTTCGAAAACAATAAACCAAGTTTGCCCACAGTGAGTGTGACTGGTATATATACGTTTGCCTATAATGACTGGTACATATAAAAGTTTGATCCTACTGTTCAGTTGATGGCAGGAAGACAGAAGCAGGATCAGAGAAAATACACCCAGGAACTTCAGGACTATGCTGCACTCACCCTTCTGGTATTTTTGGGGTGTATGTGGTTTTCCGGCACTTTCTTCCTAAATGCAGAGCACCGCCTAAACCAGAAGGCTCACTTTGGGCCATATTGCAGTCAGCTGTGTCACAGACCTAATCAGCTCTGATTATCTGTTTCTTTATTAAGTTCAGCTGTGTCACAGACCTAATCAGCTCTGATTACCTGTCTCTTTATTACGTTCAGCTGTGTCAGAGTCCTAATCAGCGTGATTACGTCTCTTAATTACATTCAGCTGTCACTCTATCAGTCTGATTACCTGTCTTTTATTATTCAGCTGTGTCAGACCTAATCAGCATGATACTGTCTCTTATTACTTCAGCTGTGTCACATCCTAATCAGCTCTGATTACCTGTCTCTTTATTATATTCAGCTGTGTCCCAGACCTAATCAGCACTGATTACCTGTCTCTTTATTACGTTCAGCTGTGTCAGTCCTAATCAGCTCTGATTACCTGTCTCTTTATTACATTCAGCTGTGTCACAGACCTAATCAGCTCTGATTACCTGTCTCTTGATTATGTTCAGCTGTGTCACAGTCCTAATCAGCTCTGATTACCTGTCTCTTTATTACATTCAGCTGTGTCCCAGACCTAATCAGCTCTGATTACCTGTTCTTTATTACATTCAGCTGTGTCACAGACCTAATCAGCACTGATTACTGTCTCTTTATACGTTCAGCTGTGTCCCAGTGTTCCTATTCCTTTAGGTCTAATAAAAGTAGGAGAGACTTCAGGATCATTTCTGTAATTCCATGGCAGCCCTTGAGTAAATGCTAAATCTTTTAAGAAGCAGATGCCATATTTCCATCCATACCAAACCAACCACGTTGCCAATGGCGGTAGTTTGATAGCATCATGGCTGGTCATTTTCGACCCATACACCTTGGTGAAATAATGCTATTGGATCTCAGCCCGCAAAGGGATTTTCTTTGTAACCCCCATGTTTACAATAAACCTAATTCTATCCTTCATGTTTCTTGTGTTCTTTGGATTTAGAAATGATACCCACCAGATGGTATTTTGTGCCACGTTGATCATTCCCATAATTACCCAGATGTCAGGAAAGCATTACCTGTCACCCTGAAAAATTTCTTAAAGGGGAATAAACTTAAAAACATCCTCCTCCATCAAATATACTCAGGATAGGGCCTAAAATGCTATGTCCTTTTAAAGGAAAACTAAACTTACAAAACCTCTTTCTTCCCATCAAATATATTCAGGATGGGGGACTAAAATGCTATGTCCTTTAAAAGGAAAACTAAACTTACAAAACTTCTTTCTTCCCATCAAATATATTCAGGATGGGGCCTAAAATGCTATGTCCTTTAAAGGGAAACTAAACTTACAAAACTTCTTTCTTCCCATCAAATATATTCAGGATGGGGGCCTAAAATGCTATGTCCTTTAAAGGGAAACTAAACTTACAAACATCTTTCCTCCCATCAAATATACTCAGGCTGGGGGCCTTAGGGGCCTAAAATGCTATGTCCTTTAAATGGAAACTAAACTTACAAAACATCTTTCCTCCCATCAAATATACTCAGGATAGGGGCCTAAAATGCTATGTCCTTTAAATGGAAACTAAACTTACAAAACTTCTTTCTTCCCATCAAATATACTCAGGATGGGGGCCTAAAATGCTATGTCCTCACCCCTGGGAAAGCAGTGTGGAAATTTTACACTTGTACGCTTTAATAGTAAGTCAGGCACTGCAGGATACGTGTCCTCCGTACATCTGCTCGCCAACCCTGTGGCGGACAGGCTTGCCAGTAATAATTTATATAATTATAGTAATTGTCCTGACCATAAGCCACAACGTTCATTTTCACATCCACCACCCCCACCATTGATCTGTCTCTATTCCCAGAGACAAGTGAAACAATGGATAAATCCCAGACCAGGCAGGGCCATTATATTGAGGTCCAGTAACCTTATTGTATGATATTGACGAGGAGACTTTGTAATCTTGTTGGGAAGATAAATTACAATGTGAACACGATTAGACTGCACTGCCTGTTTGTAAACATTCCTGTTTGGATCCCATGATCTTCAGCCCCTGGACACCAGGGCAAACGTTTGTTAATTACCGAAAGTTCGGTCGTAGAATACTATGCGGTAATAAACTACCGCAATGGTATTCTATGGGGAAATCTATGATTTCGTTATCGTAAATTTACGATCGGCATTTTACTTTCATATCGTAAATTACGATGACGATCGTTAAACCAATGGGAAATTAACGATCGCTAAAAAGTGATACCGCGCCTATACAAATATGGTCCATAATGTATATAATATGGTAAAATGGGGTTGTTTGGGACAGAGTAGGTCAGAAGTAAGTCGTCATATGACACGGTGGAGAGGGAACGGTGGAATTGAGTAACCACGTGAACAAAATAGCTTTCGGAAGTTGTCATAATAAGAGACATGAAGAGGCTGCAAATGTTTGTGCTGTTAAATTGCAGAACCCAATCAGATGTTCGCTTTTTACTGGGTTACTGCAGTTAGAGAACATCTAATTGGCTGCTGAAAAATAATAGCACAGGCTAAAGGTTCATACACATGTGCGATCGCAGGTCCCGACCCGCAACGCACAATGTATACAAACGTTCGTTTCGGACGATAATCAGCCCGTGTGTAGGGCCTTTATAGGCCGAAATGGACGTTCAATCGGTGATCACCGAACGACTATTGGACGAAACGAACATTCGTACACATTGTGCGTCGTGGGTCGGGAAGATCACAGGCTGTGGTAGGGAGCGCATTACCCTGTCAGAAATTACATAGGGAAAGCTCCCAGAATGGTCCGCCCTCCATTTCACCAGCCAGTGTTGACTCAGGCTATCGTACCGATAAAGCCCCAATACAGTCAGATCCATCAATATTGGCGCTTTATAAGCACTGTGTGTGTGGGCTTTCCAGAACGAGCGCACGGCCGCCAAAATGTTCGGGATCCGCCAAGTGGTTGTTCAGGAAAGCCCGTTAAATTCCCTCTGCCGCTGAAGACTTCATACAGAGGGAGTCGGCCGTGGTCAAGGGAAAAACACAGTCCGGATTGTCCTCCCTATGCTGTGCATCTGCCATGCATAGAAAGAACGCTCTGGACCGAGTATCTTGATCTTTGAAAAATGACAGTTATTTTTCAAAAATCTTTCCTATTTCCTGTGTCCCCAGCTTTAACCGTGGCTGTTGCACTGTAGGGCTAACCTAACAGGGTCAGCTGAACTGAAGGGCTGCCACAGTTTACCAGCCAGGGTCAAATCAGCCCTCCAGTTCATTAGCAAGTGTTAGTTAACTCGCCTTCACAAGCCACGACTACTTGCACACCGCAGCTTTTAAATTTTGGCTCAGGTGTCAAAAGATCTAGTTGTTGATGTACAGCATGTACAGTTTTTATCTGCCAGGTTAGAATGCTTAACTTTCCTGGGAGGTAGGAATTACCAATCCTACCTCCCAGCCCCAGGTACTTTTCATTTTAAAAAAACTTATATCAACTTAAAATCAACAAAACCATTATTCAATGTCTGTGAACACAAATACCAAAATACACTGAACACCAGCAGTAATATACAACAGTGCGGTTAATTCACAACGGTGTCGTAAAGTAAAGCCAAGGCAGTCAATGGGGTGATTATTCGCAAAAGTAAAATTATTTTAAAGTATTGCCATTTTGTGTCTGCAATAACGTAATTTATCATCGTTCTTTTAGAAATATCATCCTACCAGGCTCTCGTTTTTTTTTTTAAAAAAAATTGTGTTTTCTGTTCAACTGACAATCTGCTTATTCTGACAGTTCGTGGTTTTTGCATTTCCTGTGTGGCCCAATGAAAGTAAATGTGCCAGACCGGGCTATATTCTATGACGATAAGATGACTGTAAGGGCTAGGCCACACTGATGCGATCCGATCACTTTTAAAATCGTACACTAGTGTGGCTCAATTGATGTGGCCACACTAGTGCACTGTGCGTGCAATCCGTTAGTCGGAAAGCATCTGCTCCCCATTTTTTGCGCAATTGCATGCGCTCCGATTGTGACATATCAGAAGATTGCACTGCAATGTGTTCTCGCTCACGCAATTGCGAGCGTTAACGTGCATGCTTCTGTCTGCATCGGAGCGTGTTGCATTATGGCCTCAGCCTTAGAGAACATCTACATTGTAGCTAGTTCCATAGATGTCATGGGGTCAGTTTTCAAGTGTTTATCGGTCTCCTGGGATTTCCCCAGTCATGCTGTACACAACACTGTAGGCAGGTTCTATTGGTACTACAGTAAAGATTTGGCAGAAACACCTGTAAATTGTACAAAATCAGTTACCGGTTAACTGTCCACACACATTTCATATTTGTTTTCCCTCTAATGAAATCTTAAGAAATACCTATAAATATGTAGACAAAATGTAGATTTTTTAACGTTAATTTTTAACAGTCTCTGTTGGCCTAAAAAAAAAAAAAAAATTGGACGGTAGATTTGCGGGCGGCTGTGATTGGATGCCCGATCGCATTTGTCAGAAAATCACATCGCTTGTGCCGCCCCCTATGGACAATACTAGATAGGAAACCAGTATAAAACAAAAATGTAGATATAAATAGATTTTGATTTGCCCTGTCTGGTCACTGGCTGTTTACACAGAACTCCAACTTTCTAAATTATCGGTGGTCAAAAGTGTAAAGAAAATAAACTTCTAATTGTTCCCTGGTTATACTAACAGGGAGATTCAATAAAAGTTCTTATCGTTTAAAATGGTGCTAATTTTGCCCAAACTAATCAGATGTTATTTAACATTTGAAAGCTAACATCTGATTGGTTGTGGCAAAATTAGCACCATTTTAAACGATAAGAACTTTTATTGAATAACCCTGTAAATGTTTGCCTGGCTCAAAGGGAAAAAGTTTGCTTTAAGTAAAACTGGGTACTTGCCGGCAGATTGACCATTCGCTACTAGCGAGTGGTTGGCAGGGACGAATCACTGTCTGTTGAGGTGAAATTAGCCATGGCGGAAAGTTCGGGGTGTGATTTTCCAGCACAGACAATTGGTCCTGGCCACCTGCAGATTTTTAGACCAACCAACACACAGCAATTGGTCCTGGCCACCTGCAGATTTTTAGACCAACCAACACACAGCAATATCAGTTGGTCAGGCAGAAAAATTGCATTGTGTGTACCCAGCGTAAGAATCTGTAAAATGTAACTGCGTATTGAAGTTTGATTTCGCCATGGGACAAGGCTAAAAAAAAAAATATATATATATCAATTTTTTAGTGCAGTTTATTTAGTAATAAAATAGAATTTGTCTGTACTTTTTCTTTTAAATAATAAATTGGATCCGGGGCATTGTAACTTAACAGATTAGGGGTGGTTAATGTCAAATCTTTGTTCGGACAAGATTGTCCCCTTAAGATGAGAATTTGTTTATAATGTGGATGAAAATTTGACACATTAACAAAGAGGCTAATTTTCTCTAGATTTTCTTAAAAGGTTAATTTATATAATTATATTATGAAGATTATACGATTTCTATTAAAGGCAATTTACCAACCCCTAAAGACATTCTTTTTAATTCTCATAAAAAAACAATATCATCTGCAGTATTACATGTTATGTGCATATATACAGTACATATATAGAACTGCATCTGTGCATTTTATTTTGCAGACCATGCAACTTGTTTGACTTGTTGTATTTGCTTCCGTTAGACATGTGGCACAGATGTTTTTACTTGGCCTTTATTGGAACTCTACTACAAGTTAAAAAGGCAGGACATGGCTGTGGGCCAGATCTGTCATCACGCGACAACAGCAACCAATCAAAAAACACTACTCGGTGACATTATTCTGGGTTTCTCTAATTGGACCACGGGTTTTCAAGAGATACACAGGACCTACAGCCTATGATAAGTTACATTCCAACATGGGTGTCCATACTCCAATTAAGGTTCCCTTCCCAGAGGTACAACCATACAGATGCCTTGTCAACGTTATTAGGATTAGCGATACTTCCAGATGTAACAAGGCTTCAACGAGAGACCTAGGCTCCTCCAGTAGCTGCCCTTTTTAAATGAGGCAAAGATAGTCATTGAGTGGGATTTAGTAAATACAAACTAGACGCAAAGCCGTCCACAAGGTCTTCAAAAAATCTAAAAAGTTCAAGTAGAGAGTGCACGAAAAATTCCGCACAAGGTAGAAAAGTCTATAAAATGCAGTGATTCTCTGTTATCCGCATCGTTATTCCGGTGCTTGTAATTTTCTCATTAAAAAAAAAAAAATTAGTTTGTAGCAATTTCCCAGCATTCCTGGCAGTGTCAATATCCCAAAACCCCCCTGAGGTTTAAATCTTATTTAACCCCTTTATCCAGCATGGAGCTGCCCTGGGAAAGGAGTGGAGATGTGCTCGGCTTTTCCAAGAGGGCAAGGAGCGGTATACAATCTGCGGAGATAAAGAACAATTTAGCCTGATAAAGGGTACAAGGAAGAAATAGAGAATGGTAAACTTTCAGTACAGCCAAATCGGCTGCAGAACGACCCCATTGTCTATCAAGCCAACGTGTGCAGACTCATATTGGCATCAATAAACGATTATAGTGTAATAAGACTTCTCTGGGTCGGTCCCCCTACATTCGCCATTTACACAGATCAGTGTCCAACAGCCTGTCTAGATAATGGTCTTTGGAATGACAATTATCTAAATGCCTATACATTAATGGGACGTCCACCCCCAAAACCCTATTTTTGCAATACTTACTTGTCCCCCAGATTGCGCACTAAAGTTGGGAGTGCATGTTAAGTCATTGGCCATGACAGATGGCCAACATCTAGAAAAGCGCCAACCGGCGGACTTGATAGGTGAATATCTCCTTCCAGGAACACCAGGTAAGTATTTTGAAAATTGGGTTTTGGGGAGGATCTTGCTTTTGGGAAAGAAATTGGACATGTCCTTTAAGGCAGAGGAACGAAATGAATAGAGCAGGCATAGGCAACCAGTAGATCTCCAGATGTTTTGAAACTACAACTCCCAGCATTCCCTGGCTGCAGTGTGCTTGTTGAGGAATTCTGGGAGTTAAGGTTTTCAAACATCTGGAGATCTACGAGTTGCCTATACCTGGAAAAGGGGGTGGAATAGGAGTCCAAGGAACAAAGTATTTCAAATATTGGACAGGAGCGATGAAATGGAAATGGGAAAAGTCAGGGCAATGGGTAAAGCAAGTGATGAAAAAGAACTATTTTGGCAATTAGGAAAGACACTTCATAAACAGTGAGAAACAGTTGCAACGTGTTAAATTGTCGATTAATGTCACCAGAAATAACCAGGAAACTAGAAAAGGACAATCAGTATGGCAGTAACCTATGGCTGAAAGAGAGAGAAAGGACTAGTCACTTACCATCACTGAGATTTTTGCAGCTTGTCCTTCCGTGGCACCAGGACACGGCGCAGATAAGGCAGTGCAAAGAGCAGCAATAAAAAGATTACGTGGCCTATGAAATAGACCGATAAGTAGACCTGGTAGGAATGGTAATAAAAATGACAGTCAGGAAGAACAGGGCTGGTGACAGCAGAAAATAAAAACAGTGATTGGGAGTTTCAGATCCAATGCAATGTTAAAGGGCCACTATACTCATTTACAAAATTGTTTACCTTAAAGGGCATGTCCAACCTTAAAACAAAAAACAGATGACTTGTCAGTTATCTGCCTGCAACCTCAACTGTTATTTTTACCAGTTTATTACATGTATTTGTAACCAGATATTTAATGATAAGTTCTATTCCTTTTTGTAAAAAAGTATCTGCCTCCTTCCACTGCTCAAAGAGCTTTTTGTAAGCTTGAGCATGTGCAGAGGAGACAGCAGGTAAAACAGTAGTAATAGTTTGGCTGTGATGTCTGCATGGAGGGCGGAGACCGTTTACTCTGCCAGAATGGGGACAATAATTATCCTTAAATATCTGGTTAGTAATGGAGGTAATAAAGTGCAAAATATCAGTTGGCGTCGGGGGAAGGTAAGTGACAATGTACCAGTTTTTTTGTTTTAAGGGTGGACAAGACCTGAATGGCTGGTAACCCTGTCCTCAATGGGGAATGATTAACATGACTATTATACATCTATGTGAGCTGGCTGCTATTGCAGGTAATACACAAAGGTCAGAGATACAGCCATGTGTTAAATTGCTCTGCATGAATTCTGTAATAAACGCTGTTTTAGCTTTAGTTCCCTTTTAAAGTACAAGAGAACAGGCTTTCTGCTCTTGTCCGTCTAGTCTCTTACTTTGTTATACCACGTAATCTTTTTATTTCTTACTGCTCTGCTCTTTTTTTTCCCTGATTCATCTTTATTGTTTAGCACAAAGGCCAAGACCTTGGATAAAAACATTGACACACGTTACTGAAAGTGCAAGGGGGAATGATCAACAACTTAAACGCAACCACTTCCCTTCTCTAAATATCTAACAGAACCTAAAGCAACGCTGCAAACACGTGAGACGGCTTAAAATATGGGGTTGCGAATTACACAAATCTGACAGACAATTAAAGGAAATAAACCTGCAGTGTGTATAAAGTTTAAAGTAAAAAATTCAAATATTGCTACAGCCTAAAATGCATTTTCCCTAAATTCTATCCAGCTCAGACACTGCTGAATTAAATGACCTTTCACTGTAATTCCTAACCATCTTTCAGTACAGAAACATCGGCAGTCACTGCCCCCTCCCCTAGCTCAGCGAGTTCACACACGCTCAGAGAGAGAATTCTCCAAGCAGATACTTTGTTATGCTTCCAAGGGCAATACAAAGTAAATGTAGCTGCAGGATTTGTTGTAGTGTAAGCTATTATTCATTATGCAAGGTAATGCCTTTGGTTAGGGGTTACATCTTAGGCAAATAGGAATTTTAAAAGCAGAAATACTTATATATAAGCTATAGGGTAAGCAAAAATCCAAGTAATGGGCTTCGGTCATGTCAAGCTGCTGTAGAACTATATCTATATTTTAACTATAGACAGTCGGTATCCCTTTAAAGAAGCACAAAAGAAATACACTGCTTACCTTGAGCCATTTGTCCCAGGTAAAAAGGCAGAACGGCACCAGTGGATATCCCATGAACAGCCAATGAAAACACTGCTGGACCATATACAATACAGGTTTCAGAAGAGGCATGGAGAGAATCACGTTCAGAGGGCTAGCCTTGATCAGATCCATTGTCTGAATAAAAATGGACATCAGTAAGAGAAGGGAAAAGGCAAAACATTATCCCAATTCTTCCAGTTTCCCCTTTCCATAGCCAAACGTGGGAGAGTTACGTCACCTGTCTCTCCACTGTCACAATGAGAAACTCAAGAGAGAAGCAGACAAGGTATCCGGAGTGCAGCCCATGCCAGATGGCGAGGAAGAAGAGAGCTGCGGACTGGGAGATCGCTTTACTGCCCAGAAAACGGAGACGCTTAAAGATGTATCTGATGGGAGAACAATGGGAGGAGTCAGCTAAAAACAAATGGGCCAATCACAGCAAAGAGGATTCTGAAAAACTTTGGGTCACTTAGAGATGTTCTTGCTTTGGAAATTAAATCAATTATTCGTTTATTCCTGTAATCAAACCTTTTGCGGATGCTCCCCATAGTGCATTAGTCTAAAGGTCCCGGTTATACAGTTTTCATTTAACAGCTGAACATTTGACATTTCAAATGCTAAACTTGCAATAGCAAACAAAATTCCATCTGAACACGGAACCAACAATCAATAACGAGTCCATGTGCTCCATCAATAGCCATTTCCAGCACGATATCCATTTACAACATTAACAGTGCCTACAGCTGCAATTCCCATCAATTACGTGTTATTCTAATAGACAAAACGAAATTTAAAGGTACATAAACGCGAACATTAGTGGAGCTACCAATGGGCGGCAAACAATAGATGTACGGGCAATTCAGACAAAATTGTACGTGTGGTCGCTTCTGTTGTGCACAACCAGTGACACGTGTGCAAATGTCAGGCAAAGTGACCGTCCATCTGTAATTGGCCGGCTGCTCACGGCAGTCATCTGTACTGGCCTTTAAAGTGAACAAAACTTTTAAATGGTAGTGCACCAGCTATAAAGAGATGTAAATGGACTAACATGGTGCCCATGTCTTCTCACCTTGCAACCCAAGCGTTGGTATTGATGTTGAAGCTCGTAATAGTTCCTGTAAATAAGGGTGTTGTTTCATACAGCCACACTTTCATGTTGGCACAAGCATCCCACTGAGCCTGCCCGTTCTCATCTTTTCCATTGTACCCCAGGCCAGACAGAATACAAACTCCTTCCTACAGTAGGAGGAGTAGAGGTGTACAGCACAGGTCAAATCAATATCACAGCATCACACTACAGATTTCATTTAGCTGTTCCTGGATCCTCCCTTCCTCTTTCCTCCATCTTTATAAAATGTATAAGCTGCTGACTGACAACTGCTTCCTAAACATGGGGGAAATAAGCTACGAGACACTAATTAGTTGTTACTACGCTTTTATATTATTTACTTTAGCAGAGGTCTTTAGAAAAAGGATTAACCCTGAATCTCTATTAAATACAACATGGCTGCACTTCTCTATGCTGGACATTTTAATCACTGGAACAGTACAAGCTGCAACCCTGATACCTGAAAAACATGGCTACACACAATCTACAGGTGTTTTCTAGTATCACACTGACAGAAAAGGAATTTAATTGATCACGGGGGATCTGTTCAAACGGGTATTTTTCCTCAAAGGCGATATGTCTCTATTTTTTTTCTTTTCACAATGGTTTCACAAAGGGGCTTTATATATCGATTTGTTTCTTTGATGTGAAGCTGGCCTTACACTTGGCCGATGCTCTACAAATCCCATCGATTTCTATGCAGAGTATAGGGAGTTAGATTGTTACAGTGTATTTGCAAGTGGTCACTAACTGGTTACAATGGAAATTTGCTGAAGATTATGGGGTTGATGGAACATTATACATCTGGTCTAATCGGATTCTGTTGCTAACACGACTGATATCTTTTCAATCTACTGACATGTCCACCCAAAAAACGTATGTATTTATGTATGTATAGTTTATTTATAAAGAGCCACTTGGGGCGCAGCGCTGTACAGTAACAAAATACAATAAAGTCATACAAGGGGGACAAATACATAAATAGATCAGTACATAAATATATAAATTATATAAATGTCTTGGATCACTCCAACAGCGACTAAGTATTCCAGCTGTTACTTATTCTTTGCATGCTCCAATGTTATGTATGTGGCTTACTAATCATTCCTCCCTGGCTGCATGCATGACAACTCTGGAGCTTACAGGTTACCCCGACCTCCGAAGATTGGAGTGGAGGGTTGCACGGACGGCCTAGCTGTGTTTATTGCATATGCTTTTTGGCTATTGGAACCTATTGCACAAACTGCCTCCTTATATTCTCTCTTGCAGGTTACCATTGTTTTTGTGCAGGGGACGCCTGGCTGTCCTTTTGACATTCCTGTATTTGTATATGTATAAAAAAATGTATTGATTTTATGATATATATATTAAAGATTGGTATTTTAGAAACTCACTACCTAACCAGGTTGATCATTTAAATGTGTAATATATCCACTTACCCAGAGGAATTATTTCCTTCATTATATCGGTGAAGTGCCTCCCAGTTGGGAGTTTAATTCAGGGAACTTGGGGTTGAAGGCTTATTTTAACCCAAACTTTTGTAAATAGATTAACTTAAATTTTACCCTGCACACCCACGCTTAGTATGGTGTAAACCCAATTAGAACGACAATATTGTTCCAATATGCTATCTTAAACCTCCCCCCAATTCCATCTGCTATATAATTCAGCACATTATTACCTGTATGACTAACCGGCAATTTAAGGATAATTATTGTCCCCATTCTGGCAGAATAAGCTGGCTCCTCCCTCCATGCAGTCAATCAAGGGTGTGACAACTGTCATCACAGCCAATGATTGATTGTTGTTTCACTTGTTGCATCCTCTGCACATGCTTAAGTTTTCAAAAAGCTTGTTGAGCAGAGGAAGGAGGCAGATAACTTTGCCAGAATGGAATAGAACTTTGCATTAAATATCTGGTTACAAATACATGTAACTATAAAAATAGCAGATAACTGACAAGTCACTAGTTTTTTTGTTTTAAGGGTGGACATGCCCTTTAAGTGTCGCTGGCAAGCTCTCATGCAGAGACACTGCACAGTAATTTTTCCCCAAACAGATATCTATTACCCTGTTTTTGTATTTCATGGAACAGAGTTTTTCAAATTTAAAATTAGTGACACCCATCCTGTTCATCTTCCATTAAAGGACAACTATAGTGTTCATTTTACTCCCCCTCCATTTGAACGTACCCAGGGTGAGGACCAAAAGCACCCCTGGGTTGAGCTGCTTATGCCCGCACGGACCTCTCCGGTGCGTGCTCTTCTCCGCCTCCCATTCCCAGCCTGGGGCGATACCAATAGGAATACACGCTTCTTAAACTGCATGTCTTCCTATTGGTTGGCTTGCGGACCGGAAGTTGGAAGTGACACCCCCACAAACACAAACTACTTACCGTCACCAGCCAACACGTGACATATTTATATAATGTCACCTTTCCCCAAATGGTCATGTAAACACAGCGATACCAGAAAGGCTGATTCTGTAAAACAGAGATAAGGAGAATGAGATGATATTCTATACTACACATGGCTAACCTGCTGTTTACTCACATTTTCACGTCTAGCCCAGATTATCACTTATTCTCACCGCCCCAGATACCATATTAATGTAAATGAACCAACTATACATAAAATGCCCAGCCTCTTGGCTACACACAGTTCAGACTACAATAGTGGCTTTATCTCCTCTATTTAGCTCCCAATTTCCAGTGCACATCCCTAGACCCCACACCATAATGACCCCACACCAATGCAAAGCCTCTCACTAACAAAGCCAACCCCGACCACTCCCTCTCACCGCGTACTCGTCGGATAGGAAGTAGTTATCTGGTAGGTGGGGACCAATCACTGTGTATATGACCAGGAAAAAGAGCCCAAGGCAGAGACGATTCATTGCAGGCCCAATACTACACAAGGAAAGAGCCCAAATATTAGTCACTGGGTAACATAAGGAAAGTGGGATGTCATTTAAGGCTTCCTGCTCTTACCTGTTAGGTCTTTGTCCCTCAACATCAGTCAGTTCCCCCCTCACCAACTTCTGGTAACTGCACATGGAAAACTGAGGGCCAACTAGGAACCCACCATAATAGTAGGAGAAGCCACAGACCTCCACCAGAGAGGGAACTCCCAGAATGAAATAGCGTTTCTGTTCCTCTGTGAGCGATTCCTAACACAAATAAAGACAAAGAAAAGTCAACTAGTTTGCCTCTATTAACCAATTTCTGAATAAGAAATTAACTTTACCGAAATTGAGCAGTTCCAGACATTTGCTGTTAGAGAAACACTGCATAATGCGTTTCTTTAGCAGCGACTGTCAGGGAACAGCTCAGGAAACTTTCAGCGAATCAATTGCAGCCTTAGAAGATTTTCTGATGACTTCTATGGAATTGTCAGATTGGTTTCCATATTTGTGTCACTGCCACACTGTACACTAAAACAGTAGAACAGGAATATTTCCAACAGGAAAAACTGGGCAGTTACTAATAATTATCCCGATATAATTACAGCAAGGTAAATCACTTTTTGTTAAAAGTTGAAAAGTAATCCAAACATCTTCCAGACTGGGAAAGTCTAATGGTATCCATCTATCTATATAAATCGATTGATACAATTGATTATTCTCCATTGGAAATAGCGATCAATTTGTCACCTGGCACCATCAATCTCGAGCAAATTCCAGCCTTAAATCTGCCAAAAACTATTCAGCTATGGGTAGGACCAACAGAAAGCTTTCATCCATGTCCAATTACCTTATGATAAACTCTTTGAAAGCATTGAGCCGTCTATCGATTGGTAGGATGAACAGGAATCAATAGGAGTGTTTTCATCTTAAACATTTAGCACCTTGGTACAAGGCTACTGTGTTCCCTACAAGGCCCAAAATTGACCATGCTCACGTGATACGGGTTACCACCGCTCCTTAATTAAAAATATATTGGAAAAGCCCCATAGATAAAAAAAAAACTATACGAGAAACAATGCGATATCCAGGGAGAGTTTACAGGGCAAACAGAGAGAAAAGCAAATGAGCTGGCAACAGTTCAAGGATTAGAAGGATCTTGGCAGTAACCTGAGCAGCCTTTTATCAGAGAGGAGCTTGTAACAGCACCAGCTCGGAGATTGGAGGAACACGCTAATCACCAACGCCACATTCACGTTTAAGATCAAAAGACTTACCTTATTTTTACCACCATCGTAATAATCGAAGGTGAGCCCTGGAGGAAAGAAAAATTAAAGAAATCAACTCCTATTTACCCAGTTCATTCTAATTTACCCAATGTCACTAATTGACCCAGTTCATTTTCACTACGACCCCCTCCAGCTGATCTCATCCACTTCTGCACAACAGCTACAAACTTGACAGTATGCGACAAAAGAGCCTTACCTATGAGCTTTAGGGTAAGAACGCAGTGAGGCATTGTCCACTTTATGTCATAATTATCTGTTGCTGTATAGTAATAACCACCTAGGAGGTAGCCCTGAAAATACAAACAGACACATAAAAACTCTCCAGGCAATGCAGCACATGCCTTTCTTAATGATCCCTAAACAAACGTACAACTGTGTAAAGTCAGACGTTTTCCTACACAACAACTGACCCCCCTCACCCTTCTTAGCAAAGCATACTCATTAAATAGCTAACCTCTACAAGGTTGAATGTAAATGCTTGCATCAGTAAACAAAAAACGGAGGAAATGCGAGAAGATGACATTATTCAGAATAACTTGTACAAGAATCTGTTGGCAATTATGTGCCCTGGAAAGTCCCAATTAGCATATCACAGCCAGGTGTTAGGGACCTTCTGAATGCAAGGCCTGATTGCATTGTGGCTAAGAGGTGTTATAGGAACTGCCCAGCGAAAGGTGTCAATTGTACATGGCAGACAGTTGGTGTCGAACCCCCCCCACCTCTATTTAGGCATGGTTTCTTTATTTTCCCATAAATGGCCTCCTTGACACCTCTCTTGAACCAGTCATGTTCCTTTGCCCATATGTCTTCAAAGGTATGTCCTTTTTATTTAAGATGCAGGTACACTGCTGTGCTGGGCCATACATGCAGTTGCTGTTTGATCTCCCCCACATATAAAATCAGAGCATTCTTCACTGCACTGCGTATATGATGTCGCTTTACTTGTATTTCGGTATTGGGTCTTTCGGATGTACCAATTGCTGCCTCAGTGTGTTGTTTGGTTTAAAGCAGACAGGGATACGGTGTTTATTGAAAATTCTTCTTTATTTCTCAGAGACCCCTGCTACACATGGGATGACCATGTTCTTCCTCCTGTCTTGCTTTTCCCCTTCACTGTTGGTATTCGTGTTCTTTTCTTTCCTTCTACTTCTTTTGACAAAGGCCCAATAGATTCTTGTACAAGTCATTCTGAATTGAGAAAGCCAGTCGGATGACTAGCGAAACATCTTCAAGAACTAAACTTTAAGTCCAGTTGATCTAACTGAATACAACAGATATTCTATTTATGTTTTTAATTTAAATTTTTATGGTAAAATTCCATGCAAGGACATGACATCACCTGCACAGACAATCTAAAGCCACATTGACTGGTTGATCAGGTCGAAATATTGTCCTAAATTTTAACCATAACTGACAGATCTTTGTCGTATATGTATGTCCACAAACGGCAAAAATGTGTGCCGACCGCGTGACCTTCAATGGGTCATGCCAAAATGTCAGCTTTGGCACTGTGCGACAGGCCGATTATGTATAATGACACCCCCGCACTGAATTCCATACCCCCGCACTGAATTCCATAACCAGAAATTTGAGTTCATTCACTCACCATTTGGAAGCAGAAACTTGTAAAAACGGCCGTGACCGTCCGACCCATAAGCCTCAGAATAAGGAAATTCAGCACAACACATAGTATGGAATGATAGAGCTGAGAGCCTGCAAATGGTACGGCCACAAGAAATTATTTATTATTGCAAAAATCCTCCAAATACTGTACATTAAAGTTATATTATTAATTTATTTTAAACCAAGACTAACCACACACAAAACTAAACAGCATTTGATTACCTCCCAATACTCACAGGCAGGGCCTATCCATGCCCCACCCCCAGACCTCCCTTTAACCCACCCCCTAATCTTGCCCTAAGACCACCTAAGCCCTGCCCATTTCAGAACAGCAAAACAGACCCCTTTAGGCCAAGGCCCCACTGCAATGCACAAGAAACGCATTGCCATTTCGGCAATGTCCTTAAAGGCCTCCATTGCAACTCATGTGATCCGCACCAAAAATGCTAATCGCATCATCACAACATGGGTTAATCTATAATTTTATATTCTTATATAATGCAAACAGTGGAGCACAGTTACTGTACATAATAAAGAGGATGTCCATGTGGATAGCATAGTACAAATGGATCACAGATAAACAGGCCAAAACATGTGCAGTGAACACCGAGCCTCAGAAGGAAAATGTATTTTAGCAACAACTTCAAAATGATGTGTTCAACAGTTATAAGCCAGGAGTAAAATCTTTGTTAGAGCTACAATGTTTTAAAAGTCTGTTGAGCATGTGTGTGGAAAGAATGCAGGTTTTGCAGGTGACACAGCCGTTACCATGATGAGTGGAAATGTACAGGATAATTCACTGCATTACGGTAGACAACTCAACATACTCAAGTCACTCTAAGGCACAAAAGGGTTAAGGAGGCAAAGAAACCGGTTTATACAGAATCTTCCCCTACAAACACCTTCAGGGTGTCTTAAGCAACAAGTATGGTATTGCAGACAGGCCCAGTTGACCTTGCTGGTAGAGAGGTAAACAATAAGCTAAACACTGTTTTTGTTCCAGTGCTACAAAACTCAAACCATGCCTTCGATTTTACATGCAATGAATTATTTTCTTGGCTATGTAGCCCACACTGTATAAAAATTATACCGGTTGCCAGTAAGGTGGGTCGCACTATTTCCAATAGCCAGGTAACCCAGGGGTCTACATGTGTAAAATTCATTCTTTAAAGAATGTTCTATTAATGATTAATTTTATAAAAAGGGCAACTACAGAGACATTTTTTTAAATGAAAATCCATTTCCTATGTACACATGTTCCAATCTATTGGCCCCATCTACAGATCTATGTATAGTTTATATAGCACCACTTGGGGACGCAGCACTGTACAATAACAAAACACAAAAAAAAGTCACCTTGTGGCTTTATGCTCCGTACACATGAAAAGGCGACAGATCAACAACAATCTTATCTTTTCTAGGAAACTACAGCAATCGAAATAAAACACTTTATAAAGTTATTGGCTCCTTGTTCATCCCTTATCTAAAGGGTAACTTATATAGACCCATAAACTTTAAATACATTTGCAAGCCCAACCATTAAACACGTATCCAAATAAATATAATTTCTGGGACCGATTTTGAATCAGTTAATTTAAAAACAAAGTCTTGGCCAGGAACCATCAGCTTCCTAAACAACAGGAAAAAAAGAACAGTTGGAGATGACCAAGCCCCTCCATAGGAAATGTGGTTTAACCGTGGCTGGTAACTCGCCCTAGGGGCATGGCAGTAAATGATCACATTCCTTATATTTACTATCCGATTTATAATTTAACACTCGATCAATGCATGAGAGAGAAACTAAACAACAGGTGGTGTCTTCCACAACATTTCTGCAACATCAACTGATAATCCAATGACATGGAATTCTGCCCTGAAAATTAAGCAATGTAATAGGAGGAGCAAATGTTTGCCAGTGCTATTAATCTTAAGTAACCAATCACGTTAAATTTTGCACTTCTTATTAAATAAGTCTTTAGGGTCCTATCAAGATCCAAGCTGCTGACATTATATACTTGCTTTTTTTTTTATTTACATATTAAATTATTTACATCTCTACAATAATTGTTATTTCTCTTGAAAATATATGATCGTTTAAAAGAATTTGGGTTATACAATTATTTTATTCTTAATATAATGTATGCAAACACCTGACAAGCCTGCCCTTTACTATGACCCAAACCATTTCACCAGACAAGGATTGTAATACACCATAAACACAAGTTCTGCTGATATGGTAACCACCCCTGATATGGTAACCACTGTAACCAATAATGCGCATACAGTGTCCAGGACCATAACTTTATATCCTAAACCACCATCAAACTGGAACGTACCAAAGTTGAAGTAGGCGATACCAAGTCCAGTGACTGTGTTGAATAAGTGGATATGGGATGGCTCTTTTTTAAATAGAAAATATCGCTGGAATAAAGCCAAGGGGTACCCTATAGAAAGGATCAAGAAAATGAAAAGTGTTAGTTGTAACGTCTTATTACCCCTTTATCTGAATAGGTTCCTATTCTCTCTCCTGTTTCTTTTAATACCAGTTTTTTATTTAGGCTAATGACACACTTGGCTTTTTGTAACCAGAACCTAATTTATGCTGTTAAAAGGTAAGATATGAAGCAACAGCAAAGACAACTCCCTATGTTTGTTATAAACCCCCAACCTCTACCTCTCTGAACCTCACACACCTGTCCCACCACTAGTGGTTTTGCTTTGCACCCCACCCACTTGTCATATCTGCTCTTATTCTGCTCCCCACACAACTGTCCAAACCTCCCTTCTCATTGTCCTCAATGTATACCTATTTTTCGCATGTCCCCCTCACATTCTGCTCCCTACACACCTGTTTCCCTCCCCCATTCTGCTCCCCACACACCTGCCCCCCTCCCCCCATTCTGCTCCCCAAACACCTTTCCCCCTCACATTCTGTTCCCCACAACCCCCCCCTCACATTCTGTTCCCACCACACCCGTCCCCCCTCACATTCTGTTCCTCACACACCGTCCCCCCTCACATTCTGTTCCTCACACACCCGTCCCCCTACATTCTGTTCCCACACACCCGTCCCCCTCACATTCTGTTCCCCACACACCCGTCCCCCTTACATTATGCTCCCCACACACCTGTCCCCCTCACATCTGTTCCCCACACACCCGTCCCCCACATTCTGTCCCCACACACCTGTCCCCCTCACATCTGTCCCCACAAACCTGTCCCCCTCACATTCTGTTCCCCACACACCTGTCCCCTTCACATTCTGTTCCCCACACATGTCCCCTCATTCTGTCCCCCTCACATTCTGTTCACCAAGCACCTGTCCCCCTCACATTCTGTTCCCCAACACACCGTCCCCTCACATTCTGTTCCCAACACACCTGTCCCTCACATTCTGTTCCCAACAAACCTGTCCCCCCACATACCTGTCCCTCACATTCTGTTCCCCACAAACTGCCCCCTCACATTCTGTTCCCAACACACCTGCCCCCACATACCTGTCCCCTCACATTCTGTTCCCAACACCTGTCCCCTCACATTCTGTCCCCACACACCTGTCCCCATCACATTCTGTTCCCCACACACCTGTCCCCTCACATTCTGTTCCTCACACAGCTCTTGTCCCCCAATCTGTCCCCCTCAATCTTCCCACACACCTGTCCCCTCACATTCTGTCCCAACACCTGTCCCCTCACATTCTGTTCCCAACACACCTGTCCCCTCACATTCTGTTCCCCCACACCTGTCCCTCACATTCTGTTCCCCTCACATTCTTGTCACCACACACCTGTCCCCCTCACATTCTGTTCCAACACACCTGTCCCCTCACATTCTGTTCCCCACACCACACCTGTCCCCACATACCTGTCCCCTCACATTCTGTTCCCACCAAACCTGCCCCCCTCACATTCTGTTCCCCACACAACTGTCCCCCTCACATTCTGTTCCCCACACACTGTCCCTCACATTCTGTTCCCCACACACCTGTCCCCTCACATTCTGTTCCCCACCACACCTGTCCCCTCACATTCTGTTCCCAACACCTGTCCCCTCACACCTGCTCCCAATTCTGTTCCCCACACCTGTCCCCCTCACATTCTGTTCCCCACACACCTGTCCCCTCACATTCTGTTCCCACAACACCTGTCCCTCACATACCTGTCCCCTCACATTCTGTTCCCACACAACCTGTCCCCCTCACACCTGTCCCCTCACATTCTGTTCCCCCACACACTGTCCCCTCACATTCTGTTCCCCACACACCTGTCCCCTCACATTCTGTTCCTCACACACCTGTCCCTCACATTCTGTTCTCCTCACAACTGTCCCCCCTCACATTCTGTTCCCCACACACCTGTCCCCTCACCTTCTGTTCCCCACACACCTGTCCCTCACATTCTGTTCCCCACACACCTGTCCCCTCACATCTGTTCCTCACACACCTGTCCCCTCACATTCTGTTCCCCTCACACCTGTCCCCCTCACATTCTGTTCCCCACACACTGTCCCCTCACATTCTGTTCCCCACACACCTGTCCCTCACATTCTGTTTCCCCACACCTGTCCCCTCACATTCTGTTCCTCACCACACCTGTCCCCTCACATTCTGTTCCTCACACACCTGTCCCCTCACATTCTGTTCCTCACACACCTGTCCCCTCACATTCGTTCCCCACACACCTGTCCCCTCACATTCTGTTCCCCACAACTGTCCCCTCACATTCTGTTCCCCACACACCTGTTCCCCTCACTTCTGTTCCTCACACACCCTGTCCCCCTCACATTCTGTTCCCCACACACCTGTCCCCTCACATTCTGTTCCCCACACACCGTCCCCTCACATTCTGTTCCCCACACACCTGTCCCCTCACATTCTGTCCCCACACACCTGTCCCCCACATTCGTTCCTCACCACACCTGTCCCCTCACATTCTGTTCCCCACACCTCCCCTCACATTCTGTTCCTCACACACCTGTCCCCTAACATTCTGTTCCCCACACACGTCCCCTCACACATTCTGTTCCCCACACACCTGTCCCCTCACATTCTGTTCCCCACACACCTGTCCCCTTCACATTCTGTTCCCCACACACCTGTCCCCCTCACATTCTGTTCCCCACACACCTGTCCCCCTCACTTTCTGTTCCTCACACACCTGTTCCTTTCTCTCTCCTTCTGCTTACCCAGGAATATGGACAGAATAAGTCTCAGCGCCGCTTCCGAGGCCCCCAATGTATCCGCCACTCGGTAAAGGACCGAACCCCCGGCCGCCGCCATCTTCCCTCTCCCCCCGCTCTTCACACCCGTAACCCCCTTTCTCACCGGCCACTCCCAGGCCACACAGGACTTGCCCACCAAGTCACGCCCTACCAGTCTCTGATTGGCTTCGCGCGTATGAGGAGTGCGGGAGGGCGTGGCTACCGGCGAAGCAGCGTGACTGCGAATGGAACGCTGATTGGTTGATGCGGGGCGGGGTTACTGCCGGTCATTGGGTCTGTGCCAGATTGGTGAGCGATGTGGGTGAGAGGGCAACACGTGGTAGTACCAACTACATAGAGACATGGGGATAGAGAGATCCAGGTATATTAACATTGCACAGGGGAGACATTGGAACCAATCACAGCTCTAGTGAACAACCTCCAGTGTGCCAGTTGTAGTTAAACTACAACTCCCTCCATGCACCACATTCCCAACCCAGCAGCCTGTCTGTATTACCATTCATTCGTATGGGCAGTAGAGCAATGTATAGCCCATCCCTCTCTATTTCCCATATAGTCTGTGACATCAGACTATACAATATGATGTCATTGTACCTGTGACATCATGGAGCATCACATACCTGTGACATCATGGTGCATCAGATACTTGTGACATTATGGTGCATCAGATACCTGTGACATCATGGAGCATCAGATACCTGTGACATGGAGCATCACATAACTGTGACATCATGGCGAATCAGATACCTGTGACATCATGGCGCATCCGATACCTGTGACATCATAGCGCATCAGATACCTGTGACATCATGGAGCATCAGATCTTAACCCTCCCCATACTGATAATTAATCCAGCAGCGCGGTCTATGTCCGATAAATGAGACACTTCCTCTGAGCATGTGCAAGCTCATAAAGAGCTCGTGCAGCTGTAAGAGGAGGTGTGAACCTTTGACTTATGGTAATGCAGTGACGTAGTGCGGTTTGTTTGGGGGAGGCTAGTGTACATTGTCGTGGGGGGTCTCAGAACTTTAAGAAGTTACTGAGTGAATGGTCTCAGAGAAAACAGACAAATGCAAATGAATGAACAGGCGAACCAAAGGAATTTACAAGATTACTGCCTTTATCCAATCTTCATGTCAGGAATGCCAAGTGACCACTCAGACTGCCACCTAATGGGCAAAGTTCTACGGTTACCAGAGAAGCGCAGACAGAAACATGTGATTTCCTAGAGAACAGAACCTGAAACGTGTAGAAAAGACATCGCAAAGAGCAGCACATTGTGCGATATCCCTAGGGCGTGTTTAGGGGGGGGGTGTTTGTTACAGGTGAGTTCCACCTTTCTGTTGGCACATGGCTACCTGCACTTTTGATATTGATATGATAATTACCGGTATCTTCCCCATGTGTCCTGATTCTCCCTGCTAGCTGCATAGACATTAATACACAATGGCACTAATTGGCATTGTCACCTTCATGGCAATTTTCCTGGTAGCAGTATTAACATGGACTGAACGCCAAAGTCTGACACATCAATGAGTGTCATATATTAATATATGGAGACGATTGTGCCATACACAGGATGATCATCCCCCCGAAACTGTCGCAGGTTGGCCCCCCTAATTGCACATTATACAGGGACAGGAATGAACAAGTAAAATAGGACAATACTTTACTGTAATGAGGTTCCCACTTGGAACTAAAGGGTTTTTAACCTTCACCCCAGGTAGCAAAAAGTCTCACGGGTTCCAAAAAGACGTCCCATGGTCTGCAGGGGGAACCTCTGTAATGCTAGTCAGGGAATGGTGATCTCCTTTATCATACTGTAAGGTGGGAATGGAATTTAAAAGTGAATGTGGGTGTGGTGCATTTTGGTGGCGCGCTAATTGCACAACTGCTCGTGAAAACCCTTTCAGGAATCTCCTCACTTGGAAATCCTGGACTTGCTCATGATTCCATCAAAAGAACAACTACATAGATGTGCTGGGTGCTCGTGCTTATCACTAACCTGTGGTGCAAACCCCAAGAGATAATATCATATTTAAACACATGACCGATATAAGCCGAGTCTAGGTAAACCCACCCACCTCATTCTATATGTCCCATTCCAGGTGTATTACACCCCAGATATAAAACCAGAACATACAATGCATTTATTTCTATATTAATGACCTAGAGGTCCTGTGAAGACTGAACCTTATTATCATCACTATAATCATCCACATCCCATAGATCATTATGGCCAGAAGGATTTACACAGACCAATGAAACCACATGTCATCTGTTCCCATGCAGACACTTGCTCTGGTCTCATGCATAGGTGCAGGTGCAGATAGAAGTTTGTTACTTTGTTCTATTGGAGATTGTTACTTTGCTGGCTCTGACCTCTACTAGTGAAACCAAGGTCAGAAGTTTAACCCCTGCCTTTCCAGTCACTCCAGCATTAACTGCTTTTTACCCAGTGATCTCTGCAAAACCTACCCAGGCACTACAAGAGTTAAAGTTGTACATAGCTGTCTGTATTCCTACCCACAATGCCATCCTGTATAACATTCTAACTACATTACCCAGCGATCTCTGTAACACCTACCCAGGCACTACAAGAGTTAAAGTTGAACATAGCTGTCTGTATTCCTACCCACAATGCCATCCTGTATAACATTCTAAGTACGTTAGAGCTGTTGATAACTCAATATTTACCAAGCCAAATACACAGTAAGAGGCTGGGAGCTTTTGCATGTAGATCTATTTGCCCTTTATCTGCCATAGTGTGATTTAGTGTAAGGTGCTATACACACTGCACATTGTCTTGTAAGATAAGTTCCAGTTATTACAGACAGATCCCTCTTCAAAGACAGAAAGAAAAGGGTTTTTTTGTTTTGTTTTTAAAGACTAGAATTCTTCTACCCGACCTGCGGTTCTCTTTACTCCAACCTGACCCGCAACCAATTCAAACTCTTCGTGGGTTACCTGAACCCGACCCGCTAATCTGGTAACCCGCGAATACCCGACCCGATGCAGGACTTTTGTGGCAAGTACCCCGACCCCTATATTAGCTCTTGGCATCTTATCGTCCGGTCTGTAGGATTTGCATTGAAAAACAAAATAACCAAATGAATGAATATGAAAAGTCAGTATTCCAAATATAGGTTTTACTCATGGTCCTTTCCCTTTAATTGTATGAATGGCAGGGATGTCCATATGATCGCAAAGAAAAGACATTTAATTCAATACAGTTTCAGTGGCAAACTGTCAGTGAATCTGCCAAGCACTTAACCGGTCAGGGGAACAATAGGAATGACTGTCATTAGCAGTTAAACCATCTGAGAGTTCACATTACAGTGATCTCTAGGGTGTCAGTGATGGTTTACAACCTGTAGCTGTGTGACTGTGTTAGAGCGACACCCAGAGGTGAAAAGGATAAACTGCAGAACAGAATGTGGCAGCCTTCTCATTTAGGGAATCAGAGAGAGGTGGTAACATTCAACACCTTCAGGGAGATTCAATAAAAGTTATTTTCATAAAAAATGGTGCTAATTTGGCGCCACTCAATCAGATCTTATTTAACATTTGAAAGTTAACATCTGATTGGTTGGGGCAAAATTAGCACCATTTTTAACAACAAGAACTGTTATTGAATTGTGTTTTAATTCATCTGGTTAATAAAGTCATTATTTGGCACAATTGTGTTTCCTTCTGATTAAAAGGAAATCTTTATTATTAACCATATCTAACAAAATAGTTCAAAAACCAGGTATCCCACCCCTCCTGGATCTTCCGGTAGTCTCCCTCAAATTGGGGTGGTCTCCCGTGCTCCTGTGAGACCACCTCAATCTCCCACGAGGGAGAGGAGTCCTGAATTTTCTCCCTGTCATGCCCCCTTTTTGTGCACCACGCCCCCGAACCACCCACTCCACTCCACACCCATAACTCCGCCTCCTCCCACCTCCTTGGGTGTGTGCCCCCCCACGGCATGACGTAAATGATGTCACGCTGCATTGCCACGCCCCACTCTCCCCCCCCTGCCGCAAGTACATAGTGGCAGGGTAGGATGTCTGAGAAACTGTTGATTGAAACAGTGTATCACTTGTCTGTCTTTGTGATTTCTTCACAAGAGACTACTAGAGAGCGTATTAGAGAGAGTAGCAGAGTATACT
Organism: Hymenochirus boettgeri; assembly: GCA_019447015.1. Lineage (NCBI taxonomy): Eukaryota > Metazoa > Chordata > Amphibia > Anura > Pipidae > Hymenochirus > Hymenochirus boettgeri. The sequence continues at coordinate 9,818,983 of CM033475.1, forward strand.
AGGGAGAGTACTAGAGCATTTAATGGAGTGTACTAGGGAGAATACTAGAGAGTTACTGGAGAGCACTACAGAGTTTAATGGAGAGGAGAGTACTAAAGCAAGTACTAGGGAGGGTACTAGAGAGTTTATTTGAGAGTAATAGGGAGAGTAGTAGAGCGTTTAATGGAGAGTACTAGGGACTGTACTAGGGAGAATATTAGAGCGTTTACTACAGAGTACTAGAGAGTTTAATGGATAGTATTAGAGTGAGTACTAGGGATAGTACTAGAGAGTGTACTGGAGAGTACTAGAGCAAGTACTAGGGAGGGTACTAGAGAGTTTACTGGAGAGTACTAGAGAGTGTACTGGAGAGCACTAGAGCAAGTACTAGGGAGTGTACTAGGGTGAATACTATAGAGTGTTTAATGGAGAGTACTAGAGGGTGTACTAGAGAGAGGACTAGCGGGGTGTACTAGGGAGAGGACTAAAAAGTACTAGAATGAGTATAAGGGAGTGCACTATAGAGAGAACTGGGGAGTACTAGAGCGAGTACTAGGGAGAGTAATTAGTGTACTAGGGAGAGTACTACGGAGTGTACTTGGGAGAGTATTAAGGAGTGTACAAGAGGGTACTGGAGAGTATACTAGAGAGAATATTTTAGAGGGTACCAGAGGGAATACTATAGTGTACTAGGGCAGGGATTCTCAAATGGTGTGCCTCAAGATGTTTGAAAACTACTACTCCCAGAATACCTCAACTACAGAGGTAAGCGAGGAAATTTTGTAGTTCTAGAGGCACACCGTTTAAGAATCCCTGTACTAGAGAGAGTAGTCAAGGGAACTAGGTAGAGTACTAGGAAGAGTATTAGAGAGCGTATTAGAGTTCTAAAGTGTACTAGGGAGAGTACTAGAAAGATTAATGGAGAGTGGACTAAGGAGGGTACTAGAAATAGAAATGTAGAGTGTACTAGAGAGATTACTAGAAAGCACTGTAATCTCTTTAACCCACAAGCTCATCACACCTCCAAAGCTGAGGTCACTGTATCCAGCCATGTAATAAGTGGCCTATAGAGGGAAGTCATTTCAATTCATACGTGGCTGGCATGGTCGCACCCACTGAACCCCCATGGAGCTGGCAGGCCCTGTAGTAGTTGAGGGTGAAACCTGATACAATATTTTATTATGACATACATATTGAATAGATGTTAAATAAATCAATGACCTTCACATTCATCAAGTGATTTACTATAGAGAGAAAGGCAAATGGAACTATGGGAGTGATTCATTCTGTAAAACAACACAGCTCATTGGGGGTAGAAATTGGGGGTTTGACCACTAGATGGTGCTAGTAGTGCAGCTAGCATTATTTTCATACCACTCGACAAAACATCTAAGGGGCAAAGTATGTAGAGACGCATTTGTTCTCTTTTACCCCCGTAATGGCATGTATTGAGCCAATAGCCTTATTTGGCTCGGTACATGGGTAGCCTTATTTGGCTCGGTACATGGGTTTTGGCAGTTGTGCGGTTCTCTTTTTGCCCACCACCGTTGTTATAGTCTTAAAGCCACCTTAAACCCTTTGCGGTGATTTACCGAGGGTCAACGCGGTTTTAAGACCGCAACAACAGCCAATAGCACCTTTATGTACATGGGACAATTTGGAGTCCACATTCCGTATAAAGCACAGACCTACTGTTCGAACAATCAGAAATGATGTCGATATTATGGCACAAAATAATTCACATCCCATTGAACACTGCAGGATTGATCGCCTGTGATTTACCGCCATGTCTGGTCAGCTCGGAAATAACAGTTTATCCCAATTGACCAAAACATAGACCCGGGGGGTCGATTGGCCTGAAATATCATCCCATACAGATCAGACAACTCTATAGTTTTATACAGTTGGGAAATGGACAGGTTTATTTCATAAAAGGTACAAAAATGTATCTGTGCTGTTCATTTACAGCAACCAATCAGATATCCCCTTTTTACTGGTCAATAGAGAACATCTGACAACATCTGATTGGTCGCTGTGGATTAACTACTCAGCCACAATTTCACACCTCTTGTTAAATAAACCCCATAGTGTATTACTTATAGCACATTAACATGTGGCGTCCCATCTAATGAAACATGGGGATATAATGATGTCCTTTTCAGTCCCATTGTTTTGCTAATGTTATTGAACCAGATGTCTGTCTCTCCTGATCTCTCCCTAGTCCTGGGCACTCCAGGGCTCTGACTTTTCTGTTTATTTTACTCATTTATGGGAAATCAGAGGATTTTGTGTGAAATGTTTGGATTGTTGTGAAATCTTGGACTTTCCCCAAACTTTCTGCACCAATCCAGATGTACTGACCCCCCCCCCCCGGTTCTACCATAATAACGATAATGCTATGTCCTCCACTAATTGCACTCACCCCACTATCACCTCCACCCTCACCAAAGGGATCCAAGATGTTTTTTTGGGGGGATAATTTATCACCCAGCCAAATCCTTCTCCCTCCCCCACTGCACAGATCTCTATCCAGGTCCAAAATCCACCCATACTTTTATTTGGCACACACCGTCCTTCCTTTTATTAATCTCCTGTTCCCTACGGGATTCCTAGTATTGAGATAACTGTGCAATGGACATGAGGTAAGTGTCCCTGTCTACGTTTACTTTTTACCAATGTCCCAAAGAGCTAGCAATCTAATGCGGAAAAGGCTGATTCGCAGACTGGGAGGCTGTTTATTTGAATACTGTAAGAATCGGGAACCCAATACATTGCAATTTAATTGTTTATGGTCAAGTTTAAATTTGATAAATTTAAAGGAGAACTAAACTTAAAACACAAATGACCTCAAATGAATTCTGTAACTGCTAACTAACAGATCGCTGTATTTCTTATCTCTGAAATCAGAAGCATTTTGTAGAAATGATCTGTTTAATTATGCTAGATTATTTGGGTCATGAACATGCTCAGTGAATTTTCTAGGCCCCTCCCTCACCCCCTACTACTGGGTGACCAGCCCATGACTTTCTAGGAAGGAGGGGCTTGCAATGCTACTGGTTTTAGGGTGACAGTTTCAGCTGTCCGCTAATTAGGATTTATTTATATTTTACACTAGTACATACATTATTTCAATATTTAATATTATAGGGTGATTAGTCTAAGCCTGTATGTTTGTAAGTACAGTGTGCAGTAAATTACATTTACATTTTTCTTCCTGATGATGTGGTCTTTAACAATTAACGTGTCTGACAATTTAGACTGTCTTAATAATTAGACTGATTTAATAATATTTTCAGTGGGAGGTTCCCCATTTATTCTGTGCCCATCCCTTACATAGCTCATTCCCATTCATTCACAACATTTGGACTCCACTAGTTGAATCACGAATTTACATCTTACCCAAGAAATGTCTCCTTTATCACATGACTATAGATTAGGGACTATAGATAGGGATTGTGGGAACAAAGGTGGGACGTTGAGGTAAAGATCTAATTAGGGTAAGGCCTCACTGGACTGCTCATAAAATCGGGTCCAATTTTTAGTATGGTAGAAATGCAAGATTTCACACGTTATCGCATGCAAATTATCATTTAAATTGTGTTAAATGACAACGCATGAAAAATGGTGATCGCATGCATTAATAAACCGTGGGTAAAGACATGGCGATTATAACGTAAAAACAGATTGCATAGTGCATGTGCTGCGCTTAGTACGCACGATGTGTGCGAACGGCCGTTTTGGTCGATAATCATATGGGCACTTTATCGGCCGAAATCCACCCAGCGAATCTGGCAACGATCCCTGAACGAATGGCCGTTTCGCCCAATAAAGAGCCTATACACAGGCAATGGGCGTTTGTACACATCGCCCGTCGCGGGTGAGCACCTGTGATCACACATGTATACGAACCTTAAAACTCAAGGTCTTCAATGAATACATAAAACGAATAGTTCACTTTTCAAGTGAGCTATTCCTTTAAGAAAGAATTTTTAAAAGAATTATATTGTCCACTGAACTTTCCCTTTAAGATCTAAATGAATCATCTGAAAGCATTATTCTTCTTGTGACGTCATGTTGTATTATAATTATTATAACGGAATGTTACTTTTATTGTGTATGCAATGGCTACATCCACTCAAAATCCCAGAATGCTGTTCTTCTCTAATGCTAAGGAATTTATTATTTTCCTTCAGAATTTCACTGTTCTTCTCCCTCATTGGGTGTGTCTCCGCATCATCACCAACCATGTATGGAGAGATAACGTCTCCTAATTATCCCCAAGGATATCCAAGCAATGTAGAAGAAACATGGGAAATCTCAGTCCCCGAGGGATTTGGAATTCGAATTTATTTTATTCACTTAGACATTGAGCCTTCAGAGAACTGTGAATATGATTACGTCCAGGTAAAGGGGAAACTGGTAGTCAATAAATGGTTACATTTAATAATCAGACATGGAACATACAGTATATGAATACTTGTAAGTAAGAAAATGTGAGTGTCCATGTTGTTCTGTAGGCGACCGTTATTGCTAAAAGGAAAAGTTCATGCTAAACACATTACCACTGACTAAAATAATAATGAACTTTTAAATTAATTCCTAACCAAAGATATACTTTTATGAAGTCAAATCATTTAGACACTTCTAACTCCTCCTCCTCCCCTTCAACACTGGCATGGGCATGCTCAGTTTGTTTTACCCCCTTTGTAAAGAAATAACATTTTACAATATAACCTAATAAAATGGGGTTTAGCTTTAAAGGACAACTCCAACCTCATAAGAACATCTTTTAGAAAGAATGGCCTCTTTATAATATGTTGATATATCATAGTTTGTCCTATGAATTCATTACTGTATGCCTGCTATGCTTCTGGATGCCTCATGGAAACTGAGCAATTTAGAAACCTGTACTGAGCCTGTACTGAGTCTGGGCATGCTCAGAAGAGGCAGACAGGGGATTAACATTCAGTCATTGGCTGTGATGTCAACTGTCAAATCCATAACTGACAGTTACTAACTGGAAGAACCAGGAAGTAGAAACAGGGGAAACAGGACATTGTGCAGGATTTCAGGTTAGACTTATATATTTCACATTTCAAACTATTACCGTTTAGGGTTTTGGAGGGTGATTTACCTGTATGTAAGTTTTCATTTCAGGGCTGGACTTTCCCTTTAAGTCTCTACTAATAAATAATATATCATGATATCATTCCTGTCCACAGCAGTAGTGAAAAGTAAAGTAAACAATGTAACATATGAAACATTTTTGCAAAGACCATGACTAATGTGATGTACCGTAACCTTCAGTCTGCTGTGTATAATATGCTATACTGTGTTCTCTACAGGTGCTTGTTGATTATACTGCAGGGAAAAAGCTGTGTGGCCGCAAGTCTGGACTCCTGCTGGGATCTCCCCTGGAAGAGATGTACTTCCCCTATAACTCTTTAAAAATGTATTTCAAATCTGACTTCTCCAACCAGATCCGACACACTGGATTTGCAGCTTACTACGTGGCTGTTGGTGAGTTGTGTTCCACATGGGCCCCATAACTGATGCCTTTGTCTGTCTAAAACAAACTTTACCCATCTAGTCCAACCTTTATACCCTACCCATAATGTCTGTATAACAGTTACATAGTAACATAGTATTGGAGGTTGTATAAAGACATACGAGAACATGCTGTCTCCTAAAGCCCCCAAACCACCCACCTTTCCTATAGTACCCAGGGTAAGGTACAGCGCTAGGTCCTTACCCCTGGATTTGCCCTAAACACTGCTCACCTGGCTGAGCAAAATGCCAGTCTAGCTCCACCCCATCTAAGCGTGAAGCAGTACATCAATGGGAAGATACTTTCTGCAAGAAGGGCGCCTTACTATAGGACAGCCCTGAAATGAGTCCTGGACAGGGGCACATAAAAAACAACAACTTTCTCCTCCATTCCAATGGTGCAATCCCCTAACCCCCAACCTCCAATACTATGTTACTATGTAACTGTTATACAGTCATTATGGGTAGGGTACAAAGTTGGACTAGATGGACGTATGTTTTTATACAACTCCAATACTATGTTACTATGTAACTGTATAACAGAAATTATGGGTAGGGTATAAGGTTGGACTAGATGGACGTATGTCTTATACAACCTCCAATACTATGTTACTATGTAACTGTTATACAGACATTATGGGTAGGGTATAAAGGTTGGACTAGATGGACGTATGTCTTTATACAACCTCCAAATGCTATGTTACTAGTAACTGTTTACAGACATTATGGGTAGGGTATAAAGGTTGGACTAGATGGACGTATGTCTTTATACAACCTCCAATACTATGTTACTAGTAACTGTTATACAGATATATGGGTAGGGTATAAATGTTGGACTAGATGGACGTATGTCTTTATACAACCTCCAATACTTGTTACTATGTAACTGTTATACAGACATTATGGGTAGGGTATAAAGGTTGGACTAGATGGACGTATGTCTTTATACAACCTCCAAATGCTATGTATATGTAACTGTTATACAGACATTATGGGTAGGGTTAAAGGTTTGACTAGATGGACGTATGTCTTTATACAACCTCCAATACTATGTTACTATGTAACTGTCATACAGACATTATGGGAGGGTATAAAGGTTGGACTAGATGGACGTATGTCTTTATACAACCTCCAAATACTATGTTACTATGTAACTGTCATACAGACATTATGGGGAGGGTATAAAGGTTGGACTAGATGGACGTATGTCTTTATACAACCTCCAAATACTATTTTACTATGTAACTGTCATACAGACATTATGGATAGGGTATAAAGGTTGGACTAGATGGACGTATGTCTTTATACAACCTCCAATACTATGTTACTATGTAATTTTATACAGTCATTATGGGTAGGGTATAAAAGTTAGACTAGATGGACGTATATCTTTATACAGCCTCCAAATACTATGTACTATGTAACTGTTATACAGTCATTATGGGTAGGGTTATAAAGGTTGGACTAGATGGACGTATGTCTTTATACAACCTCCAAATACTATGTTACATGTAACTGTTATACAGACATTATGGGTAGGGTATAAAGGTTGGACTAGATGGAGTATGTCTTTAACAACCTCCAATACTATGTTACTATGTAACTGTTATACAGTCATTATGGTAGGGTATAAAGGTTGGACTAGATGGACGTATGTCTTTATACAACCTCCAATACTATGTTACTATGTAACGTTATACAGACATTATGGGTAGGGTATAAAGGTTGGTCTAGATGGACGTATGTCTTTATACAACTTCCAATACTATGTTACATGTAACTGTTAAACAGACATTATGGGTAGGGTATAAAGGTTGGACTAGATGGACGTATGTCTTTATACAACCTCCAATACTATGTTACTATGTAACTGTTAGACGACATTATGGGTAGGGTATAAAGGTTGGTCTAGATGGACGTATGTCTTTATACAACCTCCAAACTATGTACTATGTAACTGTTATACAGACATTATGGATAGGGTATAAAGGTTGGACTAGATGGACGTATGTCTTTATATACCTCCAATACTATGTTACTAAGTAACTGTTATACAGACATTATGGGTAGGGTATAAAGGTTGGACTAGATGGACGTATGTCTTTGTACAATCCCCAAACTATGTAATGTTAGACCGGCATTATGGGTAGGGTAGCGTTACTATGTACATGGGAATGACTGTGCACAAAGAACGGTTTTCCTTTACCTACTTACCTCCACAGGTGCGGTTGTCTGTATGGAGGGTATATTCCGGGGGGCAGGAACAGAAATGCTTCCGATATAATTATTGCAAAAATGAGAACATTCACCTTCTGAAGTTTCTTTGCACTCGTCAATATCTGAAAGTGAGGTAATATATGAGAAGAAGATTAACTGTTAGGTAGGGCTCATGAGTAGGCTGTAAAGGTTGAAAGGATGAACGTATGTCTTATACAACCTCCAATACTATGTTACTATGTAACTGTTATACAGACATTATGGGTAGGGTATAAAGTTTGGACTAGATGTATGTATGTCTTTATAGAACCTCCAATACTATGTTACTATGTAACTGTTATACAGACATTATGGGTAGGGTATAAAGGTTGGACTAGATGGACGTATGTCTTTATATAACCTCCAATACTATGTTACTATGTAACTGTTATACAGACATTATGGGTAGGGTATAAAGGTTGGTCTAGATGTACGTATGTCTTTATACAACCTCCAATACTATGTTACTATGTCACTGTTTACAGACATTAAGGGTAGGGTATAAAGGTTGGACAAAGGACGTATATCTTTATACAACCTCCAATACTATGTTACTATGTAACTGTTATACAGACATTATAGGTAGGGTATAAGGTTGGACTAGATGGACGTATGTCTTTATACAACCTCCAATACTATGTTACTATGTAACTGTTATACAGACATTATGGGTAGGGTATAAAGGTTGGACTAAATGGACGTATATCTTTATACAACCTCCAATACTATGTTACTATGTAACTGTTATACAGACATTATAGGTAGGGTATAAAGGTTGGACAGATGGACGTAGTCTTTATACAACCTCCAATACTAGTTACTATGTAACTGTTATAAAGACATTATGGGTAGGGTATAAAGGTTGGACTAGATGGATGTATGTCTTTATACAACCTCCAATACTATGTTACTATGTAACTGTTATATAGACATTATGGGTAGGGTATAAAGGTTGGACTAGTAGGGAAGTA
>CM033475.1:9827893-9992235 GCA_019447015.1 Hymenochirus boettgeri
TAACAGTTACATAGTAACATAGTATTGGAGGTTGTATAAAGACATACATCCATCTAGTCCAACCTTTATACCCTACCCATAATGTCTATAACAGTTACATAGTAACATAGTATTGGAGGTTGTATAAAGACATACGTCCATCTAATCCAACCTTTATACCCTACCCATAATGTCTGTATAACAGTTACATTTTGAGTAACATGTATTGGAGGTGTATAAAGACATACATCCATACTAGTCCAACATTTTTTACCCTACCCATAATGTCTGTATAACAGTTACATAGTAACATAGTATTGGAGGTTGTATTAAAGACATACGTCCATCCGTCCAACCTTTTTACCCTACATAATGTCTGTCTAACAGTTCAATAGTAACATTGTATTGGAGGTTGTATAAAGACATTACATCCATCTAGTCCAACCTTTATACCCTACCCATAATGTCTGTATAACAGTTACATAGTAACATAGTATTGGAGGTTGTATAAAGACATACGTCCATCTAGTCCAACCTTTATACCCTACCCATAATGTCTATATAACAGTTACATAGTAACATAGTATTGGAGGTTTTTAAGAACAACATCCATCTAGTCCAACCTTTATACCCTACCCATAATGTCTTTATAACAGTTACATAGTAACATAGTATTGGAGGTTGTATAAAGACATACGTCCATCTAGTCCAACCTTTATACCCTACCTATAATGTCTGTATAACAGTTACATAGTAACATAGTATTGGAGGTTGTATAAAGATATACGTCCATTTAGTCCAACCTTAACCCTACCCATAATGTCTGTATAACAGTTACATAGTAACATAGGATTGGAGGTTGTATAAAGACATACGTCCATCTAGTCCAACCTTTATACCCTACCTATAATGTCTGTATAACAGTTACATAGTAACATAGTATTGGAGGTTGATAAAGATATACGTCCATTTAGTCCAACCTTTATACCCTACCCATAATGTCTGTATAACAGTGACATAGTAACATAGTATTGGAGGTTGTATAAAGACATACGTACATCTAGACCAACCTTTATACCCTACCCATAATGTCTGTATAACAGTTACATAGTAACATAGTATTGGAGGTTATATAAAGACATACGTCCATCTAGTCCAACCTTTATACCCTACCCATAATGTCTGTATAACAGTTACATAGTAACATAGTATTGGAGGTTCTATAAAGACATACATACATCTAGTCCAAACTTTATACCCTACCCATAATGTCTGTATAACAGTTACATAGTAACAGTATTGGAGGTATTTAAAGACATACGTTCATCCATTTCAACCTTTACAGTAATCATGAGCCCTACCTAACAGTTTATCTTCTTCTCATATATTACCTCACTTTCGATATTGACGAGTGCAAAGAAACTTCAGAAGGTGAATGGTTCTATTTTGCAATAATTTATCGGAAGATATTCTGTTCCGCCCCCCGGAATATACCCTCCATACAGACAACCGCCACCTGTGGAGGTAAGTAGGTAAAGGAAAACCGTTCTTTGTGCACAGTCATTCCCATGTAACATAGTAACGTACCCTACCCATAATGCCGGTCTAACGTTACATAGTATTGGGGATTGTACAAAGACATACGTCCATCTAGTCCAACTTATCCCTACCCATAATGTCTGTATAACAGTTACTTAGTAACATAGTATTGGGGGTATATAAAGACATACGTCCATCACTAGTCCAAACTTTATACCCTACCCATAATGTCTGTATAACAGTTACATAGTAACATAGTATTGGAGGTTGTATAAAGACATACGTTCATCCATTTCAACCTTTACAGCCTACTCATGAGCCCTACCTAACAGTTAATCTTCTTCTCATATATTACCTCACTTTCAGATATTGACGAGTGCAAAGAAACTTCAGAAGGTGAATGTTCTCATTTTTGCAATAATTATATCGGAAGCTATTTCTGTTCCTGCCCCCCGGAATATACCCTCCATACAGACAACCGCACCTGTGGAGGTAAGTAGGTAAAGGAAAACCGTTCTTTGTGCACAGTCATTCCCATGTAACATAGTAACGCTACCCTACCCATAATGCCGGTCTAACAGTTACATAGTATTGGGGATTGTACAAAGACATACGTCCATCTAGTCCAACCTTTATACCCTACCCATAATGTCTGTATAACAGTTACTTAGTAACATAGTATTGGAGGGTATATAAAGACATACGTCCATCTAGTCCAACCTTTATACCCTATCCATAATGTCTGTATAACAGTTACATAGTAACATAGTATTGGAGGTTGTATAAAGACATACGTCCATCTAGACCAACCTTTATACCCTACCCATAATGTCTGTCTAACAGTTACATAGTAACATAGTATTGGAGGTTTGTATAAAGACATACGTCCATCTAGTCAACCTTTATACCCTACCCATAATGTTCGTTGTACAGTTACATAGTAACATAGTATTGGAGTTGTATAAAGACATACGTCCATCTAGCCAACCTTTATACCCTACCCATAATGTCTGTATCACAGTTACATAGTAACATAGTATTTGGAGGTTGTATAAAGACATACGTCCATCTAGTCCAACCTTTATACCCTACCCATAATGACTGTATAACAGTTACATAGTAACATAGTATTTGGAGGCTGTATAAAGATATACGTCCATCTAGTCTAACTTTTATACCCTACCCATAATGACTGTATAAAAGTTACATAGTAACATAGTATTGGAGGTTGTATAAAGACATACGTCCATCTAGTCCAACCTTTATACCCTATCCATAATGTCTGTATGACAGTTACATAGTAAAATAGTATTTGGAGGTTGTATAAAGACATACGTCCATCTAGTCCAACCTTTATACCCTCCCCATAATGTCTGTATGACAGTTACATAGTAACATAGTATTTGGAGGTTGTATAAAGACATACGTCCATCTAGTCCAACCTTTATACCCTCCCCATAATGTCTGTATGACAGTTACATAGTAACATAGTATTGGAGGTTGTATAAAGACATACGTCCATCTAGTCAAACCTTTATACCCTACCCATAATGTCTGTATAACAGTTACATAGTAACATAGCATTTGGAGGTTGTATAAAGACATACGTCCATCTAGTCCAACCTTTATACCCTACCCATAATGTCTGTATAACAGTTACATAGTAACATAGTATTGGAGGTTGTATAAAGACATACGTCCATCTAGTCCAACCTTTGTACCCTACCCATAATGACTGTATAACAGTTACATAGTAACATAGTATTGGAGGTTGGGGGTTAGGGGATTGCACCATTGGAATGGAGGAGAAAGTTGTTGTTTTTTATGTGCCCCTGTCCAGGACTCATTTCAGGGCTGTCCTATAGTAAGGCGCCCTTCTTGCAGAAAGTATCTTCCCATTGATGTACTGCTTCACGCTTAGATGGGGTGGAGCTAGACTGGCATTTTGCTCAGCCAGGTGAGCAGTGTTTAGGGCAAATCCAGGGGTAAGGACCTAGCGCTGTACCTTACCCTGGGTACTATTAGGAAAGGTGGGTGGTTTGGGGGCTTTAGGAGACAGCATTGTTCTCCTTTAAATGTGGATGAAAGATGTCATACAATACAAAGGTCATGGATGAGGTAGCAGTACTGGTTAGTTTTCATGATCATAGAGCTTTAGGTCTTCATTTGGTAGAGAATAAACTGAGCAGAGCCTAACGTTTTTAGTCTTTTACATTATACGAAGTCGGAATTTACAGATATGCAACTGCCTTGGATACCTGAAGAGGCCATTACACATTTGTAGAAAGAAAACCAGATGTTCCAACTCCTTCCTCAGTTGTTGTCGAGGTAGAACATACAGACCATAGAACCTTCAGAAGAGGAGACACAGAATTAGATAAAAACATTCAGGAGAGACATAATTAAAGGTTGAACCCATCAAGACCCCATCCGTTCTATACATTATTAATGTCTTAAAAGCTCGACCAGGTTTGAAGGCCTCTATAAGTTACAAGTCCAGTCCAAATACAAACAAGATGTACAAAGAGGCCTAATGTATTTTCCATAGGATAACACTAAGATGTGTCTGGTCACAAATGTCCTTTGAGTAAGGTTCCTGTATTAATGTCTTGTACAGTGAATTGCAGTGGTGGACTGTTCATGGATGTAGAAGGGATAATCAGCAGCCCCGGTTTCCCGGACCCCTACCCGGAGAACACCCGTTGTGAATACAAAGTGCTAATGGAAGTCGGTCTATCGGTTGTAATCACGTTCCAGGTAGAAGAGTTTGATATTGAGGAAGACAAAGATGGAAGTTGCTTTGATGCCCTGACTGTAAGTTCATCTAATGTGGACGAATCACATTACTCTTGATCATCAATCAACCAATCACGTTGTAACAAGCTTATGAGTTACTACAGGACTCAGTAAGCAGAACTGTGCCATGTGGCCTGTTTTATTCTTCCCAATTACTCCTAGGAGAGGAGAGAGTAATAGAAAACGACTGTATTTCAGTATTGGGAACAATAAGGAAAATGTAAACCTTGTAAACAATATTTTCCTATTTCCACAATTCTGCAATGATTTCCAGGATTCACCATTGTTTCGGTCAGCACTTGTAGTCCCGGTCAACTTAAAGGGCATCTATAGTGGGAAAATGAACATTTTTTTCTTTCTTTCCATGTGTTCTATAATTCCCCACAACCCCCAGTGTCTTCACTTTGTTCAGATTCCCTCTGTCCTGAGATGCACCAGTTAGAAGAATACGTGATTGCATTCCTCTACTCCTACTTGGACTGTCAATCAAATCCCTGTGACGTGATCCCCCCTCCCTGCTCTGTAATAAACATAGAGACAAGAGAATTAGCAGGGGGAGGTAGCTTTGATGGTAGATATATGGCTGCACTTGACCCCCCTTCTTAATAGCTTTCACTGATTGATGATGGGTCACAAAGAGAGAGATCGTAAACTGTACTGTTCTCCTTCTTCCGTGTCTCCAGGACAGCTTGCTTTCTATTAGCCATTGTGCGTGGGTGTGTTTTTCAGGATGTTGAAATTTTAACTCCTACTGCACATGATAAGCTTGTCGGTTATCCGGAGTTGAGACATGGAGGAGGTAACAGAGGGGAGGGGGAAGGGGAAGTGCTGCACAGAGATCTGACACCATGGTTAAACAAAGTCACTGACAGAGATAGGATTAAGGCAGCACAGAGTACATGAATTCAACTTTGCAAAGGGGCAATGTGTTTTTTTCACTATAGATGCCCTTTAAATATAAACTCAGAAACTTGTGTATTCCCTTTCCCAGATTAAAGCTGGAGAACGGACATTTGGGCCATTCTGTGGTAAACGCCCTCCGAACCCTCCAGTTATCGAGACTGGCAGTAACATGGCGGACATTATATTTCAAACAGACCGTGGAGGTCAGAACAAAGGATGGAGGATTCGCTACTATGGTGATGGTAAGTAGGACATTCTGTTTAGGAAGCTCTAGCTTATCAACAGCTTTGCCTTTTATTTTGGTCCATAAAGTGAATCTAGGTCAGAGAGGACTTTGCCTGAGGTTTATGCGGTTGAACTGTAAACACCACGAAGCAGCCATTTTAGAAACAAGACACCATAGTTCTTTATATTCAGGCTTCGGTTTTCTACGGTCACCGATAAAGCAAAATTCTTTCACTATATCAATTAAAATACTTTCAGGGTTATTCAATAAAAGTTCTTATCGTTAAAAATAGTGCTAATTTTATCCCAACCAATCAGATCTTATTTAACATTTGAAAGCTAACATCTGATTGGGGCAAAATTAGCACCAGAACTTTTATTGAATAACCCTGTTTATATATTAACACCCCCCTTACAATATAAATCTTTATTTCTTCTTCAGCCATCCCGTGTCCTATGCAGGTGACCCCACACTCAGAACTGGAACCTGAACAAGATAAATATGTCTTTAAGGACTTGGTGGCTGTGATATGTGAGGAAGGTTATGAGGCCGTTATCGGGGAGGTAATTTTTCTTTGCCGTCTACTTTTATTTGCCCCAAATGTAATTTCCATATTTCTGCTCCCAGTGCTCCCTTCCATCAGATACCTCCCAAATATTTGAAACAGGACAGGGTTACTACCTAGAATGGCCAGTAACCCCCCTGGACCGCCTGGCCACATTCCCAAATGGCACAGCCAATCAATTAGCCATGCAAAGACAGAGAAATAAGCTTTTCTTTTATAGAATAGATCGTCATCTACATATAGTGTGTCAGGGGGAGGGGATATGCAAAGTGAGTGGGTGATTGACAATTGTTTACTGCCTAGCTGTTCTTCACCCCCCTTTAAAAGGTAAAACCTCCCAGAGCTAACAAATCAGAAAAGGGAAGAGGAAGGGGAAAAAAGCAGATTTAAGATTGGTGGTAATTAATCCTTATTACTGTGTGATTAATTGGAAAAGGATTTGGCACAGTTTACATGTCCTTTAAGATATTTTTCTTCCTCTTTCTTCTCCAAGGTTAATTCCTTTGAACTATTTATTCATTGTCTTTTTTCTCACATAGAAAAGTCATAGATCTTTCAGATCTTCCTGCCAAGGAGATGGGACCTGGTCGAACAACCACATTCTGTGCCAAGGTGAGTAACAGCCATAATATTACACTGGCCAATCAGGTTAATCCATTCCAGAGTGAGGCCATTTACACCACACCTAATAAGTCTAGTACTTCTATTTATAAACCCAGTGTGTGCAGATCCTAATGTCCTACAGAGGGGGATAGTTTCTTGAGGATTTTTGGTGTCCTTTTCTGTCAATGACCGAGATTGTTTCATAGTCGCTAATTTGGGTTGAAAAAAAGACAAAAGTCCATCAAATCAACCCAAAAACACATATGGAACAGAGAAATGTTTAAGGGAGACAATAAGGCTTTACCCCTGATTTGCAGCCCAGAAACATGATGATTAAAAGGTGTAAACTCCTATCAATACTTACCGGGGGTTTCCTTTCCTGGCAATCCTTCCAGGCAGTAGTAACTAAAGGGTTAAGCTCCTCTGTAATGCCAGTAAGCAGAAGAAACCCCCCAATCCAATAAAACCCTCCTCCCCCCCTCACCTCCATCAGTCCAGTTTAAAGCTTAGTAAGGTAAAAGAAGGGAGGGTGCTGCCTGGAAGGATGGCCAGGAGTTTACACCTTCCTGGCCA
Source organism: Hymenochirus boettgeri (assembly GCA_019447015.1). NCBI lineage: Eukaryota > Metazoa > Chordata > Amphibia > Anura > Pipidae > Hymenochirus > Hymenochirus boettgeri. The sequence continues at coordinate 9,835,078 of CM033475.1, forward strand.
TCCCCAGGCAGCAGTAACTAAAGGGTAAGTACCCAAGCAATCCAAAATTAAAAGGGTGGGAAGCAAACAAGATGCAGAGAAATTAAATTTTATCAACATTAACTCTGGTCACTGCCTTTAAAACTCCGTGACCAAAAGTAGCCTCTGATGCTACACTAACATCTAATTTATTGTGTTTAACGAAAGTTGAAGAGGTAGCCCAAGTTGCTGCACTGCAAACGGACTCAATTGTGGCTTCTGCTTCTGCCGCCCCTGATGCAGCAATACCCCTGGTAGACTGAGCGGTGATCTTTTGGGGAAGTGTCTTGCCTTGACTCTCGTAAGCCGTCTGAATGGCCCCGAACAATCCATCTCCTTATAGTTGCTGTCTTGGCGGCCTCACCCTTCCTGGATCCAGAAGGTAGAACAAATAGAGATTTAGATTTTCTGAATTCAGAAGACTTTTCCAAATAGATCTTTAGTGCTCTACAGACATCCAATTTCTTCATATCTAGGTCGGTAGCCTGAGCTACTTCTGTAGACAGATTTGGGAGCACAATCGGCTGGTTGAGATGGAAAGCCGAATTTGGGAAGAGGATCACAGCATGAGACTGGAATTGAAGATAAGATGGTTCTATTGATAAAGCCTGTAATTTACAGGCCCCTCTGCCTGATGTCAATGCTATCAATAAGACTAGTTTCAATGATATATTCCACATTGATGCCTCCTCCAGGGGTTCAAAAGGTGACTTTGTTAAGGCCAACAGGATTAATGGCAATTCCCACTGGGGAAAAAATTGTCTTCGAGGTGGCCTGATTCTTAGCACCCCCTGAAAAAATCTTTTAATTAAAGGATCCTTAAAAAGGCTGATGTTTAAGGTGGCTGCTAGTGCTGACACCTGGACCTTAAGTGTGCTCGATGAAAGACCCCTTTCCAGGCCTTCCTGAAGAAAATTGAGGAGTTTGGGAATTTGCATTTGTAGGGGCTTCAGGCCCTTTTTCACTGCCCAGGTAGAGAAAGTATTCCAGTCACTAGCATATCTACTGGTAGTGGCCAGATTTCTAGCCTTCACCAACGTCTCTATCACTTTAGAGCAACCTAATTCCTTCAACCTAGCCCTGTCAATTTGCATGCCGGATCTGGGTGAAGGATCAGCCCCTGGGATAGTAGGTCCTCTCTCAATGGAAGATGGATCGGTCCGTCCAACCTCAACCTCATTAGTAATGGAAACCATGAATTGCTAGAGCATGGACCCTGGTTGACAGAACTTTCCTCAATACTCTGAAGATCAGAGGGAAGGGAAGGAATATGTATCCCCTTAGGTTGATCCAATCTTGGGCTAACGCATCAGTCGCAACTCCTAATAATCTTGCCCAAGTGGGAACCTTAGGAAGGCATGATGTTCTGTGGCAATAGGCATTGGTGAGATCTACTGTACAAAGCCAATCTCCTGGCATGATGGCTGCCTTTACGGTTTGCAAAGTCTCCATTTTGAAGCTTCGACAATTTATATATTCATTGAGCCTTCTTAAGTCTAGAATGGGGCGTAGATCTCCTGAAGCTTTTGGTACCAAAACGAGTTGAGAGTAGAGGCTTTTCCCCCGTTCTTGAATAGGTACTGGAGCAATAGCATCCTTGATCAGGAGCTGCTGAACATAATGGAAAAATAGAGTCCTCTTCCGAAGACACAGAGGAAGTGGAGTTTGAATAAAGAAATCCTTGGTTTTGTTCTGAATTCGAGGCGATAACCCCTGGTTACATTCGAACGCACCCAGGAGTCCCTGATATGCTTTGCCCATATTGCACTGAAATAAAAGAGGATTGGTGCAACACAGGCAGGCCTCATGTCATGCTGACTTTGCCTGATTTGGGGATTTGGAGACATTGGGCTTGAAAACTCGAAAAAGCGAGTACTGTCCCCCTTTCCAATTGGAGGTTCTAGTATATTCCCTCCCCGGGCGATAAGACCTGGCTTCATCTTTTCTTTGTCCTGCCCCCCTAACAAATGATTTCCTTTGTTGCTCACAAAATCTTCTTGGTCCCTGGGGCAAAAAGGTGCTTTTACCACCCGTTGACTTGGCTATAATGTCATCCAAGACAGCTTTGATTGGGTGTGAGCATTCCAAACCCTGAGCCACAAAGCTCGTCTGACGGATAGCGATAGCGCCATACCCCGAGCTTGAACCTTGGTTAGGTTAGCTGCTGATTCCAGCATAAAGTAGACTGCTAGCCTAAAGTCTGCTAGGTTCGAAGATATTCTCTTCTAATTCCTTCATTAATATCGTCTTCTAGTCTGTCTACCAAACAGCCAGAGCTTTAGCAACAGATAGAAGAGCCACAGAAGCTCTACAACCTACCCCAGCGGTCACATATGCTTTTTTAAGCTCCACTTCCATACTGAGCTGAAGCATCCTCAATCTGTAATGTAGACCCTGCTAGAGAGTCTAGCTACCGGAGCATCGACATTTGGGGCTTTGGTCCAGAACTGAAGAAAATCCTCTCCAAAGGGATACAATTTGTCAAATTTTGCTTCAACCGGCACCTGCCTGGAAAACTTCTGCCATTCTAAGTTAACAAGATCCTCCACCTCTTGATGAACAGGGAATACAGGTCTTTTCTTTCTATGGAAATGCACCGAAGTGTGTGGTTGCTCCTCCTCGTCAATGGTCAAGGCTTGTAACGGACTTTATTAAGTAATTAAACTGCCTTAAATCTAACCCAGACTCCTCTGGTTCTTCAGACTCTGAAGCTTCAGAAATTTGGCAAGTGGTCCTCCTTACTTATAGGAGAAGGACGGGCAGAGGCTTCCTTAAATCCCTCAGCCACAGCCTGGGATATCCATCTTAGGATTTCAGGCTGTTCCTTACTTGGACTAGCCCTGGGATGCTGCTTCCTTCCAGCCTCTGGTTGTTCCTCCTGTAATAGATCAGACATACACTGTCTGCACCACCTTTTGCCTTCCATCGCTGGATTGGAACAGGCTCTACAATTCCTGGACTGCGAAGATTCGGGACTAATACTTCTTAGCCTCTTATTGGAAGCCTTTCCAGAATGACAGACAAACACAAACAAGAGAATCTGCCTTGAGCAACAGCCCCTTTAAACATAAGAAAACAGGCAGCTCGATAATTAGACACTGCTCCTTTAAATCTTTACTGCTCAGCAAGGTGAACTTCCCACCTCCCCTAGACCCAGATTTCTTCTTGGCAGTCGGCTCCATAATGGGATCCACAACTAAGTGTAGGCTCTGGGCACTAGATGCTGCTTGCGAGCGCCCTTTTCAAAATTTCGTGGGTCGCGCAGAGATGACATCATCCCACCGCCGTGTGTATGCGTTCCAGCATTGGAAGAGGCCGGACGTCAGTGTTAACAGGGGAGGTGGATCCAACAGCCAGACCTCGGCCACAGGGGGCAGGAGAGGACTGTAGCCGGTAATAACCAGAAAGGCATGTAGCTGGCCGAGCTGAAAAATAACATACTTACCGGCTCACAGAAGAAAACAAGACTGATGGAGGTGAGGGGGGGAGGAGGGTTTTATTAGATTGGGGGGGGTGGGGTGTTTTCTTCTGCTTACTGGCATTACAGAGGAGCTTAACCCTTTAGTTACTGCTGCCTGGGGATGGCCAGGATGCATTACTTTCTATGTAACTCTAAACCAAACTCATTGAATACTTCCTCTCTCTTGTTCCTCGGGTACAGCACATTGAGCATGCTCAGGACAGTGGCTTGGGAAGGAGGAGGAGGGAGGGGTCTATGCATATTTTTCAATTAGAAACTTTTTTTTTGTCTCTACAGTTGTGGATTGTGGGGAACCAGAAGCCATTGAGAATGGGGCAGTGATTCCTTCATCCTCACAAACCACTTATGGGTCAGAAATCCAGTACATCTGTCTGAACGAATATTATTCACTATCCTTACCTGGAACCAAACATGGCAAGTACCAGGGTGGTGTTGGCAGGGAGGGAGATAATCCCATACATAACCTTTATGGAATGGATACAATGTCTGATGATATTCCTTATTTCCCTGTCTGTAGCTACTTACCGATGCTCATCAGATGGATTTTGGATCAATGAAAAAGGTGGGACAGACCTACCCAAATGTACCCCAGGTAAATGGCAATCAGTAAAAATAGCCCCCATCACACCACACACGGAGACCTTGAGCACTGAACATCTATTCAATTACAATATGCTGGGAGCAAGATGGCTGTGTGGCTGCACAGACCAATCAAATCTTCCAGTAGTATACTGTACCACCACACCCCAGTCAATATTTTAGTTTAGTTTAGTTAGGGTGTATTCCTACCAATAGAGTGAGAATTTACTCACACTTGAGGCCTTGTCTAGGCCTAACCCCATAGAATGCCCACCCAGGAACGCAACCATGCCCATAAACCCACCACCACCTTGTGCGGGGCAAACCAGTTGTTCTGGGACCTCGGTATAGAACCGTCATATCTGTCCTGGTGAAAAGAAAAGGGGTTGAGGGTTATGATTAAGACAGGAAGGGTTACTTGCAGTAACGGGATGAGGAGCGACTTGAGCCAATGGCATCACTAGAAAAAAACGGGCACCACAGCAAATCTATTACAGGGGCCCCTAATTCTGCTTCATCTACAGTGGTTGTCTGGGGCAGGGGCCTGTATCTTTGGTAGAAAAAATTGGGGCCCCCATGAGACCCCATGTGTTCCCAGGAGTGGTAGTTATGCTTGTGATTGCGGTTATCGGATCCCTTCTGGCTCCTGGATCCCCTACCATTAAAAGACTTTCTCTGTAGTCTATCCCACCCCAACCGCCAAGTTCGTTTTGTAAAAATAGCAGCACAAATGGACTTCCACTCCTTCCACCGGCATTGCCGGAAGCCTCAGCATCTGTGATTAACTGCCTCTCAGCCAATCACAGACACGGCTGCCGGTCCAGCCCCTGCTTGCAACTTCCGGCAAACAGAGGGCTGGTGTCAGAGTGCTGGGTGATCAAAGGACTGTTAGTGCGTTTGTCCTGCTTTTTTTTACAAAACTAACTTGACAGTTGGAGGTGAGCTACGCTACAGAGATACCCATTATATGTATTCTGTTTAAATGGGAAAAAGCTGCAACCCTAGGAGGTATATTAACTACCAGTAGTTTCAGGGGAAACTTATTTGTCCGTAATTTATTTAACATTGCTCAGACTGTTGTATTACTATGCAGTGGTATTATCTCACGACTGATTTCTTACTATGCCTTGTATTTCTCAGACTGACTGATTGTTCTTACGATGCTGTATTATCTCAGACGACGATTGTACTACTATGCAGTGTATTATCTCAGACTGACTGAGTTACTTACTATGCGTGATTGTATCTCAGACTGACTGATTGTTCTTACTATGCAGTGTATTATCTCAGACTGGACTGATTGTCTCTTACTATGCAGTGTATTATCTCAGACTGACTGACTGATTGTACTTACTATGCAGTGTATTTCTCAGACTGACTGACTGATGTGTACTTACTATACCGTGTATTATCTCAGACTGACTGGTTGTAACTTACTATGCGTGTATTATCTCAGACAGACTGTCTGATTGTACTTACTATGCAGTGTATTATCTCAGACTGACTGATTGTTCTTACTATGCAGTGTATATCCCGACGACTGATTGTTCTTACTATGCAGTGTATTATCTCAGACTGACCTGACTGATTGTCTTACTATGCAGTGTATATCTCAGACTGACTGACTGATGTACTTACTATACATGTATTATCTCAGACTGATGTTTGTACTTACTATGCAGTGATTAATCTCAGACAGACTGACTGATTGTACTTTCTATGCAGTGTATTATCTCAGACTGACTGATTGTACTTACTATGCAGTGTATTCTCAGACTGACTGACTGATTGTACTTACTATGCAGTGTATTATCTCAGACTGACTGACTGATTGTACTTACTATGCAGTGTATTATCTCAGACAGACTGACTGATTGTACTTACTATGCAGTGTATTATCTCAGACAGACTGACTGATTGTACTTACTATGCAGTGTATTATCTCAGACCTGACTGATTGTACTTACTATGCAGTGTATTATCTCAGACTGACTGACTGATTGTACTTACTATGCAGTTATATATCAGACTGACTGACTTTGTACTTACTATGCAGTGTATTTCTCAGACGGACTGATTGTACTTACTATGCAGTGTATTATCTCAGACTGACTGATTGTCTTCTATGCAGTGTATATCTCAGACAGACTGACTGATTGTACTTTCTATCAGTGTATTATCTCAGACTGACGTGGTACTTACTATGCAGTGTATTCTCAGACGACTGACTGAGTACTTACTATGCAGTGTATTATCTCAACAGACTGCTGATTGTACTACTATGCAGGTGTTATCTCAGACTGACTGACTGATTGTACTTACTTGCAGTGTATTATCTCAGACAGACTGACGATTGTACTTACTATGCGTGTATTATCTCAGACTGACTGATTGTTTACTATGCAGTGTATTATCTCAGACGACTGACTGATTGTAATTACTATGCAGTGTATTATCTCAGACTGACTGATTGTACTTACTATGCAGTGTATTATCTCAGACGACTGACTGATTACTTACAATGCGTGTATTATATCAGACTGACTGACTTGTACTTACTATGCGTGTATTACTCAGAACTGACTGATTGTACTTACTATGCTGTATTATCTCAGACAGACTGCGATTGTACTACTATGCAGTGTATTATCTCAGACAAGACTGATTGTACTACCTATGCCAGTGTATTATCTCAGACTGACTGACTGATTGTACTTACTATGCAGTGTATTACTCAGACAGACTGACTGATTGGTACTTACTATGCAGTGTATTATCTCAGCAGACTGACTGTTTGTACTTACTATGCAGTGTATTATCTCAGACTGACTGTTGTACTTACTATGCAGTGTATTATCTCAGACTACTGACTGTTGTACTTACTATGCAGTGTATTATATCAGACTGACTGACTGATTGTACTTACTATGCAGTGTATTCTCAGACAGACCTGATTGTTTACTTACTATGCAGTGTATTATCTCAGACTGACTGATTGTACTTACTATGCAGTGTATTATCTCAGACAGACTGACTGATTGTACGTACGATGCGTTGATTTATTCAGACTGACTGATTGTATACTATGCATTGTATTATCTCAGACTGACTGATGTACTTTACTATGCATGTATTATCTCAGGACTGCTGATTGTACTTACTATGCAGTGTATTATCTCAGACAGACTGACTGATTGTACTTACTATGCAGTGTATTATACAGACTGACTGACTGATTGTACTTACTATGCAGGTGTATTATCTCAGACTGACTGATTGTACTTACTATGCAGTGTATTTCTCAGACAGACTGACTGATTGTACTTACTATGCAGTGTATTATCTCAGACTGACTGATTGTACTTACTATGCAGTGTATTATCTCAGACTGACTGACTGATTGTACTTACTATGCAGTGTATTATCTCAGACTGACTGACTGATTGTACTTACTATGCAGTGTTTGTCTTGGTTGATTGTTTTTTGAGGTTTTTGTTTTTTGTATGTTTTGTTATACTCAGACAGACGTGATTTTGTCTTACTATGCAGTGTATTATCTCATCCGAGACTGACTGATTGTACTTACTATGCAGTGTATTATCTCAGACTGACTGATTGTACTTACTATGCAGTGTATTATCTCAGACAGACTGACTGATTGTACTTACTATGCAGGTATTTATCAACTGATGATTGTCTTACTATGCATGTATTATCTCAGACTGACTGATTGTACTTACTATGCAGTGTATTTATCTCAGACGACTGACATTGTACTTACTATGCATTGTATTATCTCAGACGGACTGACTGATTTGTACTTACTATGCATGTATTATCAGACTCTGATTGTACTTACTATCAGTGTATTTCTCAGACTGACTGATTGTACTTCTATGCAGTGTATTATTCAGACAGACTGACTGATTGTACTTACTATGCAGTGTATATTACTCAGACGATGACTGATTGTACTTACTATGCAGTGATTATTATCAGACTGACTGACGATTGTACTCTATGCAGTGTTTATCTCAGACAGACTGACTGATTGTACTTACTATGCAGTGTATTTCTCAACGACTGACTGATTGTTTACTATGCAGTGTATTATCTCAGACGACGGATTGTACTTACTAGTGCGTTATTATTCACTGACTGACTGATTGTACTTACTATGCAGTGTATTATTCAGACTGACTGACTGATTGTACTTACTATGCAGTGTGATTTCTCAGACAGACTGACTGATTGTACTTACTATGCAGTGTATTATCTCAGACGCCTGACTGATTGTACTTACTATTGCAGTGTATTATCATCAGACTGACTGATTGTACTTACTATGCAGTGTATATCTCAGACAGACTGACTGATTGTACTTACTATGCAGTGTATCTATCAGACTGACTGATTGACTTACTATGCAGTGTATTATCTCAGACTGACTGATTGTACTTACTATGCAGTGTATTATCTCAGACAGACTGACTGATTGTACTTACTATGCAGTGTATTATCTCGACGACTGACTGATTGTACTTACTATGCAGTGTATTTATCGACGACTGACTGATTGTACTTACTATGCAGTGTAATATCTCAGACGACTGACTGATTGTACTTACTATGCAGTGTATTATTCACTGACTGACTGATTGTACTTACTATGCAGTGTATTATCTCAGACTGACGGACTGATTGTACTATATGCAGTGTATTATCTCAGACAGACTGCGATGTCTTACTATGCAGTATATCGCGACGACTGTGGTACTTACTATGCGTGTATTATCTCAGACAGACTGACTGATTGTACTTACATGCAGTGTATTATCTCAGACAGACTGACTGATTGACTTACTTGCAGTGATTATCTCAGACTGACTGATTGTACTACTATGCAGTGTATTATCTCAGACAGACTGACTGATTGTACTTACTATGCAGTGTATTATCTCAGACGACTGACTGATTCTTACTATGCAGTGTATTATCTCAGACAGACTGACTGATTGTACTTACTATGCAGTTTTTATCTCAGCAGACTGACTGATTGTACTTACTATGCAGTGTATTATCTCAGACTGACTGACTGATTGTACTTACTATGCAGTGTATTTCTCTAGACGACTGACTGATTGTACTACTATGCAGTGTATTATCTCAGACAGACTGACTGATTGTACTTACTATCAGTGTATCTCAGACATGACTGACTGATGTACTTACTATGCTTGTATTAGCTCAGACTGACTGATTGTACTTTACTATGCAGTGTATCTCTCAGACTGACGATTGTACTTACTATGCAGTGTATTACTCAGACACTGACTGATTGTACTTACTATGCAGTGTATTATCTCAGACTGACTGATTGTTCTTACTATGCAGTGTATTATCTCAGACTGACTGACTGATTGTACTTACTATGCAGTGTATTATCTCAGACTGACTGACTGATTGTACTTACTATGCAGTGTATTATCTCAGACTGACTGATTGTACTTACTATGCAGTGTATTATCTCAGACTGACTGACTGATTGTACTTACTATGCAGTGTATTATCTCAGACTGACTGATGTACTTCATGCAGTGATATCTCAGACTGACTGATTGTACTTACTATGCAGTGTATATCTCAGACAGCCTGACTGATTGTACTTACTATGCAGTGTATTATCTCAGAACGACTGATTGTACTTACTATGCAGTGTATTATCTCAGACAGACTGACTTATTGTACTACTATGCAGTGTATTCTCAGACTACGGACTGATTGTACTTACTATGAAGTGTATTATCTCAGACGACTGATGATTGTACTTACTATGCAGTGTATTATCTCAGACGACGGACTGATTGTACTTACATGCAGTGTATTAATCTCAGACTGACTGCTGATTTACTTACTATGCAGTGTATTATACTCAGACTGACTGACTGACGATTGTACTTACTATGCATTGTATTATCTCAGACTGACTGATTGATTGTACTTACTATGCAGTGTATTATTATTCAGACTGCGACTGACTGATTGTACTTACTATGCAGTGTATTATCTCAGCGCCTGACTGATTGTACTTACTATGCAGTGTATTATCTCAGACACTGCTGATTGTACTTACATCAGTGTATCTCGACTGACTGACTGATGTACTTACTATGCAGTGTATTATCTCAGACACTGACTGATTGTACTTACTATGCAGTGTATTATCTCAGACGACTGACTGATTGTATTTACTATGCAGTGTATTACTCAGACAGACTGACTGATTGTACTTACTATGCAGTGTATTATCTCAGACTGACTGATTTGTACTTACTATGCAGTGTATTATCTCAGACCTACTGATTGTACTTACTATGCAGGTATTATCTCAGACTGACTGATGTTGTACTTACATGCTGTATTATCTCAGACTGACTGATAGCTGTTGTACTTACTATGCAGTGTATTATCTCAGACTGAGACTGACTGATTGTACTTACTATCAGTGTATTATCTCAGACTGACTGATTGTACTTACTATGCATGTTTATCTCAGACGACTGACTTTGTACTTACATGCATGTATTATCTCACAGACGGACTGATGTACTTACTATGCAGTGTTATCTCAGACTGACTGTTGTACTTACTATGCAGTGTTTATCTCAGACTGACGCTGATTGTACTTACTATGCAGTGTATTATCTCACAGACTGACTGATTGTACTTACTATGCAGTGTATTATCAGACTGACTGACGATTGTACTTCTATGCATTGTATTATCTCAGACAGACTGATTGTACTTACTATGCAGTGTATTATCTCACTGACTGACTGATTGTACTTACAGCAGTGTATTATCTCAGACGACTGATTGATTGTACTTACTATGCAGTGTATTATCTCAGACGACTGACTGATTGTACTTACATGCAGTGTATTATCTCAACAGACTGACTGATTGTACTTACTATGCAGTGTATTATCTCAGACAGACTGATTGTACTACTATGCAGTGTATTTCTCAGACAGACTGATTGTACTTACTATGCAGTGTATTATCTCAGACAGACTGACTGATGTTACTTACTATGCGTGTATAATCTAGCTGACTGACTGATTGTACTTACTATGCAGTGTATTATCTCAGACTGACCTGACTGATTGTACTTCTATGCAGTGTATTATCTCAACTCCTGACTGATTGTACTTACTATGCAGTTATTATCTCAGACTGACTGACTGATTGTACTTACTATGCAGTGTATTATCCAGACTGACTGACTGGGATTGTACTTACTATGCAGTGTATTATCTCAGACAGAACTGACTGATGTACTTACTATGCAGTGTATTATCTCGACTGACTGATTGTACTTCTATGCATGTTTATCTCAGACTGACTGACTGATTGTACTTACTATGCAGTGTATTATCGACGATGTCTTATAGCTATATCTCAGCTGACGGACTGATTGTACTTACTTGCAGTGTATATCTCATACTGCTGATTGTACTTACTATGCAGTGTATTATCTCAGACAGACTGACTGATGTACTTACTATGCAGTGTTTATCTCAGACTGCCTGACTGATTGTACTTACTATGCAGTGTATTATCTCAGACTGACTGACGAGTGTTCTTACTATGCAGGTTATTATCTCAGACTGACTGACATGTTTTACTTGCAGTGTATATCTCGACTGACTGACTGTTGTACTTACTATGCAGTGTATTATCTCAGACTGACTGCTGATTGTACTTACTATGCAGTGTAATTCTCTCCGACAACTGACTTATTGTACTATACTATGCAGTGTATTATCTCAGACAGACTGACTGATTGTACTTACTATGCAGTGTATTATCTCAGACTACTGATTGTACTTACTATGCAGTGTATTATCTCAGACTGACTGGACTGTTGTACTTACTATGCAGTGATTATCTCAGACAACTGACTGATTGTACTTACTATGCAGTGTATTATCTCAGACTGACTGCGATTGACTTACTACTATGCAGTGTATTATCTCATGACTGACTGATTGTCTTACTATGCAGGGTATTATCTCAGACGACTGACTGATTGTACTTACTATGCAGTTTATTATCTCAGACTGTGACGATTGTACTTATAGTGTATATCTCAGACTAGACTGATTGTACTTACTATGCAGTGTATTATCTCAGACTAACTGATTGTACTTCTATGCAGTGTATTATCTCAGACTGACTGACGGATTGTTTCTACTATGCAGTGTTTATCTCGACAACTGACTGATTGTACTTACTATGCAGTTATTATCTCAGACTGACTGATTGTACTTACTATGCAGTGTATTATCTCAGACTGACTTGATTGTCATACTATGCAGTGTATTATCTCAGACGACTGACTGATTGTACTTACTATGCAGTGTATTATCTCATACTGACTGATTGACTTACATGCAGTGTATTATCTCAGACGACTGACTGATTGTATTACTATGCAGTGTATTATCTCAGACTGACTGACTGATTGTACTTACTATGCATGTATTATCTCAGACTGACTGACTGATTGATACTACTATGCAGTGTATTATCTCAGACGTGACTGATTGTGACTTACTATTGCAGTGTATATCTCAGACTGACTGACTGATTGTACTTACTATGCAGTGTATTACTCAGACAGACTGACTGATTGTACTTACTATGCAGTGTATTATCTCAGAGACTGACTATTGTACTTACTATGCAGTGTATTATCTCAGACTGACTGACTGATTTGTACTTACTATGCAGTGTATTATCTCAGACCTGACTGATTGTACTACTATGCAGTGTATTATCTCAGACTGACTGACTGATGTACTTACTATGCAGTGTATTATCTCAGACTGACTGATTGTACTTACTATGCAGTGTATATCTCAGACTGACTGACTGATTGTAACTTACTATGCATGTATTATATCAGACTGACTGATTGTCCTTATAGCAGTGTATTATCTCAACCTGACTGATTGTACTTACTATGCATTGTATACTCATACCAGACTGACTGATGTTACTTACTATGCAGTGTATTATCTCAGACTGACTATGATTGTACTTACTATGCAGTGTATTATCTCAGACTGACTGACTGATTTCTTACTATGCAGTGTATTATCTCAGACTGACTGTGATTGTCTTACTATGCAGTGTATTATCTCAGACTGACTGACTGATTGTACTTACTATGCGTGTATTACTCAGACTGACTGACTGATTGTACTTACTATGCAGTGTATTATCTCAGCAAACTGATGTTGTATTTTCTTACTATGCAGTGTATTATCTCAGACAGACTGACTGATTGACTTCTATGCAGTGTATTTCTCAGACTGACTGACTGATTGTATCTACTATGCAGTGTATTATCTGCAGACTGACTGATTGTACTTACTATGCAGTGTGTATTATCTCAGACTGACTGACGTTGACTTACATGCAGTGTATTACTCACGACTGACTGATGGTACTTACTATCAGTGTATTATCTCAGACTTACTGATTGAACTTACTATGCAGTGTATTATCTCAGACTGACTGACTGTTGTACTTACTATGCAGTGTATTATCTCAGACTGACTGACGATTGTACTTACTATGCAGTGTATTATCTCAGACGACGCTGATTGTACTTACTATGCAGTGTATTATCTCAGACGACTGACTGATTTATTACATGCAGTGTATTATCTCAGACTGACTGACTGATTGTACTTACTATGCAGTGTATATCTCAGACAGACTGATTGTACTTACTATGCAGTGTATTCTCAGACGACTGACTGATTTACTTACTATGCAGTGTCTTATCTCAGACGACTGATTGTACTTACTATGCAGTGTATTATCTCAGACTGACTGACTGATTGTACTTACTAGGCAGTGTATTATCTCAGACTGACTGATGTACTTACTGCGGTGTATATCTCAGACGACTGCGATTGTACTTACTATGCAGTGTATTATCTCAGCAGACTGACTGATTGTACTTACATGTTCTGTTTATCTCAGACGACTGACTGATGTACTTACTATGCAGTTTATTATCTCATACAATGAATGTACTTACTATGCAGTGTATTATCTCAGACAGACGAGATTGTACTTACTATGCAGTGTTAGCCAGACAGACTGATGTACTTACTATGCAGTGTATTATCTCGACACCTGATGTGACTTACTATGCAGTGTATTATCTCAGACTGAACGGATTGTACTTACTATGCAGTGTATTATCTCGACAGACTGACTGATTGTACTTACTATGCAGTGTAATCTCAGACTGACTGATTGTACTTACTATGCAGTGTATTATCTCAGACAGACTGACTGATTGTACTTACTATTGCAGTGTATATCTCAGAACGACTGACTAATTGTACTTACTATGCAGTGTATTATCTCGACGACTGACTGATTGTACTACTATGCAGTGTATTATCTCAGACGACTGACTGATTGTACTTACTATGCAGTGTATTATCTCGGACAGACTGACGATTGTACTTACTATGCAGTGTATTATCTCAGACTGACTGACTGATTGTACTTCCTATGCAGTGTATTATCTCAGACGACTGACTGATTGTACTTTACTATGCTTGTATTATCTCAGACGACTACTGATTGTACTTACTATGCGTGTATTATCTCAGACTGACTGACTGATTGGTACTTACTATGCATGTATATCTCGACGACTGACTGATTGTACTTACTATGCAGTGTATTATCTCAGACAGACTGACTGATTGTACTTACTATGCAGTGTATTATCTCAACAGACCTGACTGATTGTACTACTAGCAGTGTATTATCTCAGACTGACTGATTGTACTTACTATGCAGTGTATTATCTCAGACTTGACTGATTGTACTTACTATGGCAGTGTATATCTCAACAGACTGACTGATTGTACTTACTATGCAGTTGTATTATCTCAGACTGACTGATTGTTCTTACTATGCAGTGTATTATCTCAGACTGACTGACTGATTGTTTACATGCAGTGTATTATCTCAGACTGACTGACTGATTGTACTTACTATGCAGTTGTTATTATCCAGACTGACTGATTGTACTTACTATGCAGTGTATTATCTCAGACTGACTGCTGATTGTACTTACTATGCAGTGTAGTATCCAGACAGACTGATTGTACTTACTATGCAGTGTATTATCTCAGACTGACTGATTGTACTTACTATGGCAGTTGTATTATCTCAGACAGACTGACTGATTGTACTTACTATGCAGTGTATTATCTCAGACAGACTGATTGACTTACTATGCAGTGTATTTCTCAGACAGACTGACTATTGACTTACTTGCAGTGTATTATCTCGACTGACTGACTGATTGTACTACTATGGCAGTGTATTATCTCAGACTGACTGACTGATTGTACTTACTATGCAGTGTATTATCTCGACTGACTGACTGATTGTACTTACTATGCAGTGTATTTCTCAGACCGACTGATTGATTGTACTTACTATGCAGTGTATTATTATTCAGACGACTGACTGACTGTTGTACTTACTATGCAGTGTATTATCTCAGACTGACTGATGATTGTACTTACTATGCAGTGTGTATTATTCAGACATGACGACTGATTGTACTACTATGCAGTGTATATCTCAGACGGACTGCTGATTGTACTACTATGCAGTTGTATTATCTCAGACAGACTGACTGATTGTACTTACTATGCAGTGTATTATCTCAGACTGACTGACTGATTGTACTTACTATGCAGTGTATTATCTCAGACAGACTGACTGATTGTACTTACTATGCAGTGTATTATCTCAGACGACGACGATTGTATTTACATGCGTGTATTATCTCAGAGACTGACTGATTGTACTTACTATGCAGTGTATTATCTCAGACTGACTGATTGACTTACTATGCAGTGTATTATCTCAGACTGACTGATTGTACTTACTATGCAGTTTATTATCTCAGACGACTGACTGATTGTACTTACTATGCAGTGTATATCTCAGACTGACTGATGATTGTACTTACTATGCAGTGTATATCTCAGACTGACTGACTGGATTGTACTTACATACAGTGTATTATCTCAGACTGACTGATTGTACTTACTATGCAGTGTATTATCTCAGACAGACTGACTGATTGTCCTTACTATGCAGTGTATTATCTCAGCAGACTGACTGATTGTCTTACTATTGCAGTGTATTATCTCAGACTGACTGATTGTACTTACTATGCAGTGTATTATCTCAGACTGACTGACGATTGTATCTTACTATGCAGTGTATATCTCAGCGACTGACTGATTGTACTTACTATGCTGTATTATCTCAGACTGACTGACTGATTGTACTTACTATGCAGTGTATTATCTCAGACAGACTGATTGTACTTACTATGCAGTGTATTATCTCACACTGACTGACTGATTGTACTTACTATGCGAGTGTATTATCTCAGACAGACTGATTGTACTTATTGCAGTGTATATCTCAGACATACTGACTGATTGTACTTACTATGCAGTGTATTATCTCAGACAGACTGACTGTTGTACTTACTATGCAGTGTATATCTCAGACAGACTGATTGTACTACTACTGCAGTGTATTATCTCAGACAGACTGATTGTACTTACTATGCAGTGTATTATCTCAGACGACTGACTATTGTACTACTATGCAGTGTATTATCGACTGACTGACTGATTGTACTTACTATGCAGTGTATTATCTCAGACTGACTGACTGATTGTACTTACTATGCAGTGATTATCTCAGACTGACTGACGTGTGTACTTCTATGCAGTGTATTATCTCAGACTGACTGACTTATTGTACTTACTATGCAGTGTATTATCTCAGACTGACTGACTGATTGTACTACTATGCAGTTGTATTATCTCAGACAGACTGACTGATTGTACTTACTGCAGTGTATTATTCAGGCTGACTGATTGTACTTACTATGCAGTGTATTATCTCAGACTGACTGACTGATTGTACTTACTATGCAGTGTATTATCTCAGACAGACTGACTGATTGTACTTACTATGCAGTGTATTATCTCAGACTGACTGACTGATTGTACTTACTATGCAGTGTATTATCTCACGGACTGATTGTACTTACTATGCATGTATTATCTCAGACAACTGACTGATTGTACTTACTATGCAGTGTATTATCTCAGACTGACGACTGATTGTATTTACTATGCAGTGTATTATCCAGACTGACTGACTGATTGTACTTACTATGCAGTGTATTATCTCAGACTGACTGACTGATGTACTTACTATGCAGGGTATTACTCGACTGACTGACTGATTGTACTTACTATGCAGTGTATTATCTCAGACTGACTGACTGATTGTACTTCTATGCAGTGTATTATCTCAGACTCTCGACTGTATTGTACTTTACTATCAGTGTATATCTCAGACAGACTGACTGATTGTACTTACTATGCAGTGTATTATCTCAGACTTACTGATTGTACTTACCTATCGTGTATTATCTCAGACTGACTGACTGTTGTACTTACTATGCAGTGATTATCTCGACAGACTGACTGATTGTACTTACTATGCAGTGTATTCTCTCAGACTGACTGACTATTGTACTTACTATGCAGTGTTATCTCAGACTGACTGATTGTACTTACTATGCAGGGTATTATCTCAGACAGACTGACTGATTGTACTTACTATGCAGTTTATTATCTCAGACTGACTGACTGATTGTACTTACTATGCAGTATATTATCTCAGACAGACTGATTGTACTTACTATGCAGTGTATTATCTCAGACAGACTGATTGTACTTACTATGCAGTGTATTATCTCAGACTGACTGACTGATTGTACTTACTATGCAGTGTATTATCTCAGACAGACTGACTGATTGTACTTATAGCATGTTATGCGCAGACTGACGATGTACTTATGCGTGTATATCTCAGACTGACTGATTGTACTTACTATGCAGTGTATTATCTCAGACAGACTGACTGATTGTACTTACTTGCAGTGTATTATCCTCAGACTGACTGATTGTACTTACTATGCAGTGTATTATCTCAGACGACTGACTGATTGTACTTACTATGCAGTGTATTATCTCAGACTGACTGACGATTGTACTTACTATGCAGTGTATTATCTCAGACGACTGACTGATTGTACTTACTATGCAGTGTATTATCTCAGCTGACTGACTGATTGTACTTACTATGCAGTGTATTATCTCCCTGGACTGACTGATGTACTTACTATGCAGTGTATTATCTCAGACAGACTGACTGATTGTACTTACTATGCAGTGTATTATCTCAGGCTACTGATTGTACTTACTATGCAGTGTATTATCTCAGACTGACTGATATGTACTTACTATGCAGTGTATTATCTCAGCAACTGACTGATTGTACTTACTATGCAGTGTATATCTCAGACTGACTGACTGATTGTACTACTATGCAAGTGGTATTATCTCAGACTGACTGATTGTACTTACTATGCAGTGTATTATCTCAGACAGACTGACTGATTGTACTTACTATGCAGTGTATTATCTCAGACTGACTGATTGTACTTACTATGCAGTGTATTATCTCAGACTGACTGATTGTACTTACTATGCAGTTGTATTATCTCAGACAGACTGACTGATTGTACTTACTATGCAGTGTATTATCTCAGACTGACTGACTGATTGTACTTACTATGCAGTGTATTATCTCAGACTGACTGACTGATTGTACTTACTATGCAGTGTATTATCTCAGACTGACTGCTGATTGTTCTTACTAGTGCAGTGTATATCTCAGACTGACTGATGATTGTACTTACTATGCAGTGTATTATCTCAGACTGACTGATTGTACTTTACAGCATTATTATCTCAGACTACGACTGATTGTACTTACTATGCAGTGTATATCTCAGACAACTGACTGATTGTACTTCTATGCAGTGTATTATCTCGACTGACGACTGATTGTCTTACTATGGCGTGTATTATCTCAGACTGACTGATTGTACTTACTATCAGTGTATTATCTCAGACTGACTGACTGTGTACTTTACTATGCAGTGTATTATCTCAGACTGACTGACTGATTGTACTTACTATGCAGTGTATTATCTCAGACTGACTGATTGACTTACTATGCAGTGTATTATCTCAGACTGACGACTGATTGTATTACTATGCAGTGTATTACTCAGACTGACTGACTGATGTACTTCTATGCAGTGTATATCTCAGACAGACTGACTGATTGTACTTACTATGCAGTGTATTATCCGACGACTGACTGATTGTACTTACTATGCAGTGTATATCTCAGACAGACTGACTGATTGTACTATACTATGCAGTGTATTATCTCAGACTGACTGACTGATTGTACTTACTATGCAGTGTATTATCTCAGACGACTGATTTTACTTACTGCAGTGTATTATCTCAGACTGACTGACTGATTGTACTTACTATGCAGTGTATTATCTCAGACTGACTGATTGTACTTACTATGCAGTTTATTATCTCGACAGACTGACTGATTGTAACTGTACCTATGCATGTGTATAGCGACTGGACTGATGTACTTACTATGCAGTGTATTATCTCAGACAGACTGACTGATTGTACTTACTATGCAGTGTATTATCTCAGACATACTGACTGATTGTACTTACATGCAGTGTATATCTCAACGACTGACGATTGTACTTACTATGCAGTGTATTATCTCAGACAGACTGTAACTTACTATGATGTTTATCTCAGACTGATTGTACTTACTATGCAGTGTATTATCTCAGACTGACTGATTGTACTTACTATGCAGTGTATTATCTCAGACATGACTGACGATTGTACTTACTATGCATGTTTATCTCAGACTGACTGATTGTACTTACTAGGCAGTGTTTATTATCTCAGACAGACTGACTGATTGTACTTACTATGCAGTGTATTATCTCAGACTGACTGATAATTGTACTTACTATGCAGTGTATTATCTCGACAGACTGACGATTGTACTTCATGCAGTGTATTATCTCAGACGACTGACTGATTGTACTTACTATGCAGTGTATTATTTCTCAGGACAGACGGACTGATTGTACTTACTATGCAGTGTATGACCAGACTGACTGATTGGTACATTCTATGCAGTGTATCTCAGACAACTGCCTGAGTGTACATACTATGGCATTATTAGCTCACGACTGCTGTTGTATTACTATTGGCAGTGTATTATCTCAGACAGACTGACTGATTGTACTTACTATGCAGTGTATTATCTCAGACTGACTGACTGATTGTACTTACTATGCAGTGTATTATCTCAGACAGACTGACTGATTGTACTTACTATGCAGTGTATTATCTCAGACAGAATGACTGATTGTACTTACTATGCAGTGTATTATCTCAGACAGACTAACTGATTGTACTTACCATGCAGGGTATTATCTCAGACAGACTGACTGATTGTACTTACTATGCAGTGTATTATCTCAGACTGACTGATTGTACTTACTATGCAGTGTATTATGTCAGACTGACTGACTGATTGTACTTACTATGCAGTGTATTATCTCAGACAGACTGACTGATTGTACTTGCTATGCAGTGTATTATCTCAGACTGACTGACTGATTGTACTTACTATGCAGTGTATTATCTCAGACTGACTAATTGTACTTACTATGCAGTGTATTATCTCAGACTGACTGACTGATTGTACTTACTATGCAGTGTATTATCTCAGACAGACTGCCATCTTCTCCTCCCCCACTGCCACAGATCTCTTCCAGGTCCAAAATCCACCCATACTTTTATGTGGCACACACGTCCTTCCTTTTTAATCCTCTGTTCCCTACGGGATTCCTAGTATTGAGATAACTGTGCAATGGACTGAGGTAAGTGTCCCTGTCTACGTTTCTTTTACAATGTCCCAAAAGAGCTAGCATCTAATGCGGAAAAGGCTGATTCGCAGACTGGGAGCTGTTTATTTGAATACTGTAAGAATCGGGGAACCCAATACTGCAATTTTATTGTTTTATGGTCAAGTTTAAATTTGATAATTTAGGAGAACTAAACTTAAAACACAAATGACCTCAAAAATGAATCTGTAACTGCTAACTAACAGATCGCTGTATTTCTTATCGTCTGAAATCGAAGCATTTTTGTAGAAATGATCTGTTTATTATGCTGATTATTTGGGTCATGATCACAGCTCAGTGAATTTTCTAGGCCCTCCCTCACCCCCCTCTACTGGGTGACCAGCCCATGACTTTCTAGGAAGGAGGGGTTTGCAATTCTAACTGTTTTAGGGTGACAGTTTCAGCTGTCGCTAATTAGGATTTATTATATTTTACACTAGTACATACACTTCTTTCAATATTTATATTAGGGTGATAGTCTAAGCCTGTATGTTTGTAAGTACAGTGTGCAGTAAATTACATTTACATTTTTCTCTCCTATGATTTGGGCTTTAACAACTAATTGTGTCTGACAATTAGCACTGTCTTAATAATTAGACTGATTTAATAATATTTTCAGTGGGAGTGTTCCCCATTTATTCTGTGCCCATCCCTTACATAGCTCATTCCAATTCATTCACAACATTTGGACTCCCCTAGTTGAATCACGAATTACATCTTACCCCAAGAAATGTCTCTTTATCACTGACTAAGATTAGGGACCTATAAGATAGGATTGTGGAAAAGGTGGGACGTTGAGTTAAAGATCTAATTAGGGTTAAGGCCTCACTGGACTGCTCATAAAATCGGTCCAATTTTTGTATGGTAGAAATGCAAGATTTCACACGTTATCGCATTGCAAATTATCATTTAAATTGTGTTATAATGACAACGCATGAAAATGGTGGATCGCATGCATAATAAACCGTGGGTAAAGACATGGCGATTATAACGTAAAAACAGATTGCATAGTGCATGTGCTGCGCTTAGTACGCACGATGTGTGCGAAGGGCGTTTTGGTCGATATCATATGGGCACTTTATCGGCCGAAATCCACCCAGCGAATCTGCAACGATCCCTGAAACGAATGGCCGTTTCGCCCAATAAGAGCCTATACACAGGCAATGGGCGTTTGTACACATCGCCCGTCGCGGTGAGCACCTGTGATCACACGATATATACGACCTTAAAACTCAAGGTCTTCATGAATACATAAAACGAATAGTTCCTTTCAAGTGAGCTATTCCTTAAGAAAGAATTTTTAAAAAGAATTATATTGTCCACTGAACTTTCCTTTAAGATCTAAATGAATCATCTGAAGCATTATTCTTCTTGTGACGTCATGTTGTATTATAATTATTTAACGGAATGTACTTTTATTGTGTATGCAATGCTACATCCACTCAAATCCCAGAATGCTGTTCTTCTCTAATATGCTAAGGATTTATTATTTTCCTTCAGAATTTCACTGTTCTTCTCCCTCATTGGGTGTGTCTCCGCATCATCACCACCATGTATGGAGAGATAACGTCTCCTAATTATCCCCCAAGGATATCCAAGCAATGTGAAGAAAGACATGGGAAAATCTCAGTCCCCGAGGGATTTGGAATTCGAATTTATTTTATTCACTAGACATTGAGAGCCTTCAGAGAACTGTGAATATGATTACGTCCAGGTAAAGGGGAAACTGGTAGTCAATAAATGGTTACATTTAATAATCAGACATGGAAACATACAGTATATGAATACTTGTTAAGTAAGAAAATGTGAGTGTCCATGTTGTTCTGTAGGCGACCGTTATTGCTAAAAGGAAAAGTTCATGCTAAACACATTACCACTGACTAAAATAATAATGAACTTTTAAATTAATTCCTAACCAAGATATACTTTTATGAAGTCAAATCATTTAGACACTTCTAACTCTCCTCCTCTCCCCCGTTCAACATGGCATGGGCATGCTCAGTTTTGTTTACCCCCTTGTAAAGAAATAACATTTTACAATATAACCTAATAAAATGGGGTTTTGCTTTAAAGACAATCCAACCTCATAAGAAATCTTTTAAGAAAGAATGGCCTCTTATAATATGTTGATATATCATAGTTTGTCTATGAATTCATTACTGTATGCCTGCTATCTTCTGGATGCCCTGGAAACTGAGCAATTTAGAAACCTGTACTGAGCCTGTAAGTCTGGGCATGCTCAGAGAGGCAGACAGGGATTAACATTCAGTCATGGCTGTGATTGTTCAACTGTCAAATCCATACTGACAGTTACTAACTGAAGAACCAGGAATAGAACAGGGAAACAGGACATTGTGCAGGATTTCAGGTTAGACTTATATATTTCACATTCAACTATTACGTTTAGGGTTTTGGGGGTGTTTACCTGTATGTAAGTTTTCTTTCAGGGCTGACTTTCCCTTTAAGTCTCTACTAATAATAATATATCATGATATCATTCCTGTCCACAGCAGTAGTGAAAAGTAAAGTAAACAATGTAACATATGAAACATTTTTGCAAAGACCATGACTATGTGATGTACCGTAACCTTCAGTCTGCTGTGTATAATATGCTATACTGGTTCCTAAGTGCTTGTTTTTTACTGAGGAAAAGCGTGTGGCGCAAGTCTGGACTCCTGCTGGGATCTCCCCTGGAAGAGATGACTTCCCCTATACTCTTTAAAAATGTATTTCAAATCTGACTTCTCCAACCAGATCCGACACCACTGGATTTTGCAGCTTACTACGTGGCTGTTGGTGAGTTTGTGTTCCACATGGGCCCCATAATGATGCTTTGTCGTCTAAAAAAAAACTTTACCCCTAGTCCAACCTTTATACCCTACCCATAATGTCTGTATAACAGTTACATAGTAACATAGTATTGGAGGTTGTATAAGACATACGTCCATCTAGTCCAACCTTTATACCCTACCCATAATGTCTATATAACAGTTACATAGTAACATAGTATTGGGGGTTGTATAAAGACATACCCATCTAGTCCAACCTTTATACCCTACCCATAATGTCTTTATAACAGTACATAGTAACATAGTATTGGAGGTTGTTATAAACATACGTCCATCTAGTCCAACCTTTATACCTACCTATAATGTCTGTATAAAACAGTTACATAGTAACATAGTATTGGAGGTTGTATAAAGATATACGTCCATTTAGTCCAACCTTTATACCCTACCCATAATGTCTGTATAACAGTTACATAGTAACATAGTATTGGAGGTTGTATAAAGACTACGTCCATCTAGTCCAACCTTTATACCCTACCTATAATGTCTGTATAAACATACAAGTAACATAGTATTGGAGGTTGTATAAATAATACGTCCAATTTTCCAACCTTTATACCCTACCCATAATGTCTGTATAACAGTGACAATAGTAACATAGTATTGGAGGTTGTAAAAGACATACGTACATCTAGACCAACCTTTATACCCTACCCCATAATGTCTGTATAACAGTTACATAGTAACATAGTATTGGAGGTTATATAAAGACATACGTCCCTCTAGTCCAACCTTTATACCCTACCCATAATGTCTGTATAAACAGTTACATAGTAACATAGTATTGGAGGTTCTATAAGACATACATACATCTAGTCCAAACTTTATACCCTACCCATAATGTCTGTATTAACAGTTACATAGTAACATAGTATGGAGGTTGTATAAAGACATACGTTCATCCATTTCAACCTTTACAGCCTACTCATGGCCCTACCTAACAGTTAATCTTCTTCTCATATATTACCTCACTTTCAGTATTGACGAGTGCAAAGAAACTTCAGAAGGTGAATGTTCTCATTTTTGCAATAATTATATCGGAAGCTATTCTGTTCCTGTTCCCTGCCCCCCGGAATATACCCTCCATACAGACAACCGCACCTGTGGAGGTAAGTAGGTAAAGGAAACCGTTCTTTGTGCACATCATTCCCATGTAACATAGTAACGCTACCCTACCCATAATGCCGGTCTAACAGTTACATAGTATTGGGGATTGTACAAGACATACGCCTCTAGTCCAACCTTATACCTACCCATAATGTCTGTATAACAGTACTTAGTAACTAGTTTGGAGGGTATATAAGACATACGTCATCTGTCCAACCTTAACCCTATCCATAATGTCTGTAACAGTTACATAGTAACATAGTATTGGAGGTTGTATAAAGACATACGTCCATCTAGACCACCTTTATACCCTACCCATAATGTCTGTCTAACAGTTCATAGTAACATAGTATTGGAGGTTGTATAAAGACATACGTCCATCTAGTCCAACCTTTATACCCTACCCATAATGTCTGTTTAACATTACATAGTAACATAGTATTGGAAGTTGTATAAAGACATACGTCCATCTAGACCACCTTTATACCCTACCCATAATGTCTGTATACAGTTACATAGTAACATAGTATTGGAGGTTGTATAAAGACATACGTCCATCTAGTCCACCTTTATACCCTACCCATAATGACTGTATAACAGTTACATAGTAACATAGTTATGGAGGTTGTATAAAGACATACGTCCATCTAGTCCAACCTTTATACCCTACCCATAATGTCTGTATATACAGTTCATAGTAACTATAGTATTTGGAGGTTGTATAAA
Source organism: Hymenochirus boettgeri (assembly GCA_019447015.1). NCBI lineage: Eukaryota > Metazoa > Chordata > Amphibia > Anura > Pipidae > Hymenochirus > Hymenochirus boettgeri. Next base: position 9,860,858 of record CM033475.1, read on the forward strand.
GACATACGTCCATCTAGTCCAACCTTTATACCCTACCATAATGACTGTATAACAGTTACATAGTAACATAGTATTTGGAGGCTGTATAAAGATATACGTCCATCTAGTCTAACTTTTATACCCTACCCATAATGACTGTATAAAGTTACATAGTAACATAGTATTGGAGGTTGTATAAAGACTACGTCCATCTAGTCCAACCTTTATACCCTATCCATAATGTCTGTATGACAGTTACAATAAATAGTATTTGGAGGTTGTATAAGACTACGTCCATCTAGTCCAACCTTTATACCCTCCCATAATGTCTGTATGACAGTTACATAGTAAACATAGTATTTGGAGGTTGTATAAAGACATACGTCCATCTATCCAACCTTATACCCTCCCCATAATGTCTGTATGACAGTTACATAGTAACATAGTATTGGAGGTTGTATAAAGCATACTCCAATCTAGTCAAACCTTTATACCCTACCCAATAATGTCTGGTATAACAGTTACATAGTAACATAGCATTTGGAGGTTGTATAAAGACATACGTCCATCTAGTCCAACCTTTATACCCTACCCATATGTCTGTATAACAGTTACATAGTAACATATTGGGAGGTTGTATAAAGACATACGTCATCTAGTCCAACATTTATACCCTACCCTATAATGTCTGTATAACAGTTACTAGTAACATAGTATTGGAGGTTGTATAAAGACTACGTCCATCAGTTCCAACTTTACCCTACCATAATGTCTGTATAAAAGTTACATAGTAACATAGCATTTGGATGTTGTATAAAGACATGTCCATCTAGTCCAACCTTTATACCCTACCCATAATGTCTGTATAACAGTTACATAGTAACATAGTATGGAGGTTGTATAAAGACATACGTCCATTAGTCCAACCTTTATACCCTACCCATAATGTCTGTATAACAGTTTACATAGTAACATAGTATTGGAGGTTGTAATAAGACATACGTCCATCTAGTCCAACCTTTGTACCCTCCCCATAATGACTGTATAAGAGTTACATAGTAACATAGTATTGGGTTGGGGGTTAGGGGATTGCACCATGGAATGGAGGAGAAAGTTGTTGTTTTTTATGTGCCCCTGTCCAGGACTCATTTCAGGGCTGTCCTATAGTAAGGCGCCCTTCTTGCAGAAAGTATCTTCCATTGATGTACTGCTCACGCTAGCTAGATGGGGTGGAGCTAGACTGGCTTTTGCTCAGCCAGGTGAGCAGTTGTTAGGGCAAATCCAGGGGTAAGACCTACGCTGTACCTTACCCTGGGTACTATAGGAAAGGTGGGTGGGTGGGGGGCTTTAGGAGACAGCATTGTTCTCCTTTAAATGTGATGAAAGATGTCATACAATACAAAGGTCATGGATGAGGTAGCAGTATGGTTAGTTTCATGATCATAGAGCTTTAGGTCTTCATTTGTAGAGAATAAACTGAGCAGAGCCTAACGTTTTTAGGTCTTTACATTATACGAAGTCGGAATTTACAGATATGCAACTGCCTTGGATACCTGAAGAGGCCATTACACATTGTAGAAAGAAACCAGATGTCCAACTCCTTCCTCAGTTGTTGGGTCGAGGTAGAACATACAGACCATAGAACCTTCAGAAGAGGAACACAGAATAGAAAAAACATTCAGGAGAGACATATAAGGTTGAACCCATCAAGACCCCATCCGTTCTATACATTATTATGTCTTAAAAGCTCGACCAGGTTGAAGGCCTCTAAGTGTACAAGTCCAGTCCAAATACAAACAAGATGTACAAAGAGGCCTAAGTATTTTCCATAGGAACACACTAAGATGTGTCTGGTCACAAATGTCCTTGAGTAAGGTTCCTGTATTAATGTCTTGTACAGTGAATTGCAGTGGGGACTGTTCATGGATGTAGAAGGGATAATCAGCAGCCCCGGTTTCCCGGACCCCTACCCGGAGAACACCCTTGTGAATACAAAGTGCTAATGGAAGTCGGGTCTAGCGTTGTAATCACGTTCCAGGTAGAAGAGTTGATATTGAGGAAGACAAAGATGGAAGTTGCTTTGATGCCCTGACGTAAGTTCATCTAATGTGGACGAATCACATTACTCTTGATCATCAACAACCAATCACGTTGTAAAAGCTTATGAGTTACTACAGGACTCAGTAAGCAGAACTGTGCCATGTGGCCTGTTTTATTCTTCCCAATTACTCCTAGGAGAGGAAGAGAGTAATAGAAAACGACTGTATTTCAGTATGGGAACAATAAGGAAATTTAAACCTTGTAAACAATATTTCCTATTTCACAATTCTGCAATGATTTCCGGATTCACCATTGTTTCGGTCAGCACTTGTAGTCCCGTCAACTTAAAGGGATCTATAGTGGGAAAAATGAACATTTTTTCTTTTCTTCCATGTGTTCTATAATTCCCCCACAACCCCCAGTGTTCTTCACTTTGTTCAGATCCCTCTGTCCTGAGATGCACCAGTAGAAGAAACTACTGATTGCATTCCTCTACTCCTACTTGGACTGTCAATCAAATCCCGGTGACGTGATCCCCCCTCCTGCTCTGTAATAAACATAGAGACAAGAGAATTAGCAGGGGGAGGTAGCTTTGATGGTAGATATAGGCTGCACTTGACCCCCCTTCTAATAGCTTTCACTGATGATGATGGGTCACAAAGAGAGAGAGTCGTAAACTGTACTGTTCTCCTTCTTCCTGTCTCCAGGACAGCTTGCTTTTCTATTAGCCTTGTGCGTGGGTGTGTTTTCAGGATGTTGAAATTTTAACTCCTACTGCACATGATAAGCTTGTCGGTTATCCGGAGTTGAGACATGGAGGAGGTAACAGAGGGAGGGGGAAGGGGAAGTGCTGCACAGAGATCTGACACCATGGTTTAAACAAAGTCACTGACAGAGATAGGATTAGGCAGCACAGAGTACATTATTCAACTTTGCAAAGGGGCAATGTGTTTTTTTCACTATAGATGCCTCTTTAAATATAAACTCAGAAACTGTGTGTATTCCCTTTCCCAGATTAAAGCTGGAGAACGGACATTTGGGCCATTCTGTGGTAAACGCCTCCGAACCCTCCAGTTTATCGAGACTGGCAGTAACATGGCGGACATTATATTTCAAACAGACCGTGGAGGTCAGAAACAAGATGGAGGATTCGCTACTATGGTGATGGTAAGTAGGACATTCTGTTTAGGAAGCTCTAGCTTATCAACAGCTTTGCCTTTTATTTTGGTCCATAAAGTGAATCTAGGTCAGAGAGGACTTTGCCTGAGGTTTATGTGCGGTTGAACTGTAAACACCACAAGCGCCATTTTAGAAACAAGACACCATAGTTCTTTATATTCAGCCTTCGGTTTTCTACGGTCCCCGATAAAGCAAAATTCTTTCACTATATCAATTAAAATACTTTCAGGGTTATTCAAATAAAGTTCTTATCGTTAAAATAGTGCTAATTTATCCCAAACAATCAGATCTTATTTAACATTTGAAAGCTAACATCTGATTGGGGCAAAATTAGCACCAGAACTTTATTGAATAACCCTGTTATATTAACACCCCCCTTACAATTAAATCTTTATTTCTTCTTCAGCCATCCCGTGTCCTATGCAGGTGACCCCACACTCAGAACTGGAACCTGAACAAGATAAATATGTCTTTAAGGACTTGGTGGCTGTGATATGTGAGGAAGGTTATGAGGCCGTTATGGGGAGGTAATTTTTCTTTGCCGTCTACTTTTATTTCCCCAAATGTAATTTCCATATTTCTGCTCCCAGTGCTCCCTTCCATCAGATACCTCCCAATATTTAAACAGGACAGGGTTACTACCTAGAATGGCCAGTAACCCCCCTGGACCGCCCTGGCCACCATCCCAAATGGCACAGCCAATCATTAGCCATGCAAGACAGAGAAATAAGCTTTTCTTTATAGAATAGATCGTCATCTACATATAGTGTGTCAGGGGAGGGGATATAAGTGAGTGGTTGATTGACAATTGTTTACTGCCTAGCTGTTCTCACCCCCCTTTAAAAGGTAAAACCCTCCAGAGCTAACAAATCAGAAAAGGGAAGAGGAAGGGGAAAAAAGCAGATTTAAGATTGGTGGTAATTAATCCTTATTACTGTGTGATTAATTGGAAAAGATTTGGCACAGTTTACATGTCCTTTAAGATATTTTCTTCCTCTTTCTTCTCCAAGGTTAATTCCTTTGAACTATTTATTCATTGTCTTTTTCTCACATAGAAAAGTCATAGATCTTTCAGATCTTCTGCCAAGGAGATGGACCTGGTCGAACAACCACATTCTGTGCCAAGGTGAGTAACACCCATAATTTACACTGGCCAATCAGGTTATCCATTCCAGATGGAGCATTTACACCACACCTAATAAGTCTAGTACTTCTATTTATAAACCCAGTGTGTCAGATCCTAATGTCCTACAGAGGGATAGTTTCTTGAGGATTTTTGGTGTCCTTTCTGTCAATGACCGAGATTGTTTCATAGTCGCTAATTTGGGTTGAAAAAACAAAAGTCCATCAAATCAACCCAAAAACACTATGGAACAGAGAAATGTTTAAGGGAGACAATAAGGCTTTACCAACCCCTGATTTGCAGCCCCCAGAAACATGATGATAAAAGGTGTAAACTCCTATCAATACTTACCGGGGGTTTTCCTTTCTGGCATCCTCCAGGCAGATAGTAACTAAAGGTTAACTCCTCTGTAATGCCAGTAAGCAGAAGAAACCCCCAATCCAATAAAACCCTCCTCCCCCCCCCTCACCTCCATCAGTCCAGTTTAAAGCTTAGTAAGGTAAAAGAAGGAGGGTGCTGCCTGGAAGGATGGCCAGGAGTTACACCTTCCTGGCCATCCCCAGGCAGCAGTAACTAAAGGGTAAGTACCCAAGCAATCCAAAATTAAAAGGTGGGAGCAAACAAGATGCAGAGAAATTAAATTTTATCAACATTAACTCTGGTCACACTGCCAAAACTCGTGACCAAAAGTGCCTCTGAGCACACAACATCTAATTTATTGTGTTTAACGAAAGTTAAGAGGTAGCCCAAGTTGCTGCACTGCAACCGGACTCATTGTGGCTGCGTTCTGGCCGCCCTGATGCAGCAATACCCCTGGTAGACTGGCGGTGATCTTTTGGGGAAGTGTCTTGCCTTGACTCTCGTAAGCCGTCTGAATGGCCCGAACAACCATCTCCTTATAGTGCTGTCTTGGCGGCCTCACCCTCGACTGATCCAGAAGGTAGAACAAATAGAGATTATAGATTTTCTGAATTCAGAAGACTTTTCCAAATAGATCTTTAGTGCTCTACAGACATCCAATTTTCTTCATATCTAGGTCGGTAGCCTGAGCTACTTCTGTAGACCAGATTTGGAGCACAATCGGCTGGTTGAGATGGAAAGCCGAATTTGGAGAGGATCACACATGACTGGAATTGAAGATAAGATGGTTCTATTGATAAAGCCTGTAATTACAGGCCCCTTCCCTGATGTCAATGCTATCAATAACTAGTTTCAATGATATATTCCACATTATGCCTCCTCCAGGGTTCAAAAGTGACTTTGTTAGCCAACAGGATTAATGCAATTCCCACTGGGGAAAAAAATTGTCTTCGAGGTGGCCTGATTCTTAGCAACCCCCTGAAAAAATCTTTTAATTAAATGATCCTTAAAAAGGCTGATGTTTAAGGTGGCTGCTAGTGCTGACGCCTGGACTTAAGTGTGCTCGATGAAAGACCCCTTTCAGGCCTTCCTTGAAGAAAATTGAGGAGTTTGGGAATTGCATTTGTAGGGGCTTCAGCCCTTTTTCACTGCCCAGGTAGAGAAAGTATTCCAGTCCCTAGCATATCTAATGGTAGTGGCCAGATTTCTAGCCTTCCACCAACGTCTCTATCCTTTAGAGCACCTATTCCTTCACCTAGCCCTGTCAATTTGCATGCCGATCTGGGTGAAGGATCAGCCCCTGGGATAGTAGTCCTCTCTCTCAATGGAAGATGGACTTCCTCCAACCTCAACCTCATTAGTAATGGAAACCATGAATTGCTAGAGCATGGACCCTGGTTGACAGACTTTTCCTCAATACTCTGACGATCAAGGGAAGGGAAGGAATATTGTATCCCCTTAGTGATTCCAATCTTGGGCTAAAACGCATCATCGCATCCTAATAATCTTGCCCAAGTGGGAACCTTAGGAAGGCATGATGTTCTGTGGCAATAGGCATTGGTGAGATCTACTGTACAAAGCCAATCTCCTGGCGGATGGCTGCCTTTACGGTTTGCAAAGTCTCCATTTTGAAGCTTCGACAATTTATATATTCATTGAGCCTTCTTAAGTCTAGATGGGCGTAGATCTCCTGAAGCTTTTGGTACCAAAACGAGTTGAGAGTAGGAGCTTTTCCCCGTTCTTGAATAGGTACTGGAGCAATAGCATCCTTGATCAGGAGCTGAACATAATGGAAAATATGTCTCTTCCGAGACACAGAGGAAGTGGAGTTTGAATAAAGAAATCCTTGGTTTGTTCTAATTCGAGGCGATAACCCCTGGTTACATTCGACGAGCACCCGGAGTCCCTGATATGCTTTGCCCATATTGCACTGAATAAAAGAGGATTGGTGCAACACAGGCAGGCCTCATGTCATGTGACTTTGCCTGATTTGGGGATTTGAGACAGTGGCTTTGAAAACTCGTAAAACGAGTACTGTCCCCCTTTCCAATTGGAGGTTCTAGTATATTTCCCTCCCCGGGCGATAACCTGGCTCATCTTTCTTTGTCCCTGCCCCCCTAACAAATGATTTCCTTTGTTGCTCACAAATCTCCTTGGTCCCTGGGGCAAAAAGGTGCTTTTACCACCCGTTGACTGGCTATAATGTCATCCAAGACAAGCTTTGATTGGGTGTGAGCATTCCAAACCCTGAGCCACAAAGCTCGTCTGACGGATAGCGATAGCGCCATAACCCCGAGCTTGAACCTTGGTTGGTTAGCTGCTGATTCCAGCATAATATAGACTGCTAGCCTAAAGTCTGCTAGGTTCGAAGATATTCTCTTCTAATTCCTTCATTATATCGTCTTCTAGTCTGTCACCAAACACCAGAGCTTAGCAACAGATAAGAGCCACAGAAGCTCTACACCTACCCCAGCGGTCACATATGCTTTTTTAAGCTCCACTTCCATACTGAGCTGAAGCATCCTCAATCTGTAATGTAGACCTCTCAGAGATCTAGCTACCGGAGCATCGACATTTGGGGCTTTGGTCCAGAACTGAAGAAACCTCCCAAAGGGATACAATTGTGCAATTTTTGCTTCAAACCGGCAACGCTGCGATAAACTTCTGCCATTCTAAGTTAACATCCTCCACCTCTGATGACAGGAATACAGGTCGTTTCTTCTATGGAAATGCACCGAAGTGGGTGGCTCCTCCTCGTCAAGGTCAAGGCTTGTAACGGACTTTATTAAGGAATTAAACTGCCTAAAAGCTCTACCCAGACTCCTCGGTTCTTCAGACTCTGAAGCTTCAGAAATGGCAAGTCGTCCTCCTTACTATAGGAGAAGGACGGGCAAGGCGCAAATCCCTCAGCCACAGCCTGGATATCCCATCTAGGTTCAGGCTGTTCCTTACTGGACTAGCCCTGGGATGCTGCTTCCTTCCAGCCTCTGGTTGTTCCTCCTGTAGAGATCAGACATACACTGTCGGCACCACCTGTGCCTTCCATCGCTGATGGAACAGGCCTTACTCATGGCCGGATCCGAGTTCGGAACTCACCTTCTTACCTCTTCTTGAAGCCTTTTCCAGAAGTGACAGACTTGAAAAAAACACAAACAAGAGAATCTACCTGAGCAACAGCCCCTTAAACATAAAAACAGGCCAGCATAATTAGACAACGGCTCCTTTAATCTTTACTGCTCAGCAAGGTGAACTTCCCACCTCCCCGACCCAGATTTCTTCGGCAGTCGGCTCCAAATGGGATCCACAACTAGTTAGGCCTGGCACTAGATGCGGCTGCGAGCGCCTTTTCAAAATTTCGTGGGTCGCGCAGAGATGACATCATCCCACCGCCGGTGTGTATGCGTCCAGCATTGGAAGGGCCGGACGTCAGTGTTAACAGGGGAGGTGGATCCAACAGCCAGACCTCGGCCACAGGGGCAGGAAGGACGGTAGCCGGAATAACCAAAAGGCATGTAGCTGCCGAGCTGAAAAATAAACATACTTACCGGCTCACAGAAGGAAAACAAGACTGATGGAGGTGAGGGAGGAGGAGGTTTATTAGAATTGGGGGGGGGGGGGTTCTTTCTGCTTACTGGCATTACGAGGAGCTTAACCATTTAGTTACTGCTGCGGGATGGCCAGAGATGTATTACTTTCTATTTAACTCTAACCAAACTCATTGAATACCCTCTTTCTTGTTCCTCGGGGTACAGCACATTGAGCATGCTTGGACAGTGGCATGGGAAGGAGGAGGAGGAGGGGTCTATGCTATTTTTTCAATAGAAACATTTTTTTTGTCCTACAGTTTGTGGATGTGGGGAACCAAAGCCATTGAGAATGGGGCAGTGATTTCCTTCATCCTCACAAAACACTATGGGTCAGAAATCCAGTACATCTGTCTGAACGAATATTATTCAATCCTACCTGACCAAACATGGCAAGTACCAGGGTGGTGGCAGGGAGGAGATACCCACATAACCTTTATGGAATGGATACAATTCTGATGATATTCCTTATTCCCCTGTCTGTAGCTACTTACCGATGCTCTAGATGGATTTTGGATCAATGAAAAAAGGTGGGACAGACCTACCCAAATGTACCCCAGGTAAATGGCATCAGAAAAATAGCCCCATCACACACCACACACGGAGACCTTGAGCACTGAACATCTATTCATTACAATATGCTGGGGAGCAAGATGGCTGTGTGGCTGCACAGACCAATCAAATCTTCCAGTAGTATACTGTACCACCACACCCAGTCAATATTTTAGTTTAGTTTTAGTTAGGGTGTATTCCTACCAATAGGTGAGAATTTTACTCACACTTGAGGCCTTGCTAGGCCTAACCCCATAGAATGCCCACCCAGAACGCAACCATGCCCATAAACCCACCACCACCTTGTGCGGGGCAAACCATTGTTTCTGGGACCTCGGTATAGAACCGTCATATCTGTCCTGGTGAAAAGAAAGGGGTGAGGTTATTGATTAAGACAGGAAGGGTTACTTGCAGTAACGGGATGAGGAGCGCCTTGAGCCAATGGCATCACTAGAAAAAAACGGGCACCACAGCAATCTATTACAGGGGCCCCTAATTCTTTCTGCTTCATCTACAGTGGTTGTCTGGGCGGGGCCTGTATCTTTGGTAGAAAAAATGGGGGCCCCCATGAGACCCCCATGTGTTCCCAGGATGGTAGTTATGCTTGTGATTGCGGTTATCGGATCCCTCTGGCTCCTGGATCCCCTACCATTAAAAGACTTTCTCTGTAGTCTATCCCCCCACCCAACCGCCAAGTTCGTTTGTAAAAATAGCAGCACAAATGGACTTCCACTCCTTCCACCGCGCATTGCCGGAAGCTGCAGCATCTGTGATTAACTGCCTCTCAGCCAATCACAGACCGGCTGCCGGTCCAGCCCCTGCTTGCAACTTCCGGCAAACAGAGGGCTGGTGTCAGAGTGCTGGGTGATCAAAGGACTGTTTAGTGCGTTTGTCCTGCTTTTTTTTACAAAACTAACTTGACAGTTGGAGGTGAGCTACGCTACAGAGATACCCATTATATGTATTCTGTTTAAATGGGAAAAAGCTGCAACCCTAGGAGGTATATTAACTACCAGTAGTTTCAGGGGAAACTTATTTGTAAGTAATTTCTTTAACATTATCTCAGACTGATTGTACTTACTATGCAGTGTATTATCTCAACGGACTGATTGTACTTACTATGCAGTGTATATCTCAGACTGACTGATTTTTCTTACTATGCATGTATTTCTCAGACAGACTGATTGTACTTACTATGCAGTGTATTATCTCAGACTGACTGATGTACTTACTATGCAGTTGTATTATCTCAGACTGACTGATTGTTCTTACTATGCAGGTGTATTATCTCAACTGACTGATTGTTCTTACTATGGTGTATTCATCAGACTGACTACGATGTTTCTTACTATGCAGTGTATTATCTCAGACTGACTGACTGATTGTACTTACTATACAGTGTATTATCTCAGACTGACTGGTTGTACTTACTATGCAGTGTATTATCTCAGACAGACTGTCTGATTGTACTTACTATGCAGTGTATTATCTCAGACTGACTGATTGTTCTTACTATGCAGTGTATTATCTCAGACTGACTGATTGTTCTTACTATGCAGTGTATTATCTCAGACTGACTGACTGATTGTTCTTACTATGCAGTGTATTATCTCAGACTGACTGACTGATTGTACTTACTATAAGTGTATTATCTCAGACTGACTGTTGTACTTACTTGCATGTATTACTCAGACAGACTGACTGATTGTACTTTCTATGCAGTGTATTATCTCAGACTGACTGATTGTACTTACTATGCAGTGTATTCTCAGACTGACTGACTGATTGTGTACTTACTATGCAGTTATTATCTCAGACTGACGTGACTGATTGTACTTACTATGCAGTGTATTATCTCAGACGACTGACTGATTGTACTTACTTGCGTGTATTTCTCAGCAGACTGACTGATTGTACTTACTATGCAGTGTATTATCTCAGACTGACTGATTGTACTTACTATGCAGTGTATTATCTCAGACTGACTGACTGATTGTACTTACTATGCAGTGTATTATTCAGACTGACTGACTGATTGTACTTACATGCAGTGTATGTTCTCAGACAGACAGACTGATTGACTTACTATGCAGTGTATATATCTCAGACGACTGATTGTACTTACTATGCAGTGTATTATCTCAGACAGACTGACTGATGGTACTTACTATGCAGTGTATTCTCAGACTGACTGATGAGTACTTACTATGCAGTGTATTCTCAGACTGACTGACTGATTGTACTTACTAGCTATCAGTGTATTATCTCAGACGACTGACTGATTGTACTTACTATGCAGTGTATTATCTCAGACTGACTACTGATTGTACTTACTGCATGTATTACTCAGCAGACTGACTGATGTACTTACTATGCAGTGTATTATCTCAGACTGACTGATTGTACTTACTATGCAGTGTATTTCTCAGACACTGACTGATTGTACTTACTATGCGTGTATTATCTCAGACTGACTGATTGTACTTACTATGCTGTGTATTATCTCAGACAGCTGACTGATTGTACTTACTATGCATTGTATTATACAACCTGACTGTTGTACTTACTATGCAGTGTATTATCTCAGACTGACTGATTGTACTACTATGCAGTGTATTATCTCGACAGACTGACTGATTGTACTTACTATGCATGTATTTCTCAGACATACAGACTGATTGTACTTACTATCTGTATTATTCAGACTGACTGACTGATTGTACTTACTTGCAGTGTATTATCTCAGACCTACTGACTGATTGTACTTACTATGCATGTATTTATCTCAGCAGCTGACTGATTGTACTTACTATGCAGTGTATCTCTCAGACTGACTGATTGTACTTACTATGCAGTGTATATTATCTCAGACTGACTGACTGATTGTACTTACTATGCGATGTATTATATCAGACTGACTATGATTGTACTTACTATGCAGTGTATGTATCTCAGACTGACAACTGATTGTACTTACTATGCAGTGTATTATCTCAGAACTGACTGATTGTCTTACTTCATTGTATTATCTCGACAGACTGACTGATTGTACTTACTATGCAGTGTATTATATCAGACTGACTGAGTTGTACTTACTATGCAGTGTATTATCTCAGACTGACTGATTGTACTTTCATGCAGTGTATTATCTCAGACAGACTGACTGATTGTACTTACTATGCAGTGTATTATCTCGACAGACGGATGATTGTACTTACTATGCAGTGTTTATTCAGACTGACTGACTGATTGTACTACTATGCAGTGTATTATCTCAGACAGACTGACTGATTGTACTTACTATGCATTGTATTATCTCAGACAGACTGACTGATTGTACTTACTATGCAGGTATTATCTCCAGACTGACTGATTGTACTACTATGCAGTATTATCTCAGCGACTGACTGATTGTACTTACTATGCAGTGTATTATATCAGACTGACTGACTGATTGTACTTACTATGCAGTGTATTATCTCAGACGACTGACTGATTGTACTTACTATGCATGTATTATCTCAGAGACTGACTGATTGTACTTACTATGCAGTGTATATCTCAGACTGACTGATTGTACTTACTATGCAAGTGTATATCTCAGACAGACTGACTGATTGTACTACTATGCATTGTATTATATCAGACTGACTGATTGTACTTACTATGCAGTGTGATTTATCCAGACTGACTGATTGTACTTACATCAGTGGTATTATCTAACCGACTGACTGATTGTACTTACATGCAGTGTATTATCTCGACGACTGACTGATTGTACTTACTATGCAGTGTTTATATCAGACTGACTGATTGTACTTACTATGCATTAATTATCTCAGACTGACTGATTGTACTTTCTATGCAGTGTATTATCTCAAGAGCTGACTATTGTACTTACTATGCAGTGTATTATCTCAGACAGACTGACTGATTGTACTTACTATGCAGTGTATTATATCAGACTGACTGACTGATTGTACTTACTATGCAGTGTATTATCTCAGACAGACTGACTGATTGTACTTACTATGCAGTGTATTATCTCAGACAGACTGACTGATTGTACTTACTATGCAGTGTATTATCTCAGACTGACTGATTGTACTTACTAGCAGTGTATTATCTCAGACGACGGACGTGATGTACTTACTATGCAGTGTTTATATCGGACTGACTGACTGATTGTACTTACTATGCGTGTTTATCTCAGACGACTACTGTTGTACTTACTATGCAGTGTATTATCTCAGACAGACTGACTGATTGTACTTTACTAGGCAGTGTATTATCTCAGACTGACTGATTGTACTTACTATGCAGTGTATTATCTCAGACAACACTGATTGTACTTACTATGCAGTTTATTATATCAGACTGACTGATTGTCTTACGAATGCAGTGTATTATCTCAGACTGACTGATTGTACTTCACTATGACAGTGTATTATCCAGACAGACTGACTGATTGTACTTACTATGCAGTGTATTATCTCAGACAGACTGACGATTGTACTTACTATGCAGTGTATTATTCAGACGCCTGACTTATGTACTTACTATGCAGTGTATTACTCAGACAGACTGACTGATTGTACTTACTATGCAGTGTATTATATCAGACTGACTGACTGATTGTACTTACTATGCAGTGTATTATCTCAGACAGACTGACTGATTGTACTTACTATGCAGTGTATTATCTCAGACTGACTGACGGTTGTACTTACGATGCAGTGTTATATCGAACTGACTGACTGATTGTTACTTACTATGCAGTGTATTATCTCAGACAGACTGACTGATTGTACTTACTATGCAGTGTATTATCCTCAGACAGACTGACTGATTGTACTACTATGCATTTATTATCTCAGACTGACTGATTGTACTTTATGCAGTGTATTATCTCAGACTGACTGACTGATTGTACTTACATGCAGGTGTATTATCTCAGACTGACTGACTGATTGTACTTACTATGCAGTGTATTATCTCAACGACTGACTGATTGTACTTACTAGCATGTGTATTATCTCAGCGACTGCCTGATTGTGTACTTACTATGCAGTGTATTATCTCAGACTGACTGACTGATTGTACTTACATGCAGTGTATTATCTCGACAGACTGACTGATTGTACTTACTATGCAGTTATTATCTCAGACAGACTGACTGATTGTACTTACTATGCAGTGTATTATCTCAGACAGACTGACTGATGGTACTACATGCAGTGTATTATCTCAGACTGACGGATTGTACTTACATGCAGTGTATTATCTCAGACTGACTGATTGTACTTACTATGCATGTATATCTCAGACAGTACTGACTGATTGTACTTACTATGCAGTGATTATCTCAGACTAACTGATCTAGTTCTTACTATGCAGTGTATTATCTCAGACTGGACTGACTGATTGTTCTTACTATGCAGTTATGTTATCTCAGACTGACGTGACTGATTGTACTTACTATGCAGTGTATTATCTCAGACTGACTGATTGTACTTACTATGGCAGTGTATTATCTCAGACTGACTGACTGATTGTACTTACTATGCAGGGTATTATCTCAGACAGACTGATTGTATCTACTATGACAGTGTATTATCTCAGACTGACTGATTTACTTACTATGCAGTGTATTATCTCAGACAGCGCTGACTGATTGTACTTACTATGGCATGTGATTATCTCAGACAGACTGATTGTCTTACGATGCAGTGTATTATCTCAGACAGACTGACTGATTGTACTTACTATGCAGTGATTATCTCAGACAGACTGACTGATTGTACTTATATCTTGCAGTATTATCTCAGACGACGGATTGATTGTACTTACTATGCAGTGTATATCTCAGACAGACTGACTGATTGTACTTACTATGCAGTGTATTATCTCAGACTGACTGATTGATTGTACTTACATAGCAGTGTATATTATTTAGACGACTGACTGACTGATTGTACTTACTATGCAGTGTATTATCTCAGACTGACTGATTGATTGTACTTACTATGCAGTGTATTTTATTTCCAGACTGACTGACTGACTGATTGTACTTACTATGCAGTGTATTATCTCAGACTGACTGACTGATTGTACTTACTATGCAGTGTATTATCTCAGACAGACTGACTGATTGTACTTACTACTATGCAGTGTATTATCTCAGACTGACTGACTGATGTACTTACATGCAGGTGTATTATCTCAGACAGACTGACTGATTGTACTTACTATGCATGTATTTATCTCAGACTACTGACTGATTGTATTACTATGCAGTGTATTATCTCAGACAGACTGACTGATTGTACTTACTATGCAGTGTATTATCTCAGACTGACTGATTGTACTTACTATGCAGTGTATTATCTCAGACTGACTGATTGTACTTACTATGCAGTGTATTATCTCAGACTGACTGACTGATGTACTTACTATGCAGTGTATTATCTCAACGCTGACTGATTGTACTTACTATGCAGTGTATTTACTCAGACTGACTGACTGATTGTACTTACTAGACAGTGTATACTCAGACTGACTGATTGTACTACTAGCAGTGTATATCTCAGACAGACTGACTGATTGTACTTACTATGCATGTTATCTCACATGACTGACTGATTGACCTTACTATGCAGTGTATTATCTCAACTGACTGATTGTACTTACTATGCAGTGTTTATCTCAGAACTGACTGATTGTACACTATGCAGTGTATTATCTGAGACCTGACTGATTGTACTTACTATGCAGTGGATTATATAGACGACTGACTGATTGTACTTACTATGCAGGTATTATACTCAGACTAGCTGATTGTACTTACTATGCAGTGTATTATCTCAGACTAACTGACTGTTGTACTTACTACATGGCGAAGATGTATTATCTCAGACAGACGTGATTGTACTTACTATGCAGTGTATTATCTCAGACGACTGACTGATTGTACTTACTATGCGTGTATTATCTCTCAACAGACTGACTGATTGACTTACTATTGCAGTGTATTATCTCAGACAGACTGATTGTACTTACTATGCAGTGTATTATCTCAGACAGACTGACATTGTACTTACTAGGCAGTGTATTATCTCAGACGACTGACTGATTGTACTTACTATGCAGTGTATTATCTCAAGACTGACTGACTGATTGTACTACTAAGCATTGTATTATCTCAGACTGACTGACTGATTTGTACTTACTATGCAGTGATTATCTCAGACTGACTGACTGATTGTACTTACATGCAGTGTATTATCTCAGACTGGACTGACTGATTGTACTTACTATGCAGTGTATTATCTCAAGACTGACTGACTGATTGTACTTATATATGCAGTTTATCTTCCAGACGACTGACTGATTGTACTACTATGCAGTGTATTATCTCAGGCTGACTGATTGTACTTACATGCATTTGTATTTCTCAGACTGACTGACTGATTGTACTTACTATGCAGTTATTCTGACTGTATTGATTACTCTATGCGTGTATTATCTCAGACTGACTGACTGATTGTACTTACTATGCAGTGTATTATCTCAGACTGACGATTGTACTTACTATGCAGTGTATTTATCTCAGACAGACGACTGAGTGTACTTACTATGCAGTGTATTATCCAGACGACTGACTGATGTTTCTTACTATGCATTGTATTATCTCAGACTGACTGACTGATTTTACTTACTATGCAGTGTATTATCTCAACTGATGACTGATTGTACTACTATGCAGTGTATATCTCGACTGACTGACTATTGATAGCTTCTATTGCAGTGTATTATCTCAGAGACTGACTGATTGTAACTTACTATGCAGTGTATTATCTCAGACTGACTGACTTTGTACTTACTATGCATGTATTATCCAGACAGACTGACTGATTGTACTTACTATGCAGGTATTATCTCAGACTACGATTGTACTTACTATGCAGTGATATCTCAGACTGACTGACTGTTGTACTTACTATGCTGTATTATCT
Source organism: Hymenochirus boettgeri (assembly GCA_019447015.1). Taxonomy (NCBI): domain Eukaryota; kingdom Metazoa; phylum Chordata; class Amphibia; order Anura; family Pipidae; genus Hymenochirus; species Hymenochirus boettgeri. The sequence goes on from CM033475.1 coordinate 9,877,690, forward strand.
CAGACTGACTGACTGATTGTACTTACTGGCAGTGTATTATCTCAGAACTGACTGACTAATTGTACTTACTGCAGTGTATTTCTCAGACTGACTGAGATTGTACTTACTATGCAGGGTATTATCTCAGACAGACTGACTGATTGTCTTACTATGCAGTTATTATCTCAGACTACTGACTGATTGTACTTACTAGCAGTGTATTATCTAAAGCTAGAACACTGATTGTACTACTATCAGTGTATTATCTCAGACGACTGATTGTACTTACTATGCTGTATTTCTCAGACCTGATGCTGTTGACTTACTATGGCAGTGTATTATCTCAGACAGACTGACTGATACTACTATGCATGTATATCTCAGACTGTGATTGTACTTACTATGCAGTGTATTATCTCAGACTGACTGATTGTACTTACTATGCAGTGTATTATCTCAGACAGACTGACTGATTGTACTTATATGCAGTGTATTATCTCAGACATGACGGATTGTACTTACTATGCGTGTATTATCTCAGACTGACTGACTGATTGTACTTACTATGCAGTGTATTATCTCAGACGACTGACTGATTGTACTTACTTGCAGTGTATTATCTCAGACTGACTGACTGATTGTACTTACTATGCAGTGTATTATCTCAAACTGACTGACTGATTGTTACTTACTATGCAGTGTATTATCTCAGACTGACTGACTGATTGTACTTACTATGCATGTATTTATCTCAGACGACTGACTGATTGTACTTACTAGTGTATTATCCAGACGACTGACTGTTGTACTACTATGCAGTGTATTCTCAGACTGACTGATATGTACTTACTATGCAGTGTTATCTCAGACAGACTGACTGATTGTACTTACTATCAGTGTATTATCTCAGACTGACTGACTGATTGTACTACTATGCAGTGTATTTCTCAGACTGACTGATGGTATCTACTATGCAGTGTATTATCTCAGACTGACTGACTGATTGTCTACTTATCAGTGTATCGATTATCTCAAGACTGACTGATTGTACTTACTCTGCGTGTATTATCTCAGACTGACTGATTGTACTTACTATGCAGTGTATTATCTCAGACAGACTGCTGATGTCTTACTATGCAGTGTATTAGCTCAGACTGACTGACTGATTGTTCTTACTATGCATGTAATTTATCTCAACTGACGACTGATTGTTCTTACTATGCAGTGTATATCTCAGACTGACTGACTGATTGTTCTTACTATGCAGTGTATTATCTCAGACTGACTGACTGATGGTACTTACTATGCAGTGTATTATTATCTAGATCGGATTGACTAGACTGACTACTGATAGTCTTACTATGCATGTATTATCTCAGACACACTGACTTGTAACTTACTATGCATGTTATCTCAGACGACTGACTGATTGTACTTTACTTGCAGTGTATTATCCGACTGACTGACTGTTGTACTTACTATGCAGTGTATTATCTCACGACTACTGATTGTACTTACTAGGGCATGTATTATCTCAGACTACTGACTTGTACTTACTATGCAGTGTATTATCTCAGGACTAGCGACTATTGTACTACTATGCAGTGTATTATCTCAGACTGACTGATTGTACTTACTATGCAGTGTATTTCTCAGACGGACTGACTGATGTACTTACTATGCAGGGTGTATTATCTCAGACGACCTGACATTGTACTACTAGGCAGTGTATTATCTCACAGACTGACTCTGATTGTACTTACATGCAGTGTATTATCTACAGACAGACTGACTGATTGACTACTATGCAGGGGATTATCGCAGACTAGACGGAGGTACTTACTATGCAGTGTAGTATCTCAGACAACGGCATGTACTTACTATGCGTGTATTATCCAGACGCTGACTGATGAGTACTTTACATGCAGTGTATTATCTCATACTGACTGATTGGCGTTACAGGCAGGTGGTAGTAGCTCAGACAGACGGACGGATGGACGGACTGATGGCAATGGTATTATCCCAGACTGACTGATTGTACTGTATGCAGGGTGTATATCTCAGACAGACGGACTGATGTAACTAGGCAGGTATGATAACAGACTGACTGGAGTGTGGACACTATGCAGTGTATTATCTCAGACAGACTGACTGATTGTACTTACTATGCAGTGGTATAATCCTCAGACTGACTGTACTGTACTATGCAGTATTATCCAGACAGACTGAGTGTACTACTATGCAGTGTTATTATCTCAGACAGACTGATTGTACTTACTATGCATGTATACTCGACAACTGACTGATTGTACTTACTATGTGCCGGTATATCTCAGACGGACTGATTGTACTACTAGTCAGTGATTATCTCAGACAGAACACTGATGTACTACTAGGGATTTAACGAACTGACTGATGGGACAATGCAGTGTATTATCTCAGACAGACTGACGGATGTACTTACTATGCAGTGTATTATCTCAGACTGACTGACTATTGTACTTACTATGCAGTGTATTATCTCGGACCGACTGACTGATTGTACTTACTATGCAGTGTATTATCTCAGACTGACTGACTGGATTTGTACACTATGCAGTGTATTACTCGACAGACTAACTGATTGTACTTACTATGCAGTGTATTTCTCAGACTGGACTGACTGATTGTACTTACTATGCAGTGTATTATCTCAGACAGTGACTGATTGTACTTACTTGGCAGTGTATTATCTACTAGACTGACTGACTGATGTACTTACTATGCAGTGTATTATCTCAGACGGACTGCTGATTGTACTTACATACAGTGTATTATCACAGACGACTGACTGATTGTATACTTACTACAGTGTATTCTCAGACAGACTGACTGATTGTACTTACTATGCAGTGTATATCTCAGACAGACTACTGATTGACTTCTAAACATGCAGTGTTTATCTCAGTACTGGACTGGGGATTTACTTACATTGCACGTGATTTATCTCAGACTGACTGAGTGTATCTTACTATGCAGGTGTATCTCTCAACATACTTGACTGGGGAATGAATTACGATGCAGTGTAATATCGTCAGACGGACTGATGTTCTACTAGCAGTGTATTATCTCAGACTGACTGACTGATTGTTACTGACAGGCAGTGTATTCTCAGACTGCGTGACTATGATTTTACTTACTATGCAGTTATTATCCAGACTGACTGATTGTACTTACTATGCAGTGTAATTATCTCAGACTGACTGACTGTTGTAACTTACGTATGCAGGTGTGATTATCTCAGACGACGTGAATTGTACTTACTATGCAGTTATTATCTCGACACTGACTGATTGTACTTACTATGCATGTGTATCCTCATGACAGACGACTGACTGATGTACTTCCTATGCAGTGTATTATCTCACGAATGATTGTACTTACTATGCAGTGTATTATCTCATACAGACTGACTGATTGTACTTACATGCAGTGTATTACTCACAACTGCCTGAGTTGTACTTACTATCAGTGTATTATCTCAGACTGACTGATGATGGTACTACTATGCAGTGTATATCTCAGACGACTGACTGATTGTACTTACTATGCAGTGTATTATCTCAGACTGACTGATTGATTGTACTTACTATGCAGTGTATTATCTCGACGATGACTGTGATTGTACTTACTAGGTATTATCCAGACGACTGACTGATTGTACTTACTATGCAGTGTATTATTCTTCCAGACTGACTGACTGAGATTGTACTTACTATGCGTGTATTATCTCAGACTGACTGACTGATTGTACTTACTATGCAGTGTATTCTCAGACAGACTGACTGATTGTATTACTATGCAGTGTATTATCTCAGACTGACTGATATGTACTTACTATGCAGTTGTATTATCTCAGACAGACTGACTGATTGTACTTACTATGCAGTGTATTATCTCAGACTGACTGACTGTATTGTATTCCTATGCAGTGTATTACTCACGACTGACTGATTGTACTTCTATGCAGTGTATTATCTCAGACTGAGACTGATTGTACTTACTATAGCAGTGTATTATCTCAGACTGACTGATTTGGTACTTACTATGCAGTGTATTATCTCAGACGACTGACTGATTGTACTTACTATGCAGTGTATATCTCAGACTGACTGACTGATTGTACTTACTATGGTCAGTTATATCTCAGACTACTGACTGATTGTAACTTACTATCAGTGTATTATCCCAGACTGACTGGATTGTACTTACTATGCAGTGTATTATCTCAGACAGACTGACTGATTGACTTACTATGCAGTGTATTATCTCAGACAGACTGACTGATGTACGTACTATGCAGTGTATTATCTCAGACTGACTGATGCTTACTTATTGCAGTGTATTATCTCAGACGACTGACTGATTGTAACTTACTATGCAGTGTATTATCTCAGACAGACTGACGGATGACTTACATGCAGTGTATTTCTCAGACTGACTGACTGATTGTACTTACTATGCATGTATTACTTCGAGACGGACTGAGTGTACTTATATGCATGTTATCTCAGACTGCTGACGATTGTACTTACTATGCAGTGTATTATCTGCAGACGACTGATTGTACTTACTATGCCGTGTATTATCTCAGACAGACGTGGATTGTACTTACTAATTCCAGTGTATTATCCTCAGACAGACTGAATGATTGTACGTAACTCTCAGAGGTATTATCTCAGACAGACTGGAGTATACTTACTATCAGCGTATTATCGCTCAGAACTAGACTGAATTGTACTTACATGGCGTGTATTATGCTCAGACAGACTGACTGATTGTACTTACTATGCAGTTAGTTATTAGCGTCAACTGACTGACTGATGGACTTACTATGCAGTGTATTATCTCAGACGACTGACTGATTGTACTTACTGCAGTGTATTATCTCAGACGACTGACTGATTGTACTTACCTATAGTGTATTATCTCAGACTGACTGACTGATTGTGTACTTACTATGCAGTGTATATCTCAGACTGACGGACTGATTGTACTTACATGCAGTGTATTATCTCAGACGACAGTGACGAGGCTTGTACTTACTACTGCGTGTATTATCTCAGATGCTGAACTGATTGTGATCTTTCCATGCAGTGTATCTCAGACTGGATCGACTGATTGTACTTACTATGCAGTGAATCTCAGACTAGACTGACCTGATGTGTACTTACTATGCATTGTATATAGCTTCAGACTGGACGCTGACTGATTGTACTTACTATGCAGTGTATATCTCAGACTTGACTGATTGTCTTACTATGCAGTGTATTATCTCAGACAGACGACTGATTGTACTTACTATCCTGTATTATCTCAGACTGACTGACTGATTGCTTACTATGCAGTGTATTATCTCAGACGGACGACTGAGTGTTGTACTTACTATGCAGTGTATTATCTCAGACGACTGACTGAGTTCTTACTATGGCAGTGTATTATCTCAGACAGAACTGACTGATTGTACTTACTACTGATGGCAGTGTATATCTGCAGACTGACTGACTGATTGTACTTACTATGCAGTTGTATTATCTCAGACAGACTTGATTGTACTTACTATGCAGTGTATTATCTCAGACAGACGACTGATGTACTTAACTATGCAGTGTATTATCTCAGACAACTGACTGATTGTACTTACTATGCAGTGTATTATCCGCGACTGATCTATTGTATTACTATGCAGGTATTATCTCAGACAGACTGACTGATTGTACTTACTATGCAGTGTATTATTATCTCAGACTGACTGACTAATTGTACTTACTATGCAGTGTATTATCTCAGACTGACTGAATTGTACTTACTGCAGTGTATTACTTCAACGACTGACTGATTGTCTACTATGCAGTGTTTATTATCTCAGACTGACTGACTGATTGTACTTACTATGGCATATTATCTCAGCAGACTGATTGTACTTACTATGCAGTGTATTATCTCAGACAACTGATTGTACTTACTATGCAGTGTGATTACTCAGACTGACTGACTGTTGACTTACTATGCATGTATTATCTCAGACAGATGACTGATTGTACTTACTATGCAGTTGTTATCTCAGACTGACTGATTTGTACTTACTATGCAGTGTATTATCTCAGACTGACTGACTTGTACTTACTATGCAGTGTATTTCTCAGACAGACTGACTGGATTGTACTTACTATGCAGTTGGTATTATCTCGGCAGACTGGCTGATTGTACTTACTATGCAGTGTATTATCTCAGACTGACTGATGATTGGTACTTACTATGCAGTGTATTATCTTCAGACTGACTGACTGATTGTACTTACTATGCAGTGTATTATCTCAGACTGACTGACTGATTGTACTTACTATGCGTGTATTATCTCAGACTGACTGACTGATGTACTTACTATGCAGTGTATTATCTCAAGACTGACTGACTGATTGTACTTACTATGCAGTGTATTATCTCAGACTGACTGATTGTATACTATGCAGTGTTATTTCTCAGGACTGACTGATTGTACTTACTATGGCAGTGGTATTATCTCAGAACGACTGACTGATTGTACTTACTATGCAGTGTATTATCTCAGACTGACTGACTGATTGTACTTACTATGCAGTGGATTATCTCAAGACTGAAGATTGTACTTACTATGCAGTGTATTATCTCAGACTGACTGATTGTACTTACTATGCAGTGTATTATGCTCAGACTGACTGAACTGATTGTACTTACTATGCAGTGTATTATCTCAGACTGACTGATTGTACTTACTGCAGTGTATTATCTCAGACTGACTGATTTGTACTTACTATGCAGTGTATTATCTCAGACGACTGACTGACTTGACTGACTTATGCAGTGTATTATCTCACGACTGACTGATTGTCTTACTATGCAGTGTATTATCTCAGACTGACTGATGATTGTTCTATATCAGTGTATTATCTCAGACTGACTGACTGATTGTTCTTACTATGACAGTGTATTATCTCAGGACTGACTGACGATTGTACTTACTATGCAGTGTATTATCCAGACTGATGACTGATGTAACTTTATGCAGTGTATCTCAACACGACGACTATTGTACTTACTATGCAGTGTATTATCTCAGACGACTGACGATGTACTTACTATGCAGTGTATTATCTCAGACGACTGACTGATTGTACTTACTATGCAGTGTATTATCTCAGACTGTACTGATTGTACTGTCCTATGCAGTGTGTTATCTCAGACGACTGACTGATTGTACTTACTCTGGCAGTGTATTATCTCGACACTGACGGACTGATTGTACTTACTATGCAGTGTATATCTCAGACTTCTGATTGTAACTTACTATGCAGTGTATTATCTCAGACTGACTGACTGTTTTACTTACTATGCAGTTGTATTATCTCAGACAGACTGACTGATTGTACTACTATGCAGTGTATTACTAACAGACTGACTGATTGTACTTACTATGCAGTGTAGTATCTCAGACAGACTGACTGATTGTACTTACTAGGCAGTGTATTATCTCAGACGACTGACTGATTGTACTTATATGCTTTGTATTATCTCAGACTGACTGATGTTGTACTTACTATGCAGTGGTTATCTCAGACGACTGTTATTACTTGCGTGTACTTATCTCAGACAGACGATGATTATCTACTAGCAGTGTATTACTCAGACTGATGACTGATTGTACTTACTAGCAGGATGTATTATCTCAGACAGACGACTGATTTACTTACTATGCAGTGTCATTATCTCAGACTGACTGATTACTACTATGCAGTTATTATCTCAGACAGACTGACGATTGTACTTACTATGCAGTGTATTATCTCAGACAAGACTGACATTGTACTTACTATGCAGTGTATATCTCAGACTGACTGACTGATTGTACTTATATGCAGTTTATCTCAGACATGACTGATACTTACTATGCGTGTATTATCTCAGACAACTGATTGTAGACAAATGCAGTGGTTAGTGTATCTCAGACTGACTGATTGTCTTACTATGCAGTGTATTTCTCAGACTCACTGACTGATTGTACTACTATGCAGTGATTATCTCAGACTGACTGATTGTACTTACTATGCAGTGTATTATCTCAGAAGACTACTGATTGTACTTACTATGCATTCGTTATTATCTCAGAATGACTGACTGATTGTACTTACTATGCAGTGTATTATCTCGGACAGACGGACTGATTGTACTTACTATGCAGTGTATATCTCGACGACTGAACTGATTGTACTTACTATGCAGATGTATTATCTCAGACAGACTGACTGATTGTACTTTACTATGCAGTGTATTACTCTCAGACTGACTGATTGTACTTACATGCAAGTGTATCTCAGACGACTGACTGATTGTACTTACTATGCAGTGTATTATCTCAGACTAACTGGACTGATTAGTAGCTTACTATGCAGTGTATTATCTCACAGACTGGACTGAATTGTACTTACTAGTGCAGTGTATTATCCAGACGCTGACTCGATTGTACTTACTATGCAGTGTATTACTCAGCTGGATGAACTTGTACTATACTCTGCAGTGTATTATCTCAGACAGACTGATGATTGTACTACTATGCAGTGTATTATCACAGACTGCATTGTACTTATATGTCAGTATTTCTCAGACTGACTGATGTACTTACTATGCAGTTGTAATTATCTCCGACCTAGACGTTGTACTTACTATGCAGTGTATTATCTCAGACTGACTGATTGTATTACTATGCAGTGTATTATCTCAGACAACTGAGATTGTACTTACTATGCAGTGTATTATCTCAGACATGACTGATTGTACTTAACTATGCAGTGATTATTCACTGACTGATGTGTACTTACTATCAGTGATTATCTCAGACACTGACTGATGTACTTACTATGCAGTTTATATCTCAGACTGTACTGATTGTACTTACTATGCAGTGTATTATCTCAGACTGACGTGATTGTACTTACTATGCAGTGTATTATCTCAGACTGACTGACTGATTGTACTTACTATGCAGTGTATGTATCTCAGACTGACTGATGGTACTTACTATGCAGTGTATTATCTCAGACGACTGATGTGTACTTACTATGCAGTGATTATCTCAGACAACTGATGATTGTACTTACTATCAGTGTATTATCTCAGACTGACTGATTGTACTTACTATAGCAGTGTATTATCTCAGACAGACTGATTGTACTTGACTAGCAGTGTATATATCTCAGAATGACTGATATGTACTTACTATGCAGTGTATTATCTCAGACTGACTGATTGTACTTACTATGCAGTGTATTCTCCAGACTGGCTGATTGTACTTACTATGCAGTGTATTATAGACAGACCTGACTGATTGTACTCTATGCAGGTTTATTATCTCAGCTGACTGACTGATTGTACTTACTATGCAGTTTATTATCTCAGACGACTGACGATTGTACTTACTATGCGTGTTTATCTCAGGACTGACTGATTGTACTTACTATGCAGTGTATTATCTCAGACAGATGACTGATTGTATAGCTGCTATGCAGTGTGGAATTATCTCACGTGACTGATTGATTGTACTACTATGCATTGTAAGTATCTCAGACAGACGACTGACTGCTTGTACTGTACATGCATGTAATTATATCCGACTGACTGACTGATTGGTACTTACTATTCAGTGTATTATCCCGCTGACTGATTTGGTAACTTAGTTCTATGCAGTGTAATTTATCTCAGACTGACTGATTGTACTTACTATGCAGTGTATTATCTCAGACAGACTGACTGATTGTACTTACTATGCAGTGTATTATCTCAGACAGACTGATTGTACTTACTATGCAGTGTATTATCTCAGACAGACTGACTGATTGTACTTACTATGCAGTGTATTATCTCAGACAGACTGATTGTACTTACTATGCAGTGTATTATCTCAGACAGACTGACTGATTGTACTTACTATGCAGTGTATTATCTCAGACAGATTTTGGCAACTGTAATTTTCCCTTTTGTGTTTCCTTTGCAGTCTGCAGTGTCCAAAAAACAAAGTCTGCAGGTAGAATATACGGCGGATCTCCAGCTTCTCACGGGCAGTTTCCGTGGATGATTAAATTTGTGCCAAGTCTTGGTGGTGGCGCCCTGATCTCTGACCAATGGATTCTGACTGCAGCTCACGTTGTATTTGGAAATAGCCACCCTGAAATGTATGGAGGGGGAATCAGTCCTCGCGTCAGACTACAAGCCAAGCAAGTTATCATTCACCCTTACTACAGGGGAACAGAAGATCCCAGTACTCAGACTGACTTTAACAATGACATCGCCCTCATCCAATTGTCTAAGAAAGTTCAGCTTGGTCCATGTATCTCTCCCATTTGTCTTCCAAGGAAGGGATTATTTCCCGCCATTGATGAAATCGCCCTGGTTGCCGGATGGGGGAAGACGGAAAAGTCAGATTTTGAGAGAATTTTGAAGTTCACCGGTGTCACCCACAGCGACATGGAGAAATGTAGAAAGGCGACAGGTAATTCAGGTGTCATCACTGCTAATATGTTCTGTGCAGGATCCGAAACAGGAAATGACAGCTGCGTCGGAGACAGTGGGGGGCCAATCATGTTCACGGATCAGGTCAACGACGATAAACTCTATGCGGCTGGCATCGTCTCCTGGGGCCCGGTAAACTGTGGAACGTATGCGCTTTACACAAAGGTGGATAATTATTTAGACTGGATTAACCAGACGATAAAAACGGAGGAACAGGAGGCGAATGACGGAGCGGGGGAGGAACCATTCATTGTGTGCAGGAAAGCAGCTGGGTAGACAGGAAGTGCCTGACATTAGGCACGACCAATCGTGTGGTCCATAGAGGACCGCACAATCGGTTGTGATTTTCCGACCCGTCCATACAATAATTCAGCCCGACCGACCGAAACACTGAAATGTTGGTCGGGCCGAATTATTGCATTGTGGTTACCTAGCTTAATTTTCATATTATCTTTTACCCAGATGTGACCTGACACGGCTGTACAGTTACATAGGGAAAACCAATAAGGCCTGGTACACACGGTACAACTTTGTACCAATATTCCAGACCGACAGACTCAATAATCCCATTGGTAATCAGTTGGTTGTAGACGCAGCCGACATTTCATTGCGATCGATCATGTGGTGCATTGGCTTAAATCACCGCTGGTATTTCAGCCTCATCGACAGGAATATCATGGCAGCCAGGCGGTCGTGCCAAAATGTCGGACACCCTAAATGTCGGCTCACCAGATACATAGTAGATGATTGACAGATTCCATTGTAGTTGTCTGTCATTGGCTATAGAAACCCTACACACATTTCCGCTGCTCTCATCATTCAGGCGGCTGGCGTATGAAGGAAACACACGTGATCAGCTGTTTACTGGGAATTCGGGTCTGGTCTTTTAAACAGCTGATCATGTGTATGTTTCCAGATCGTGGAGGGGCGAGGAGGTAGGTCAGGGGCCCGCCTTTCAATCTTGCAGGGGGGGGCACGGGCCCCTACAATTACGCTCCTGATCCACATGATTAAATCTGGTCCGGACAGTGGTGTTTACTGCAAGTGACTAGGTGTATGACGTCATTGGGGAAGGGTTTGATGCAATTGGGGTTTGGAGAGATCGAAGAATGCCTTTTTATAAATAAAATGCTTGGAGATGATAATAAAATCTAGTTTGTGTGAGTTTATTCTAATTAGAGTGTGAAGAGTACTTTAAATGATAACATGCATTGTAATGCACCAACCAATCAGATGTTTTCTAACTGAAGTAGACTAGTAAAAAGGCAACATCTGATTGGTTACTGCAGATTAGAGATAGCAAAACTTTTGAAAGTTCGGTCCATTTTCGAACTTTTAAACTATACGGAAAGTTCGAAAACGGACCCATTAAAGTCAATGGAAGTCAAATAGTTCAAAAAGTTCGAATGAAATACAAGTAAAATATCAATGGTGACTTAATGTAAATGGCTGTGGGACCTGGGAAATGGTCTGGGGAACATGTTGGAATATCCAGGACTTGCGAAAACTCGATTTTATTCTCACGCGCGCTACTTTCGAGCTCTTGCGTTTGAACATTCGATAATTATCCCATGAACGACTTGCGGATTAGATAATTCGATATTTACTTGCGTATTGGTATAATAGACATTTTACTCGCGGATTCGATATTTACTCGCATATTGGTATAATAGACATTTTACTCGCGGATTCGATATTTACTCGCATATTGGTATAATAGACATTTTACTCGCGGATTCGATATTTACTCGCATATTGGTATAATAGACATTTTACTCGCGGATTCGATATTTACTCGCATATTGTTATAATAGACATTTTACTTGCGGATTCGATATTCGATATTTACTCGCGTATTGGTATAATAGACATTTTACTCGCGGATTCGATATTCGATATTTACTCGCGTATTGGTATAATAGACATTTTACTCGCGGATTCGAACTCGAATAGTTTGGCTCGAACTCGGGTTCGTGTTCTAGTCCATCTCTACTGCAGATTAATAAGCGGTGCGAAAATGTGCCTGTGCTGTTAAGAAACCTACAGTATATTCTTGTAAAACACTAAGGGGGAGATCCAATATGGCCCTTTTCCGTCTAAAACCCACGTTAACCCGAAATAAATTCGGGTTAACGTGGGTTTTAGATGGAATTTAGAGCACAGCGCCATTTCGGAATGTTTTTGGAAACATCGCTGTGCTAACGATCCAAAACCCCTGCCGTTAAGTTTTGCGCTACCTCGTACGGTAAAGGTTGTGGAGCGTTTAAGTCGCGCTCCATACCTTCGCCCGATCCCGCGATGCAATAACTGACGTAATCCCGTTCACGTCAGTTATTGTATCGCGGGATCGGGATAAGGTAAGTAACGCGTTCGGAGGTATTGAATCTCCCTGTAAATATTTATAACACAGCACGCTTTTTGAGAACTTCTAGGGTTTTTGCTGCCTGATCCAAACTTTTGAATGCCGCCCTTGGTTATTATTGCCGCATGGGTGTGGCTTAGTCGGTGGCATGGCTCTGTCGATTTTTGAACTTATCAAACAGTCAATTAGCAATAATATAAATGACTAGGAACAGATATTACATCCCTTTCTCAAACAGCTTGTGTTCCCACTACCATATTGCTCCTTTCAGGGTTATGTAACTTATTTTATAGCCTGTGCACCCAGCACGCTACCCCAAAGGCTCCCAACAACTCACTGACACTTATTGTCACACAAAAAACACTGTCTGTCACAGTGTCACTGTCACAGTAGTAGAGGTAACCCCCCCCCCAAAAAAGGAATGCAGCACACACTATATATGCAAAAATATATATACAAGCCCTTTATTACATAGCTATAAATGCTTATGGGGCATAGCACCGGAACATATAATGTAAAGGAGAACTACAGTGCGTATAAAGTTTTTTAAGGTTTTTTTTGGCAGGGAGGTAACTATAGTACACAAAGTTTTTTAAAGTTTACTCGCGTATTGGTATAATAGACATTTTACTCGCGGATTCGATATTTACTCGCGTATTGGTATAATAGACATTTTACTCGCGGATTTGATAATTTGATATTTACTTGCGTATTGGTATAATAGACATTTTACTCGTGGATTCGATATTCGATATTTACTCGCGTATTGGTATAATAGATAATTATCGAAAGTCCGGAAAATATCAATAATCCGGGTCCGGGATAGTTCGAGAAGTCCAAGTCCATTCGAACTCGAATAGTATGGCTCGAACTCGGGTTCGTGTTCTAGTCCATCTCTACTGCAGATTAATAAGCGGTGCGAAAATGTGCCTGTGCTGTTAAGAAACCTACAGTATATTTTTGTAAAACACTAAGGGGGAGATCCAATATGGCCCTTTTCCGTCTAAAACCCACGTTAACCCGAAATAAATTCGGGTTAACGTGGGTTTTAGATGGAATTTAGAGCACAGCGCCATTTCGGAATGTTTTTGGAAACATCGCTGTGCTAACGATCCAAAACCCCTGCCGTTAAGTTTTGCGCTACCTCGTACGGTAAAGGTTGTGGAGCGTTTAAGTCGCGCTCCATACCTTCGCCCGATCCCGCGATGCAATAACTGACGTAATCCCGTTCACGTCAGTTATTGTATCGCGGGATCGGGATAAGGTAAGTAACGCGTTCGGAGGTATTGAATCTCCCTGTAAATATTTATAACACAGCACGCTTTTTGAGAACTTCTAGGGTTTTTGCTGCCTGATCCAAACTTTTGAATGCCGCCCTTGGTTATTATTGCCGCATGGGTGTGGCTTAGTCGGTGGCGTGGCTCTGTCGATTTTTGAACTTATCAAACAGTCAATTAGCAATAATATAAATGACTAGGAACAGATATTACATCCCTTTCTCAAACAGCTTGTGTTCCCACTACCATATTGCTCCTTTCAGGGTTATGTAACTTATTTTATAGCCTGTGCACCCAGCACGCTACCCCAAAGGCTCCCAACAACTCACTGACACTTATTGTCACACAAAAAACACTGTCTGTCACAGTGTCACTGTCACAGTAGTAGAGGTAACCCCCCCCCCCAAAAAAGGAATGCAGCACACACTATATATGCAAAAATATATATACAAGCCCTTTATTACATAGCTATAAATGCTTATGGGGCATAGCACCGGAACATATAATGTAAAGGAGAACTACAGTGCGTATAAAGTTTTTTAAGGTTTTTTTTGGCAGGGAGGTAACTATAGTACACAAAGTTTTTTAAAGTTTTTTTTGGCAGGGAGGTAACTATAGTACGTATAAAGTTTTTTAAAGTTTTTTTTGGCAGGGAGGTAACTATAGTGCGTATAAAGTTTTTTAAGGGTTTTTTTTGGCAGGGAGGTAACTATAGTGCATATAAAGTTTTTTAAGTTTTTTTTTGGCAGGGAGATAACTATAATACGTATAAAGTTTTTTAAAGTTTTTTTTGGCAGGGAGGTAACTATAGTACGTATAAAGTTTTTTAAAGTTTTTTTTGGCAGGGAGATAACTATAGTGCGTATAAAGTTTTTTAAAGTTTTTTTTGGCAGGGAGGTAACTATAGTGCATATAAAGTTTTTTAAGTTTTTTTTTGTCAGGGAGATAACTAAAATACGTAAAAAGTTTTTTAAAGTTTTTTTTGGCAGGGAGGTAACTATAGTACGTATAAAGTTTTTTTTGGCAGGGAGGTAACTATAGTGCGTATAAAGTTTTTTAAGGTTTTTTTTTGGCAGGGAGGTAACTATAGTGCATATAAAGTTTTTAAAGTTTTTTTTTGGCAGGGAGATAACTATAATACGTATAAAGTTTTTTAAAGTTTTTTTTGGCAGGGAGGTAACTATAGTACGTATAAAGTTTTTTAACATTTTTTTGGGGCAGGGAGGTAAGATTGATACTTTCTACCACCCAATATAATTTCTATGAGTAGCGGCAGCACTAAGAAATCTGCTTCTGCCAGGCTTCCTGAGTGCTTCAGCCCTATCTTTAAAACTGCAAGGCCCAGGGCCATAACCTGGCAGATAAAAACTGTATGCGTTTTCATTTTTAAAAAGTAAATTTTTACAGTATAGTTGTCCTTTAAAACCAATTAAAAACATTTATACAGAAGAAAAATAACCCCCTACTAATATAGAAAGCAAGTGCAACCCTCCCACAATAGTCAAACTTATGTCAAGCATGTATCATACCCTTGCTCTTCAAGCATCAGTACAGAGTCACCAGGGGATCCAATGAGGGAGAGCCAGAGCAGGGGACACAGAGATGATGCGTGAGTAACGCTGAACGCGTTTCACCCCAGAGAAGGGTTTTCTCAACAGCGTGATGCTTGACGTGCAAGGGTATGATACATGCTTGACATAAGTTTGACTATTGTGGGAAGGTTGCACTTGCTTTCTATATAAGTAGGGGGTTATTGCGTCGATCAAGGGAATTTTTTTACACTTTCTATCTGCAGCCTTTCTTCTTCAGTGCAGGGGTGCCGCCTGAGACAAATGTCTCACTCTGCTTCATGGTAGATGGGGCCCTTAAATCCAACAACACACAAAAACGAAACACAAGAAGAGCGGACATCACATATGCGTGATATGTAGTGGGGGAGATTAAAGGGCATCTATAGTGGGAAAATGAACTTTTTTTTCTTATTTTCCATGTGTATTCCCCACCCCCCCAGAGTGTCTTCACTTGTTCAGATTTCCTTCTGTCCTGAGTTAGAAGAATACGTGATTGCATTCCTGTGCTCCTACTTGGGACTGTCAATCAAATCCCTGTGACGTGACCCTCTTCCCTGCTCAAGTCCCTCCCTCCTCACTGCTCTATTACAAACATAGAGATCTGAGCATTAGCAGGGAAGAGAGGAGCTTTGATGGCACAGATAAGGCTGCACTTGACCCCCCTTGAAAGACTTCACTGATTATGATGGGTCACAAAGAGAGAGCAGCAGTACACGGAGAGATCCGTGTCTGGGACAGCTTGCTTTCTATTGGCCCTGTGCGTGGGTGTGTTTTTCAGGATGTTGAACTTTTAACTCTACTGCACTGATAAGCTTGCGGTTAGCCAGAGTTAAGACCTGGAGGAGGTAACGGGGGAGGGGGGGGGGGAGTGCTGCACAGAGATCTGACACATGGTTAAACAAAGTCACTGACATAGATAGGGTAAATGCAACACAGAGTACATGAATTTTTTTGCAATGGGCCAATGTTGTTTTTTCACTATAGATGCCCTTTAACACCAGCTGCACCAATATATGGCCCATCACACATGAGACAATTCCTTAGGTCAGGACACAGCCGTGTATTATAAATGTTCACCATTTCACTTAAGTGCAGGTCATAATACCGATATACTCGAGTATAATTCGACCCGAGTATAAGTCGAGGGTACCTATTCTACATGAAAAATTATTAAAAACTCATTGACTCGAGTATAAGTCGAGGGTAGAAATATCACATACTCTGCAAACCTGTAATTGGCTAAAGTGATTAGAAATGAAATGAAAATGAATAAAGAGGAGGTCCATGGTTGTCTTTAAAAGTATTTATTTCAAATAAAAAACAACCTATTTTGGAATCACTACGCTATATGCATCAAGTAACATCAGGTACACAAACATACTGATACCCATATAACCATGTAGGAACATCTACATATAAATACTGTAACTACGGTAAACTAGCACTGGAATTGGGTGACGGGTTAGCAAAAAAAAGCATGGCAAATATTTTAACTGGGAAACCTTTTACTGAATCACAAAGTTCAATGGCTTAAACAGCAATATGAAACATATTAAAATCAGTTGTGCAAATGTGCCTCAAATTCGCAAGCTCTGCCATAGCTTCTCTCAAAATTCACTGCTGTGCTGAAACAAAATCTCTTCTGTACCATCCATGGGTTATATACCGCATTTCTGAAAAGCACTTTGATGATGTCTTCTGGAATGTCCTCCCATGCATCTCGTACCCACTTTGCTACTAATTCTATGTCAGGCTTCATAGATTTCCACATTTTGTTAATTTGGCTGACCAGATGACATCCATCATGCCACATTTTCGCACACGGTCTTTAAAAGGTTTGTTTATGACACATCCAGGGGCTGTAAAACAGATGGTAGCCCACCTGGAATAACAGCCAAGGGTTTTTTAAAACATGACTTCATTGCCATTTTTTGACATCTTCACATATATGGGCTCTAAACTTACTCCAAACTAGCAGTGAGGGTTTTTTTTAAAGTACTCCTGGTCGTCCATTCAAATCCCCTCTATAGCCATTTTTTGTGTCCTATGTTCATCCATCCAAGCCTTAACATAGGGGGACAGTAATCGTGGGGGAATTTGCCATTTTTAGGCAAGGTCTTCCTTTTAAAATATAATAAACAGGCCGCAGCTTGACTCCAGTGGCCAAACATGCCAGAACCACTGTGAAGATTTTTTTCATTCCTGTTGTTCTAAGGAAAATAGTTTTTTCTCCCAGGAGCCACGTGTTCTGTTGCTTGAAGATCAAAAGTCATTGTTCATCTATCCATATTCTCCGATACTTCCGAGGTCATAATTATAACTTCTTGTTTTATATAATAGGAAGACATACACATTTCCTCAAGATTCTGGGCAGCTTTTGTGAAGAAGGCTCGTGCCCGTCTTGGCGCAAGCAAAGTCCAAACCGATTCATGAAGGTCGAGGCTACACACACAGCATCGTGATGCAACGAAGTTCTCAATTGCCCACTGTTTTATATTGCTCGTCTTTAGCATTTGAAGGGCACGTAATCGGATTCCCATGCGTGTTACACAGATCCATTTAGAAGACATTCCACAACCCATTTATGTAAGTCAGTCTCTAGAGCCCAGTGAGGTGTTAAACCCGACGAGCCTTTTTGACTTCTCAAATCACTCTTCATTTTTCGCGCAGTCTCGCACCTGTTTTCATCAATGCCAAATTCCCGGCCTGCAATGAATTATTAATTCGCCCTTAGACAAACAACTTCAGTTTAAATCCAGCGTCGTATGATCTGCGTTTTGCTTCTTCCACGATCAACAATTTCTAAACAGATTAAATAAACAGAAATCAGCATCCACATTAAAATTAGAAGCGAGGCACTGATTACTGCTTTAATATACAGGTGTGTTCTGCTTGGAGGCAATGGTGATCCAGTACCATAATACCCAATTCCTGGCACTCCAGATGTTTAGAACCACAAACTCCAGCATGCTTATTTGGTGGGAGTTGTAGTTCAAACATCTGGAGTGGCAAGGTTCAACAATCAACAATAAATCAATATTTAGCCCTACAAGAAACAAGCATGCTGCTTCCACTCTTATGAAAATTCTGATGCTTGACGTGCAAGGGTATGATACATGCTTGACATAAGTTTGAGAAAACAGAAGTTTGACAAATGTCTCACTCTGCTTCATGGTAGATGGGGCCCTTAAATCCAACAACACCACAAAAACGAAACACAAGAAGAGCGACATCACATATGCAGTGATATGTATGTGGGGGAGATTAAAGGGCATCTATAGTGGGAAAATGAACTTTTTTTTCTTTATTTCCATGTGTTCTATAATTCCCCACAACCCCCAGAGTGTCTTCACTTTGTTCAGATTCCCTCTCTGTCCTGAGTTAGAAGAATACGTGATTGCATTCCTGTGCTCCTACTTGGACTGTCAATCAAATCCCTGTGACGTGACCCTCTTCCCTGCTCAAGTCCCTCCCTCCTCACTGCTCTATTACAAACATAGAGATCTGAGCATTAGCAGGGGAAGAGAGGGAGCTTTGATGGCACAGATAAGGCTGCACTTGACCCCCCTTGAAAGACTTCACTGATTGATGATGGGTCACAAAGAGAGAGCAGCAGTACACGGAGAGATCCGTGTCTGCAGGACAGCTTGCTTTCTATTGGCCACTGTGCGTGGGTGTGTTTTTCAGGATGTTGAACTTTTAACTCCTACTGCACATGATAAGCTTGTCGGTTAGCCAGAGTTAAGACATGGAGGAGGTAACGGGGGAGGGGGAAGGGGGGAGTGCTGCACAGAGATCTGACACCATGGTTAAACAAAGTCACTGACATAGATAGGGTAAATGCAACACAGAGTACATGAATTTTTTTGCAATGGGCCAATGTGTTTTTTTCACTATAGATGCCCTTTAACACCAGCTGCACCAATATATGGCCCATCACACATGAGACAATTCCTTAGGTCAGGACACAGCCGTGTATTATAAATGTTCAACCATTTCACTTAAGATGCAGGTCATAATACCGTATATACTCGAGTATAATTCGACCCGAGTATAAGTCGAGGTACCTATTTCTACATGAAAAATTATTAAAAACTCATTGACTCGAGTATAAGTCGAGGGTAGAAATTATCACTACTACTGCAAACCTGTAATTGGCTAAAGTGATTAGAAAATGAAAATGAATAAAGAGGAGGTCCATGGTTGTCTTTAAAAGTATTTATTTTCAAATAAAAACAACCTATTTTGGAATCACTACCGCTATATGCATCAAGTAACATCAGGTACCACAAACATACTGATACCCATATAACCATGTAGGAACATCTACATATACATACTGTAACTACGGTAAACTAGCACTGGAATTGGGTGACGGGCTTAGCAAAAAAAAGCATGGCAAATATTTTAACTGGGAAACCTTTTTACTGAATCAAAGTTCAATGGCTTAAACAGCAATATGAAACATATTTAAAATCCAAGTTACGGGGGTGTTTTGTGGATAAAACTGCAGACTGTCCAAATTCGGAGTTGGCTAAATATTTTCGCCGTTTCTGAGCCATCGTGCATTGTCTCACTTTGTGGCTTTTCGCTTCCACGTCTGCGTGTGTAACCACACATATGGCATACCGTTTGATTTAGGACATTTGGGAGATTGATATTTGGTAACTTTTTTTTTACATTCCATGGGGTTTTGGCATGATTTCTACCTTTTTGAATGTTGTTCTTCGAAGAACTGTAATGTTAACATACTGGCGAAGGAACGTGACTGGTTCAAGAGAGGTGTTAAGGAGGCCATTTATGTGAAAATAAAGAAACCAAGCCTAAATAGAGGTGGGGGGGGTTCGACACCAACTGTCTGCCATGTACAATGCTGTTTTAACACCTTACTCTGGGCGTTCCTATAACACCTCTTAGCCACTATCTAATCACACCCTTAACACCTGGCTGTGATATGCTAATTGGGATTTTCCAGGGTACATAATTGCCACAGATTCTTGTACAAGTCATTCTGAATTGAGAAAGCCAGTCGGATGACTAGCAAAACGTCTTCAAGAACTACATTTCATGTCCAGTTGATCTAATTGAATACAACAGATATGTTATTGTTGTTATTATTATGATGATATATATAGCACAAAAAGAAGTGCTCAGTTACATTTAGTAAAAAAGTTAAAGCAAACAAATCTCTGTGTTTTATCTTTACAAATGACATTGACTACAAACATAATTATTTAGGCTTTTCCCACACCCCATTGGCTTCTCTATACCTATAATAGACATTTTACTCGCGGATTCGATGCTCGCGTCTAGGTATAATGACATTTTACTCGCGGATTCGATGCTCGCGTCTAGGTATAATGACATTTTACTCGCGGATTCGATGCTCGCGTCTAGGTATAATGACATTTTACTCGCAGATTCGATGCTCACGTATAGGTATAATAGGCATTTTACGCGCATATTTGATTTCTTGAACGGCCGAAGATTCGATAAATTATCGAAAGTCCGGGAAATATCGAAAGTCTGAGTCCGGGATAGTTTGAAAAGCCCGGGTCCGTTCGAACTTGCGTTCGAGTTCTATGCCATCTCTAGTGGTCAGTGGCTGACAGCGCTGACCGGCCTACCTGTCACTGGCAGGAGACTCCTGGGAGTTGGGGATTTTTCCATACATGCTGGTTGCTTAGCAATTTCTGCCAGAATAGGTATCGGTTGTGGTGTGAAATTATAAGTGGTATGGTTTAATTAATAAAAGCTGATCAGAATTGTTGGGCAATGTTAAGCCTTCCATCATTCTGCTCTTCAGTGGCCATGTTAACCCTCAATTGTCTGTTACTAGACCTTAATGGGAAACCAGAAGTAAGGATTATTGTATATTGGATATACAGACACAGCCAGACAATATGGCCCCAGGTCCTTTGTTTAGACTTTCCCTCCTGTACAGAGACGTACACGTTACCTGATAACAACAAGGTCACACCCTTGCTCCCAAGTGCACGTGAATGTTTCTCACATTCCTGGGGAAGTAACCAATCTGGCAGATAACTTTCCCTCCTTCCCCACACAACTGTAATGGGAGATAAGACCCCCAGCCAGAGGAAACAAAGGGAGAACTGTGTAAAACTCTGTGTGGATCTGACTGGGTTTGGTCTAGAGCTGAGGTTCCATCCTGCCATTGGAATATTACATTATCAAGCACTGTGTGGATATTGTGATTAAGCCCCACTTGGTGACAGTGAGTGCATGAGGTGGCTTAGATGACTCACTATGCATCACTATGTTGTTCCAGGCCAATTCTCCCATGACAGGGGAAGGACTAAGCTTAGCACGGGACAACCATCCCCTCCTCACCCAACAAATCTAGCTTTCTATTTCCCCCTGGGATGGCTCTGTCATCATCTCCAGTAAGTAAGCACCGTCTGCTGGGCCAAAACGTGAAATAGCAATTGGAAGTATTGACATTGATAGGATAAAAAGTTTGATCATAAAAATAAGAAAAAGTACACAAGGAGAATCTATTTATTGTTACTAGAGAGCAACAAAAGTTGAGAACATCCTTTTTTTTGAATGTTTATTAATAGTGAAATATTAAGATTACTCAGTAGTTGTACAGCTGAGCCTTCAGATATTACAGAGATGGCAAATTTGTTTCCTAACCTACTAGATCCTTCTCACTTAAAACTCTGTTTCAGACAACAGGCTAAGCTTCCTTTTGACTGTAATAATTCATATGATCTGTACTGGAATTAAATCAGTTTGATGCTTTTATGTGGAGGTTGTGAACCAAGGTTCAAGTATCTTGTAATATTTGCTAACAGAATGCTAACTCTACCTTGTGGAACAGCTGAAGTTTAAGGGTTTCCTTAGACAGACACTGGTAATGAGCTAATAAGCTATTGAGCACAAGAAAAGTCTTATTTTAGTATGAAATGGTTATCAACAAAAAAGATTAATGCTGTCTCTATAGACATGACTTTATAGGATCACCACTAAGACTAAGGCCACACTGCAACGCACAGGAATTGCTAGCATTATCTCACGCGATTCTGTGCACGATTCTTGTGCGTTTTGCGTTTGTGCATGCGTTTTGCACATGGGTTTTTGCAGTTTTGCGTTATGGTAACATATGCGTTACCAAAACGCAAACGGATGCACAATCGCGGACATTTGTGCGTTCCTGCGATTTCCATTTTACCAAAAATCGTGGGGGCAACCGCGTATGCGAAACGTGGGTGCAAACTCGCGAAAAACGCGCTAGTGTGGCCTCCCCCCTAAAGATGGCCAAACTTCTAAAAATCTGATCCAATTTTCAAACTTCCATAAAAGTTTGAACAAAATCGGACCCATTAAAGTCCGACTTTAATGGGAAAAAAAAGTTTGAAACTAAATAATGTTAAGATAACAGTTTTATAGTAACTTTCTGTACATGAATCTGGGAAATGACCTGTGGGACATGTAGAAATGCAGAGAACTTTCGAGTATAAGCCGACCGAGTATAAGCCGAGGTACCCATTTTTGCCTCCAAAATTAGAAAAACATGATTGACTCGAGTATAAGCCGAGGGTATACAGTAACCCTAATACCTTTCCACTGTAGATGTTTGGAAACTACAACTCCCAGCATGCTTGGTTGCTGGGAGTTGTAGTTTCCAACCACCTATAGTAGAAAGGTATTGGGGGTTACTCTATGGCATACTGTCCCCTACCCTAATACCTTTCCACTGTAGATGTTTGGAAAATACAACTCCCAGCATGCTTGGTTGCTGGGAGTTGTAGTTTCCAACCACCTATAGTAGAAAGGTATTGGGGGTTACTGCATGGCATACTGTCCCCCCAGCCCTCCCCCAGCTCACTTACCGTACCTGGTCTTCAGTCTTCGTCTCTCTGCTTCGCGGAGACATCATGATGACATCATCGCGCAACCGTGAAGAACTACTGCAAACTGCCGGTCTGACTCGCGGCTGCTTCTGGATTGAAGGTAAGTGTCTATTGACTCGAGTATAAGCCGAGGCAAGGTTTTTAGGTTGATTTTTAAACCTAAAAACCTCGGCTTATACTCGAGTATATACGGTAACTATTTTATCAGTAGCTGCTATTATCAGTGGTCGATATCAATTATCTGAGATCTCAGAATTCAGAATATTCAAAGATATCAACGCTCTGAACTGGAATCTCAGGGAACGATTACTCAGCCTGTGCAAGGGACATTATACAGAGCCGAGAGGTAAATTTTCCTCATTCTTCCGCAATGCCTGGAAGTGGAGGGTGGCAGGAATGCCTTGTCAGGTATCTCCTTAGGAGGAAGTACGACAAGGGCCGCAAGAGGCACATTATGCATCAATTATGGAGGCAACTATATCAGGACTACGATGTGGAGCGGACGCTGAAAAGATGGACTGACCTATAACGTCAGGGGCCAAGATTTGTTGGCCATATAGGATGAGATGGAAGCCAAGTATGATCACAATAAAACATTAGCATAGAAGTATAATATACGGCCATAAGAAAACAATGCTAAAGTGGCTGACTGACTGGATGTTACATTTACCGAACATACCCGAGTATAAACCAAGGTACTTATAGTTACCTGAAAAATTAGTAAAAAACGATTGACCCGAATAGAAACCAAGGGTAGAAAATATAAACACTACTGCAAACCTGTGCACAGAAAATGAACAAAAAAACAAAACAAAGTATGGTCAATATTTTAACTGGGGAACCTTTTTACTGAATCAAAGTCCAATGGCTTGAACAGCAAAATAAAATATTTAAAATCCTTCAAAAACAAATTCCTCTTCAGTTTGCCCTAATTGCATCTCAAATTCATATGGTGTAATGTCTTCTGCATAGACATTATCATCATCCATATTTCCAACATCTTCATCACTGCTGCTGATACAAAACATCGACTCACTACCATCCGTGGCATTACTTATACCGCATTTCTGAAAGCACGTTGGAGGTTGTCTTCTGGAATGTCCTCCCATGCATCTCGTACCCACTTTGCTACTAATTCTATGTCAGGCTTCATAAGATTTCCACCTTTAGTCAATCGGGCTTGACCTGACAACATCCATTCATGCCACATTTTTCGCACACGGTCTTTAAAAGGTTTGTTTATAGACACATCCAGGGGCTATAAAACAGATGTAAGCCCACCTGCAATAACAGTCAAAGTGGTTTTATATGACTAAGAAAAGATAATCAATGCACATTCCTAGGCCCAATACAATATCATATTATCTGCACACTGGCATACTTTATAAACATAGAAAAGATAATCAATGCACATTCCTAGGCCCAATACAATATCATATTATCTGCACACTGACATACATTATAAACATAGAAAAGATAATCAATGCACATTCCTGGGCCCCATACAATATCATATTATCTGCACACTGGCATACTTTATAAACAAAGGGGTTTTAGTATACATTACTGTGATCACATGAATGAAAAGCCTTCCAACCACGTCAAGGTAACCCCAGTCTGGAAGGTCCTATGGAAGGTCCTAACTTCTAACCTTTTTTACTTTAATTAGTATCAGCAAACTTTTGCATTTCTATTTTATATTGCTCATCTTTAGTCATTTGAAGGGCACGTAATCGAATGTGTGTGTTACACAGTATCCATTTAGACGACATTCCACAACCCATTTATGTAAGTCAGTCTCTAGAGCCCCATGTGAGGTTGTTAAACCACGATGAGTTTCAGTAAGGATGTGAAGAAGATTGTTAGCTCTATTAATAAGCTCCAGCGTCTACTTAAAGCTGAAAAAGATCTGATTGAGAATTCAAACCCTAAGAGAATTTTGGCACCTAGTGCATTACCTTAGAGAGCTAACAATAAATACTAAAAATGTTTAAATGTAACACATCACCTATGTGAATATGTGGGCCATATAATATGTCTCTAAAGAAACTGATCCGGTTGATAAAAAATTGTATTAAATGGAATATTATAATTTAGTGTTGGTAAAACAAGAATGACTAAGAGGGCGATTGAAAAAAGTGGGTTACCAGCACTAGGTGAACACCCTACATCTACCAACATAAAGGGTCATTCAAAGGAAGTAGACTCTTTGTACTTGACCCCTTAACAGGATGTTTGTATAATAATTTGAATATAAAGTTACTCCAAATGGAACAAAAATGGATATTTGAATGTAATAGTATGCACTCTAATGGGTTAAATGATATGGTAGAACTTTTTGGAGGAGTGATATATTAGATATGTATAATAATATAAAAAAATTAGTGATACTAAGAAATGGTGTTTGAGGAAGCTTGACTAGACCAGTGAAACACATTGCATGCAGGAAACAGCCTACTAGGAACAGAAAAGGAAGGCTTAAAAAAACATAAGAAATAGCAGACGTAATACTGCTCAGAGCAGTCCACACCCCTTAGACAGGAGATGGCACAGAGGGGTAAAGGCAGACTGCGGCACCTACTCAGACACATATAGCAGAGGTCAGGAGCAACAAAGGAGCAGGTGGTATGTGGCCTAGCCTGAAAAAAAGGCAAAAGAAAGAGTTGGGCAGGGTGGTAGCTGAGGTTCCAAGCCTCATCACTTTGTGAGGCTCATAAGATCTCTAAAAGAGGATCTTGGGGGTGTCAGGGAGGTTATATGGGCAGATGTATGAGATTTTACATTTTACATCTATCTACTCTGATTGCTCTTATTGGTTTTGGTACATTCAATGCTAAAGCTAGTGTACTGCATTAAAGTCAGATTTACATTTTCCTGCGAACTTGCTCTTCTGCTTTCAGTTTGACGGGTTCTTCGTCCTGGCACCAGAACATACAAGGCAGGAGGGTAAACTTGACAGGATTTTCTGTGAAACACCATTTGATAGGAGTGCTATGGTGGGTAATGAGTTCTGTAGCAATTTGGGAAGCATGCAAATGATCTGGTCCTATTGGGTAGTGGCTGATTGTTATGAAAAACTTCCTCTTGTGGCGTTTGCTCAAGCCATGGAACACAAGGTCTCTGCCAGTGAAGTAGACAAACACACTGCCCTAAGTTTTGTTTTTAAGGCAATGGATGGGCCAGACTGCACTAAAAACTTTTATGCTTAAACAAGCTTTAAAGGGTTCCAAATGTGGCAGAGGGTCTCTTGATGAGAGGTGGCCTATTATGTTTCATGTCCTCTGAGGAATGACACTTACATATTCTAGGTTGGAAATAAAACAAATTATCCCTCTCCACCAGCATATATTGACCCAGATTTTGTCAGAATCTCATGGCTGAGGAAACACGGAATGTGACAGGATGATTTGGTCCCCATGGTCATCCAACAGGCTAAGATATCTGGCCCCCCACACATTAATGCATGATGGCGGTAATGACTTGGCCCAAGTTCATGAGGACACCTTAAAAAACGTGATTTTACCCAACTAATATTGTTTGGGAGGGGTGCATTTTATCCGTAGACAAGGTCCAGGTCAAAATTTAAGTCCAGTTTGCCAAATTTCTGGTGGCATCAACAATCTCGTTTAGAATATGATTTCTCCCATTTTCTCCCAGACGGTGGGTATCTTTTAGGGTTGGGTTAAGATCTTTTCAATGTATGTTTACAAATCTGTTCAGGAGGATGCATGTGAGGTATTAAAGGTTTTTAACCTTTCAGGGTTTGTATAGGTCTGTGTCGGTCTGTCGGATCCAGTGTTGGTACATCAATTAATTGTTCTGATATACATTGACTGGTCTAATTCTAGGAGAGATTGATATAAGCAGTGTTTTTTCCCCAACCCTGGGCCACATGTGAGCAGTTTTGCCATATGTGGTTTGGTAAGGAATCCTCTGTTTATAACAGACTGACACGGATTACAGTTATGAGAGAGGAAATTTTTAACAAAAGTTAAAGTTCACCCAAATATTAATGTGCAGAGGTTGGGGTCAGGTTGCTTTCTCTGCTGAATATCATGTCACATGGGAGTCTTGCCAGCCAGCCAGGTTCTGGAGTCATTTGATTGGTGCACTAATGCATTTGATGACCCGAAAGGGCGGGGCAGAAAAGCAGTGATGGAATAACTATGGTTCTTTGAAGCCTGGTGACCGTGGCTGGTTAATTGAAGGTTATCAAGGTAACTCACAACTGGTAAAAGTGACGGCTGAGCTAGGAATTCTAGCTACTAAATTGGCAACTTGTATTATACGCAGACTGGCAATGGTCCCCAGGAGACTGTTCAAAGATTGCACGCAAAAGTTTTTTAAGTTGTAAATGTTATTTTACATATATTCTACAGATGCACGCATTAATACAATGTATGTGCCCATGCTTAGCCTCATGTTGTTTTAGACTTTTCAGACCAATGTACAATCAGTAAGTCGCAGCGAGATGAAGAAAAAATGTGCTTCTATCCTGTTAACTCGTGGACTATGGAAGTTCTCTCTCAGCAAGTGGTGGAGGAAGATTTAAGAAAGTTGCATTCCCAAAAGAGTGGTGAGATCCAGATACAGTAATCTAACAATGGGGGAAATGGTAGCCCTAAAAAAGCTTAAAGGACAACTCTACCTTCATAAGAACATCTTTTAGAAAGAATGGCCTCTTTAAAATATGTTAATATATCATAGTTTGTCCTATGAATTCATTACTGTATGCCTGCTATGCTTCTGGATGCCTCATGGAAACTGAGCAATTTAGAAACCTGTACTGAGTCTGTACTGAGCCTGGGCATGCTCAGAAGAGGCAGACAGGGGGTTAACATTCAGTCATTGGCTGTGATGTCAACTGTCCAATCCATAACTGACAGTTACTAGCTGGAAGAACCAGGAAGCTGAAATAGGAGAAACAGGACATTGTGCAGGATTTCAGGTTAGACTTATATATTTCACATTTCAAACTATTACCGTTTAGGGTTTTGGGGGTGATTTACCTGTATGTAAGTTTTCATTTTAGGGCTGGACTTGCCCTTTAAGGTAGAAGATAATATAATGATTAAAATGGCAGACAAGGGGGGGTAGAGGTGATCCAGAACACTGAAGCATTGTCAGATGAGACAACATGCATTAAACTGCCGAGTGACCCCACAATAAGATTTAAGGAAATTTAGCAGACTGACATGAACTTTATAGTCTACGACAACCCGATTCTACCTATTTTCCACCACCTAAGACTTAAAAACGTCTGGTTAACCCAAAAGACAGCCCTACAGTTACCAGTACAGGAGCTATATGAGACAATTTGGCCAAACTAGTAGATTTTTTAAGCCCAACCACTTGTTAAGCGGTTTAAAATCATATATTAAAAATATGAAAATGGAAAAAATGGTGTTACTAAGAATGGAACCGGTAGAGTGGAATGCAAATATGGTCTTGGTTGCATAAACCATAACAAGGGCCTTGAGATAGTGGAATGGTGTCTGAAAAGATTTTCCTAGTACTCAGCAGACCTGCAGAACTTTATTTTACACTCAATACATTATTTGCTGCAACATAACTATTTCATGTTTGATAGGGTTTATTATTTCCAAAGAAGTGGGATGGCGATGGGCGCGGCCTTTGCGCCATCTTTCGCCAACCTTTTTATGGGGTGGTGGGAAGAGTCCCACATCTTTGGAGATGATAAACCCATATACAAGGCTAGCATTTTATGGTATGGATGATACATAGATGACTTGTTGATTATTTGGCAGGGAGATTTAAAATCTGTCCTACCATTCATTGACTACTTGGATGATAATACGTGCCACATAATATTCACGGGAGATACACAAAAAGAAACCATACAATTTCTAGATCCAAATTTAATGGGAAATTCTGTTGAGAACAGTGTTGAGACAAGTGTATACAGGAAGGCAAGGAATACCCTTCTACGGTCATCAAGCTGCCATCTGAGACATACGTTGGGGGGTGTCCCATATGGACAATTTGCTAGAATCAGACAATTTTTCGACAGATTTGAGCAAAAGATTTGTAGAGAGGGGATACAAACCAAAAGATTTCCACAAAGTCTATCTAACGATTAAGAAACAAGATAGGAGTAGTTTATTGAGGAAAGAAAGGTCAGGACATGAGGAATAGACTAAAATAGAGAATTGTAATTTGTAACAAAATATAGTGAGGAGTTTAACAAGTCTAACAAATTTTGAATAAAAACTTATACATGCTCAGAAGGGATCTGCAAATGAAGGAGATACTCAAAAATAGCATTAGAATGGTAGCAAAAAAGGGACCATCACTTGCCATAGAACGATAGGAAAAAAAACAGGAAAATAGCATTTGGCCGTATACAATTGTTTGTTACGAGCGTGGGGCTAAAACCTGCAAACCAAGCAAAGTAATATGTAAAGGAGGGGCATATAAATCTATCACACAAAGAATACAGAATATGTTCCTACATTAATTGTAATATGAAAAAGGTCATATTTGATCACCTGTACTCACTGTATGAAACAGTATGTAGGGCATACAATATGTCCCCTTAATCAACGAATACTCCAGCATCTAAATGTGATTGCCACTTGCAACCAGAGGCAGCCGGTGGCACAACATTTTTTCCAATGCTCAGATTTTTCCAATAGTGATTTTTTTCCAGTAGTGAGATTCCTTTGGCCTAGCGACTAAAAAATAGAATCTTCTAGAAAATATGTATGTTGCCAAATAAAACGCCACTTGAGTGAATCTGCAGCCACCCTGCTTTGGAGATCCCAAGGTGCCCTACATATATTTGATAATAATAATATCCCCACATCATCTACATAAACCAAGGCAATTAAAAATCTGGATGGACTCGAGTCCTTTCCTTTATCTATAACTTTTACCCTTGCACATGTGTCTGAATCTATTGCATCTTATTCCTCCCCAATGTATTCAACCTTCTTACTGTAAAGACCATAAGGACTATTATCACAGTTTACCACAATATTTCTCTTAGCTAATCCCACTAAACATTTCTAAAAGGTTGATGCATAACAATATAAAAATGTTCCATTGTTCAGTGTTGAAGCTTTGGGGATTTATTTCTGATCTGAATGGCAAAATAATTACATCTTGGTACCAACAACATTTGACAATTAGTAAGCTTTTTATTTAAACTATATATTAAAGCACTAAACTAGATATTTACTAACAGTTTATTTTTTTTTGTATCCCATCCCAAAGGAGGATTTGTTAATTGAATGAACAAGGTCAATTATAAACATTTTCATTAAAGAATTTGTACATTAAACCATCTGCTGTGTTCTTGTTATTGAGTCCAGTGTATTTTATTTCCTACTTGAGGTCCTATTGGGGTCTTCTTAGGTGTTTATATGTAAAGTGTGTTATTCAGTATTGTACATTCATTGGTTTATGGAAACAGTTGGTCCTTGAATTGTTCTGGTTTTGTGGTAGGATGTATAAAGTCCTTCTTGCACAGCAGTTGGGAATGTCAGTTATATTACCTTTCGAAGTTTAACTTTATATCATAAACTTATTTTAAACAGTAAAACAGTAACAATGGATTTATAAATGGAGGTGCTCAGTATTGGTACATATTTCACATTAACCATACAAATATTTGAGTTATTTTCTTTTTAGGAGGGATCTTGTCTGTAATATTTTATAGATTATTAATCTTTACAGGTCAATACAGGAGACTCCCAACTGCCCCATACCTTTGTATCATTTCTAGGGCACCATCTGTATTGATACAGCAATTTCCAGTATGGCAAAATAAAATTTAAATCCACATTTTGGCTACTATTTTTTTGCTATGAATAATACTTCTGTCAAAAATATCTTTTGAATGGTGTCAGTACAGATGTGTTCCATGACACAGAGTAGGCAGGCTTTGGGATCCATGCCCACAGAGGAACCCATCTGATCATGTAGAAATGAGAGTACCTGGTACCAAAACCCTTGTATACATAACCAAATCATATGGTAGAAGCCTCCAGGCCTTGTCTGACATTTTGGGCACAGAGGGCTCCTGTTTGTTTTAAATTTAGAGATGTGGACTGGGGTCAGGTAAGTTCGGTGTAATACATAAAGCTGTGTCAATTTATCAGAAGCTTTTGGAGAGACCACCCTGTGGGCATTTAATGCCTCTTCCCATTCTTCAGTTGTTAAATGACCCAAGTTCATTTCCCAAGTTGTTTTTTTTGCTATGGCTTGTTTTTGCACCATATGTGTCATACTGTGGGAATATATTTGGGATGTTAACTTATCGGGTTGTGGACCCTTAATTGTTCTTAGAATAGGGTTATTTTCTAGTTGTATTGAGGAAGCGGAGAATTGTGTTGTGAAGGCATGACGAAGTTGTAAGTATCGGGAAAACATTGAGTTTGGCAGATCAAACTTTTAAACATGACAAATGTTTTCAGCATAATATCCTCGATAATATGTGATAATCTATACTAATAAAAGGCAAAGCCCTCACTCACTCACTCATCACTAATTCTCCAACTTGGTTTAGAAACTACAACTCCCACCAAATAAAGCATGCTGGGAGTTGTGGTTTCTAAACATCTGGAGTGGCAAGGTTCAACAATCAACAATAAATCAATCATTTTAGCCCTACAAGAAACAAGCATGCTCCTTCCCACTACTTTGAAAATCCAGTAATCCCAATTCCTTGCCACTCCAGATGTTTGGAAACTACAACTCCCAGCATGCTTTGATTGCTGGGAGTTGTAGTTTCTTTACACCTGGAGTGGCAAGGGTCAAATGATATTTATAATTGTATGGCCAAGGAAAATGTACAGCAAATAACCAAAATAACTAAGTTCCTCCAAAATAACTAAGTTCCTGCCTACCTTTAGCAGGAGTTTCTGCGCTTCCTGTAGGCTCCTCCATTGTGCAGAACAGGTACTGGCAATTCAGGACGTGAGGAGCGTAAGTCCTGGTGCGCGTGCGCGCGATTACGTACCCGCGCCTACGTCCACGCGCCTGATCTCCTACTGCTCCGGTCTTCTCTGCCTCTGCTCCAGTCCGTTATTGCGGCGGCATCAACGGGACATCAACGGCCGGTAGGAGCACTACCTATATTATTATTTGCAGCCTCCAACAACCTTAAAGCTGTATTGACTCGAGTATAAGTTGAGGTGGGTTTTTAAGACCTATTTAAAAAAAACAAAACCTCGGCTTATACTCGGGTATATACGGTATACCATGACCCGGATGGATGAATATTACAGATATACCGTGACCTGGATGGATGAATATTACAGATATACCGTGACCTGGATGGATGAATATTACAGATATACATGACCTGGATGAAATGATATTACAGACTATACCATGACCCGGATGGATGAATATACAGATATAACGTGACCCGGATGGATGAATATTACAGATATACCATGACCTGGATAGGATCCATGAATATTACAGATATACCATGACCCTGGATGGATGAATATTACAGATATACCATGACCGGATGGATGAATATTACAGATATACCGTGACCGGATGGATGAATATTACAGATATACCATGACCCGGATGGATGAATATTACAGATATACCGTGACCCGGATGGATGAATATTACAGATTATACATGACCCGAGGTGAATATTACAGATATACCTGACCCGGATGGATGAATATTACAGATATACATGACCGGATGGATGAATATTACAGATATACCATGACCAGGATGGATGAATATTACAGATTATACCGTGACCCGGATGGATGATATTACAGACACATGACCGGATGGATGAATATTACAGTATACCGTGACCGGATGGATGAATATTACAGATATACCATACCCGGATGGATGAATATTACAGTATACCATGACCTGATGGATGAATATTACAGATATACCATGACTGGATGAATGAATATTACAGATATACCATGACCGGATGAATGAAATTACAGATACCAATGACCTGGATGGATGAATATACAGATATACCATGACCTGGATGGATGAATATTACAGATTATACCGTGACCTGGATGGATGAATATTACAGATATACCATGACCTGGATGGATGAATATACAGATTATACCAGTGACCTGGATGGATGAATATTACAGATATACCGTGACCTGGATGGATGGAATATTACCAGATATACCATGACCTGGATGGAATGATATACAGATATACATGACCGGATGGATGAAATTACAGATATACCATGACCTGGATGGATGAATATTACAGATATACCATGACCTGGATGGATGAATATACAGATTACCATGACCTGGATGGTGAATATACAGAGTACCATGACCTGGATAAAAGATATTACAGATATACATGACCTGGTGGATGAATATTACAGATATACCATGACCTGGATGGATGAATATTACAGATGTACCGTGACCTGGATGGTGAATATTACAGATATACCGTGACTGGATGGATGAATATTACAGATATACCATGACCTGGATGAATGAATATTACAGATGTACCAGACCTGGATTGAATGAATATTACAGATATACCATGACCTGGATGGAGAATATTACAGATATACAGTGACCTGGATGAATGAATATTACAGATATACCATGACCTGGATGATGATATTACAGATATACCATGACCTGGATTGAATGAATTACAGATATAGCATGACTGGTGGATGAATATTACAGATAACAGTGACCGGATGAATGAATATTACAGATATACCATGACCTGGATGGATGAATATTACAGATAGACCATGACCTGGATGAATGAATATTACAGATATACCATGACCAGGATGAATAGATATTACAGATATACAATGACCTGGATGGATGAATATTACAGATATACCATGACCTGGATGGATGATATTACAGATATTACCGTGACCTGGAGGATGAATATTACAAGATATACCAATGACCTGGATGGATGAATATTACAGATATAACAGTGACCTGGATGGATGAATATTACAGATATACCGTGACCTGGATGGTGAATTCAGATTACATGACCTGATGGATGAATATTACAGATATACCATGACCTGGATGGATGAATATTACAGAATACCATGACCTGGATGGATGAATATTACAGATATACCATGACTGGATGGATGAATATTACAGATGTACCATGACCTGGATGGGTGAATATTACAGATGTACCATGACCTGGATAATGAATATTACAGATATACCATGACCTGGATGGATGAACATTACAGATATACCATGACTGGATGGATGAATATTACAGATTGTACCGTGACCTGGCTGGTGTGAAATATTACAGATCTACCGTGACTGGATGGATGAATATTACAGATATACCATGACCTGGATGAATGAATATTACAGATATACCATGACCTGGATGAATGAATATTACAGATATACCATGACCTGGATGAATGACTATTACAGATATACCATGACCTGGATGGATGAATATTACAGATAGACCATGACCTGGATGGATGAATATTACAGATATACCATGACCTGGATGAATGAATATTACAGATATAGCATGACCTGGATGGATGAATATTACAGATATACAGTGACCTGGATGAATGAATATTACAGATATACCATGACCTGGATGGATGAATATTACAGATAGACCATGACCTGGATGGATGAATATTACAGATATACCATGACCTGGATGAATGAATATTACAGATATACCATGACCTGGATAGATGAATATTACAGATATACCATGACCTGGATGGATGAATATTACAGATATACCATGACCTGGATGGATGAATATTACAGATATACCATGACATGGATGGATGAATATTACAGATATACCATGACCTGGATGGGTGAGATCCTTCACAAGCATTTGACATCTATTATCTGCTGCACACAATGCTGTTTTGATGCCTTACCCTGGGCAGTTTCGCACAATATACAAAAAATTGGGCTGTTGTACATCTATATTAAAGTGCAACTAGATGGGTACACATGGGCAGATTTTTCAGGCCAATCGACTGATACTTCCGTGTATCGGTCGATTGGGCCAAAAAATCTGTGCCACTTTCGTGCCGATGTCGGTAAATCATGGACATAGGGAACCGCACGGTTCGTCACGCAGACTGTCGGCAGCGGCTGACAGACATTTGTCCCGGCCGAGCGTTCGCTGGTTGGTTTGTCGGTCTATACTTGAGTATATATGGTAGCTGGTGTTAAAGTTCTTCAATCATTTGCTATTAAATTTATTTCCTAAGTTCCTGATCATACAATCCCAGTGTAGTAAGATCATCATATAATCTGGGTAAACTGGTTAAAACAGCAAGACAAGAAATCATAGGACACTGCAAAAGATACCCAGCAGGTTTATTGGGTTATACACATCCCAATGTTGTTTCCGACATACACACTGTATTAGGTGGATTTGACGTTAATTACAAATTGGCATCACCAGGTAATAATAAAACCATTTGGATATCCATCATGGTTACCTCTGTCCATTATAAAGCCCTTAGTGGAACCTCTTCACCCATGTAACTCTGTATCCAGTCCAAGTAGTTACTGGCCTTAGTGTAGATACCGTAGCCCTTTCCACAATCTATCCCCCATGATACCAGCCCAGTGACTACCCAGTTACCCTGTCTGTCATTGGTAGTGTAGCCTCCCCCACTGTCACCTTCACACGCGTCACTTTTCACAATGGAGCTTTCAGGAAATCCAGCACAGAACATGTTCCTGGTCAACGCCTGCTGTGACTTCTTCCTATCCAGGAAATTCTGACATTCCTGCCTGCTGGCCACCGGGACGTTCACATACCGTAGCTTAT
This sequence comes from Hymenochirus boettgeri, assembly GCA_019447015.1. NCBI lineage: Eukaryota > Metazoa > Chordata > Amphibia > Anura > Pipidae > Hymenochirus > Hymenochirus boettgeri. The sequence continues at coordinate 9,914,180 of CM033475.1, forward strand.
TAGCGATCGTATTATTCTCTGTTCTTCCAAATCCGCTCACATAGCCGTTCCTGTCCGCCTGGTAGAGATAGTCCTCATCCTCTGGGAGTGGGAGGCAGATTGGAGACACATTTTGATTCATCACAATCGGATCTCTTAGACGTATCAGACCAATATCATGGTCAAAGGTTCCAGGTCTGTAGCTGGGGTGGACGTGGAAAGACTCCACGGGGTAGTTGCCCACTTTAACCATGTCTCTCACATCTAATTTCCCCATAAAGACGTGCATGTTAGCGGTATCATTTTCTTGCTTCTTATCCTCCTCCGAAATCAACACATGGGCGGCCGTTAACACCCATTGCTCCCCGATCAGGACCCCCCCACCCCGTCCATTTGTTACCAAGAGAACTTGCCAGGGGAAATTTCCAGCGTCCGCCTTTTTACCCAAAATAATTCGCCTTGAACTCTGGACAGGATTGTTCGGATTCCCACAAACTGGAGAGTAAAGGAAAGAGAGAAATCAAATGGTTAATGTGATTTCTGCATAGTAGATATAGGAGAGGGTCCACTCTCCTCATCCCACAAACATTACACTGACAACCCTGTCACTCTCCCCACCTTCAGTACTGTGCATCGTATCTCCCCACCTTCAGTCCGTGCATAGTATTCTCCCCACCCCTACTACGTGCATGTATCTCCCCACCTTCACTATGTGCATCGTATCTCCCACCTTCACTATGTGCATCATTCCCCACATGCACTACTGTGCATCGTATCTCCCCACCTTCAGTACTGTGCATCGTATCTCCCCACCCCTCACTACTGTGCATCGTATCTCCCCACCTTCACTACTGTGCATCGTATCTCCCCACCTTCACTACTGTGCATCGTATCTCCCCACCTGCACTACTGTGCATCGTATCTCCCCACCTTCACTACTGTGCATCGTATCTCCCCACCTTCACTACTGTGCATCGTATCTCCCCACCTTCAGTACTGTGCATCGTATCTCCCCACCTTCAGTAATGGGCATGTATCTCCCCACCTTTCAGTACTGTGCATATATCCCCACCTTCAGTACTGTGCATCGTATCTCCCCACCTTCATACTGTGCATGTATCTCCCCACCTTCAGTACGTGCACGTTATCATCCCCCACCTTCAGTACTGTGCATCGTATCTCCCCACCTTCATTACTGTGCATCGTATCTCCCCACCTTCAGTACTGTGCCTCGTAACAGAGCGGATGTTCCTCCCCCTTCCTTTGTCTGTTCCAACCAATGACAAGGTGGGATTTGTTCATCGGTTGGACCACGACCAATGTGAAATAGGCTGGTCCATGGCTCTGTAATGTTGGAGCCAATACTGGAGGTCCTACACCACTAAAGGGGGTACGACTGACAGTCTCGGGGTTGTAAGTAAGGGCTAGGCCACACTAGTGAGTTTTAACCACAATTTTTGATTCCGTTTGTGCTTAGTGATCCGTAATGATGTTTTATTTATAATCGTGGGTAGTAGGCCCCACTGCGCTAAGATCCGTTTGTATTTTCTAACTCAAGCGACCACCATTTTGGTCAAAATCCCACCTAATACAAGTCTATGGAAGCAGACACATTCAATATCACATGCGGTTTTCCTTTTAGCCAAAATCCCTAGGGAAACTCAATGAATACAAATGAATGGTCCTTTCCCCCTTTAGTTCTTCTTTAACGGGACCAACAATGTATAAAATAGTTCATCTTACCAACAATCCCAATGGAAGTTACCTGGCAGACACACAGGTATCTGGACTCCCCCATTATCATCCTTCCATGTACGTTGGGCTGAACATGTGTACGTTTCTGTGGAAAAGAACATTTATTTCATTTTCTTTAAAGGGGAAGTTAAGTGGAGAGAAACATTATTATCCGTTTCTAGGGATTCTACATAATCTCTTCATTTTGAAAACCAAATCAGCCGATTTAATATATTTTGCTGTGATCTGCCAATCGGCGATGGTCTTTCTTCCCAGGATGCCTATTTCGGTGGAATTTCCTTAAAGTAGTTTTTAACTCGTTGGCCCTTATTTGGGTGACACATGCTCAGATATCTACTGAGCAACTGAATCAACCCAGTGAGTACGTAAGGGACACTATTAGGGGTCTTGCAAACAGGAAGTCAGTACTTATTTATTTATACACATTAAGGACACTTGATGGGCAGAGTAAGGCTAGTGGAATTTACAAATCTAAACATAATTATTAAAAGTTTAGATATTAATATGAATTATGTAAAAGTTTACACAATAACCCAATCCAAATTCGATACATTTTTCAAACAATGGGAATACTGGTACATAGACCGGACGGACATCCATCAGCATAACTTAACCTTGTATATACCTACCTGATAATAAGAACACCACCACCAAGAAGAATCTAATACTAATATCATTATTAATAAGATTTAAACAAATAAAAACCCATAAGCTCAACTGTACTACTTGTATGACTGATAGTCAAAATGTTATTATTATTATTTGTATAATCAATATTATTTTTAAATATGATTTAACTACTCGTTTCTAATTTTATATTATACAATGCACCAGTTTAACGACTGTAATCTGTATAATTTTAATATTGTTAAAACCAATTAAAAATAAAGGATTATAAAAAAAAAGAAAATACAATTTTTTTTTAATACAAACCTTGTGCATTTGTACTTTTCTTTACAATATTATATCACAAAGCTTAAAGGATATCACCACTTACCCGGTATTAAGCTCCTCCGCTGTTCCTCTGACAGCTCCCGATGCACTTTGTACATGTATGTGCATGCGGACACAGTACAAACTGTAGCGGAGGAACGTGAGATCGAGTATGTTCTGTGTCTTGTCTCCTGGCTCCTGCAGATTTTATTGAAGAATGGGTGGTTAGAGATGGCTCCTTCACCTACCATTCTTCAATAAAACTGAAATGCCCAAACTTAGTTTAGGCAGTGGAGATAACCTTTAATTCTCATGCAATTTAGTTACATGTTTTGAGATGGAAATCATTCCACTAACTATTCTCTGGTGAACAACTGTCAAAGTGAAATTATAACAAGGAGCCAATCAGTGTAGAGAAAGCAACAGGAAGTGTAAAAAAAAATGGCTACTTACCACTTCCTGTAGGGGTCACCATCCTGTAGAATGGGTGATTGCAACTGTATCGGATAACAGATTGGTACGTGAGGCTCCGTGACGTGGTTGAGAACGTAATCTGTCCATTGGTAAGAACTGGGGGCTCTTTACAGCTCACAACTGCAGAAACATAGAAAATTAATTGTGTTTAGTGGGAAATCATGTCCCAACACAGCGCACTAGTCTACTGGGATAGTAAAGGAGAAACCATGTCCCGACACAGCGCACTAGTCTACAGGGATAGTAAAGGAGAAACCATGTCCCGACACAGCGCACTAGTCTACAGGGATAGTAAAGGAGAAACCATGTCCCGACACAGCGCACTAGTCTACAGGGATAGTAAAGGAGAAACCATGGTCCCCGACACAGCGCACTAGTTACGGGGATCAGTAAAAGGAGAGGAACTCCACATCCAGCAGCACTAGTCTACTGGGATAGTAAAGGAGAACCATGTCCTCGACACAGCGCACTAGTACAGGGTAGTAAGAGAAGAAAACCATGTCCCGAACACAGCGCACTAGTCGTACTGGGATAGTAAAGGAGAAACCATGTCCCGCACAGAGCACTAGTCTACGGGATAGTAAAGAGAAGAACCATGTCCCGACACAGCGCACTAGTCTACTGGGATAGTAAAGGAGGAAACCATGTCCCGAACAGCGCACTAGTCACAGGGATAGTAAAGGAGAACCATGTCCCGACACAGCGCACTAGTCTACATGGGATAGTAAAGAGGAAGAACCATGTCCCGCACCAGCGCACTAGTCTACTGGGATAGTAAAGAGAAACCATGTCCCGACACAGAGCACTAGTCTACAGGGATGTAAAGGAGAAACCATGTCCCACACAAGCGCACTAGTCTACTGGGATAGTAAAGGAGAAACCATGTCCCGACACAGCACACTAGTCTACAGGGATAGTAAAGGAGAAACCATGTCCCGACACAGCGCACTAGTCTACTGGGATAGTAAAGGAGAAAACCATGTCCCGACACAGAGCACTAGTCTACAGGGATAGTAAAGGAGAAACCATGGCCCGACACAGCGCACTAGTCTACTGGGATAGTAAAGGAGAAACCATGTCCCGACACAGCGCACTAGTCTACAGGGATAGTAAAGGAGAAACCATGTCCCGACACAGCGCACTAGTCTACAGGGATAGTAAAGGAGAAACCATGTCCCGACACAGCGCACTAGTCTAGGGATAGTAAGGAGAACACATGTCCCGACACAGAGCACTAGTCTACAGGGGATAGTAAAGGAGAAACCATGTCCCGACACAGCGCACTAGTCTACTGGGATAGTAAAGGAGAAACCATGTCCCGCACCAGCGCACTAGTCTACAGGGATAGTAAAGGAGAAACCATGTCCCAGACACAGCGCACTAGTCACAGGATAGTAAGGAGAAACCATGTCCCGACACAGCAGCACTAGTCTACAGGGATAGTAAAGACAGAGAAAACCATGTCCCGACACAGCGCACCTGTCTACAGGGATAGTAAAGAGAAACCATGTCCCGACACAGACGCACACTAGTCTACGGGATAGTAAAGGAAAACCATGTCCGACACAGAGCACTAGTCTACAGGAGGTATAAAGGAAAACCATGTCCCCACACGCACTAGTACAGGATAGTAAGGAAACCATGTCCAACACAGCGCACTAGTCTACAGGGATAGTAAAGGAGAAACCATGTCCGACACAGCGCACTATCAGGATAGTAGTAAAGGAGAAACCATGTCCCAACACAGGCACTAGTCCTACTGGGATAGTAAGGAGAAACCATGTCCCGACACAGCACACTAGTCTACAGGGATAGTAAAGGAGAAACCATGTCCGACACAGCGCACTAGTCTACAGGGATAGTAAGAGGAAACCATGTCCGACACAGCGCACTAGTCTCAGGGGATAGTAAAGGAGAAACCATGTCCCGACACACGCCACTAGTCTACTGGATAGTAAAGGAGAAACCATGTCCCGACACAGCGCACTAGTCTACAGGGATAGTAAAGAGAGAAACCATGTCCCAGACACAGCGCACTAGTCTACTGGGATAGTAAAGGAGAAACCATGTCCGACACAGACGCACTAGTCTACAGGGATATAAGGAGAAAACCATGTCCCGAACCAGCGCACTATCTACAGGGATAAGTCCAAAGGGGGAGAAACCATGTCCCGACACAGCGCACTAGTACAGGGATAGTAAAGGAGAAAACCTTGTCCCGACACAGCTACTAGTCTCCTGGAGATAGTAAGAAGAAGAAACCATGTTCCCGAACAGCGCCCTAGTCTACTGGGATAGAAAGAGGAAACCATGTCCCGACACAGCGCACTAGTCCTACTGGGATAGTAAAGGAGAAACCATGTCCCGACACAGCGCACTAGTCTACGGGATAGTAAAGGGAGAAACCATGTCCCGACACAGCACAGCTCTACTGGATAGTAAAGGAGAAACCATGTTCCGATACACAGCGCCAACTAGTCTACGGGATAGTAAAGAGAGGAAACCATGTCCCGACACAGCGCACTAGTCTACTGGATAGTAAAGGAGAAACCATGTCCCGACCCGAAACAGCATATAGTATACTAACTGGGATAGTAAAGGAGAAACCATGTCCCAACACAGAGCACTAGTCTACTGGGATAGTAAAGGGAAACCATGTCCAGACACAGCGCACTAGTCTACTGGGATAGTAAAAGGAAACCATGAAACATGTCCCGACACAAGGCACTAGTCTACTTGGGATAGTAAAGGGAAACCATGTCCCAACACAGAGCAACGTCTACAGGGATAGTAAAGGGAGAAACCATGTCCGACAAGCGCATAGTCTATGGGATAGTAAAGGAGAAACCAGTCCCGACACAGAGCACTATCTACAGGGATAGTAAAGGAGAAACCATGTCCCGACACAGCGCATAGTCTACTGGGATAGTAAAGGAGGAAACCATGTCCCACACAGCGCACTAGTCTACGGGATAGTAAAGGAGAAACCATGTCCGAACACAGGCACTAGTCTACTGGGATAGTAAAGGGGAAAACCAGTCCGACACAGCGCACTAGTCTACTGGATAAGTAAAGAGAAACCATGTCCCGACACAGCGCACTAGTCTAGGGATAGTAAAGGAGAAAACCATGTCCCGACCACAGCGCACTGTCTACTGGGATAGTAAAGGAGAAACCATGTCCGAAACAGCGCATAGTCTACGGGATAGTAAGAGGAGAAAAACCTGTCCCTGACACAGCATACCTAGTCTAATGGGATAGTAAGGAGAAACCATGTCCCACACAGAGCACTAGTCTACAGGATAGTAAAGGGAAACCATGTCCTACACAGGCATAGTTACTCGGAGAGTAAAGGAGAAACCATGTCCCTCCCACACAGACACTAGTCTACTGGGATAGTAAAGGAGAAACCATGTCCCACACAGAGCACTAGTACTGCGGATAGTAAAGGGAAAACCATTTTGCCCGACACAGCGCACTAGTCTACTGGGATAGTAAAGGAGAAACCAGTCCCGCACAGCAGCACTAGTCTACAGGGGATAGTAACAGGAGAGAGAAACCATGTCCCGACACAGAGCACTAGTCTACAGGGGGTAGTAAAGGAGAAACCATGTCCGACACAGCGCACTAGTCTACAGGATAGTAAGGAGAGAAACCATGTCCCGACACAAGACACGCACTGTCTACAGGGATAGTAGGAGAAACATGCTTCCCGACACGCACATAGTCTACAGCGATTAGTAAAGGAGAAACCATGTCCGACACAGCGCACCTAGTCTACAGGGATAGTAAAGGGAAGAAACATAGGTCCGACACGCAGCCACTAGTCTACAGGGATAGTAAAGGAGGAGAAACCATGTCCCGACACAGCGCACTAGTCTACAGGGATAGTAAAGGAGAAACCATGTCCGACAACAGCCACTAGTCTACAGGATAGTAAAGAGAAACCATGTCCCGACAAGCGCACATAGTCTACTGGGGATAGTAAAGGAGAAGAAACCCATTCCCGACACAGCGCACTAGTTCAGGGATAGTAAAGGAGAACCATGTCCCCACACAGAGGCACTAGTCTACAAGGGTTAGACAGGAAGAGAAACCATGTCCCGACACAGCGCCACTAGTCATGGGATAGTAAAGGAGAAACCATGTCCCGACCACAGCGCACTAGTCTCTGGGATAGTAAAGGGAAGAAACCATGTCCCGACACAGCGCACTAGTCTACGGGATAGTAAAAGGGAAACCATGTCCCGACACAGCGCACTAGTCTACATGGATAGTAAAGGGAAACCATGTCCCGGACACAGCGCAGTAGTCTAAGGATCAGTAAAGGGGAAACCATGTCCCGACACAGCGCACTAGTACAGGGATAGTAAGAGAAGAGAAACCCTGTCTGACACAGCACTAGTCTACAGGGATAGTAAAGGAGAACCATGTCCCGACACAGCGCACTAGTCTACTGGGATAGTAAAGGAGAAACCATGTCCCACCACAGCGCACTAGTAACTGGGATAGTAAAGGAGAAACCATGTCCCGACACAGAGCACTAGTCTACTGGGATAGTAAAGGAGAAACCATGTCCCGACACAGCGCACTAGTCATACGGGATAGTAAAGGAGAAACCATGTCCGACACAGCGCACTAGTCTACGGGATGTAAAGGAGAAACCATGTCCCACACAGCGCACTAGTCTACAGGGATAGTAAGGAGAAACCATGTCCCACACAGCGCACTAGTCACAGGGATAGTAAAGGAGAAACATGTCCCACAAGCACACTAGTCTACAGGGATAGTAAGAGAAGGAAACCATGTCCCGACACAGCGCACTAGTCTACCGGGATAGTAAAGGAGAAACCATGTCCCGACACAGCGCACTAGTTGCTTGGGATAGTAAAGGAGAAACCATGTCCGACACAGCGCACTAGTTACTGGGATAGTTAAAGGAGAAAGAAACCATGTCCCACACAGCGCACTAGTTACGGGATAGTAAAGGAGAAACCAGTCCGACACAGGCACAGTCTACGGGATAGTAAGGAGAAACCATGTCCGACACAGCGCACTAGTCTATGGGATAGTAAAGAGAAACCATGTCCCGACACAGCACACTAGTCTACAGGGATAGTAAAGGAGAAACATGTCCCGACACAGCGCACTAGTCTACGGATAGTAAAGGAGAAACCATGTCCCGACAAGCGCACTAGTCTACAGGGATAGTAAAGAGAGAAAAACAATGTCCCGACACAGCACTACTACAGGGATAGTAAAGGAGAACCATGCCCGACACAGCGCACTAGTCTACAGGTATCGATAAAGGGAGAACCATGTCCCGACCAGAACTAGTCTACGGGGATAGTAAAGGAGAAACCATGTCGACACAGCACACAGTCTACAGGGATAGTAAAGAGAAACCTGTCCCGACACAGCCACTAGTTACAGGAAGTAAAGAGAGAAACCATTGTCCCGACACAGGCACTAGTCTACGGGATAGTAAAGGGGAAACCATGTCCCGACACAGCGCACTAGTCTACTGGGATAGTAACGGAGAGAGAAACCATGTCCCGACACAGCGCACTAGTCCATCGGGATCAGTAAAGGAGAAACCATGTCCCGACAGCGCACTAGTCTACTGGGATAGTAAAGGGGAAACCATGTCCCAACACAGCGCACTAGTCTACTGGGATAGTAAAGGGGAAACCATGTCCCGACACAGCGCACTAGTCTAATGGGATAGTAAAGGGGAAACCATGTCCTGACACAGCGCACTAGTCTACAGGGATAGTAAAGGAGAAACCATTCACACAGAGCACAGTCTACATGGATGTAAAGGAGAGACCATGTCCCACACAGGCACTAGTCTACAGGGATAGTAAAGGAGAAACCATGTCCCAACACAGCATATAGTCTAGGATAGTAAGGAAACCATGTCCGACAGCACTAGTCTACAGGGATAGTAAGAGGAAACCATGTCCGACACACGCACTAGTCTACAGGGATAGTAAAGGAGAAACCATGCCCGACACAGCGCACTGTCTACTGGGATAGTAAAGGAGAAACCATGTCCGACACAGAGCACTATCTACAGGGATAGTAAAGGAGAAACCATGTCCCGACACAAGCGCACTAGTCTGCTGGGATAGTAAAGGAGAAACCATGTCCCGACAAGCGCACTAGTCTACTGGGATGTAAAGGAGAAAACCATGTCCCGACACAGAGCACTGTCTACTGGGATAGTAAAGGAGAAACCATGTCCCGACACAGCGCACTAGTCACAGGGATAGTAAAGGAGAAACCATGTCCCGACACAGACGCACTAGTCTACTGGTAGTAAAGGAGAAACCATGTCCGACACAGCATACTAGTTAACTGGGATAGTAAAGGAGAAACCATGTCCGAACAGCGCACTAGTCACTGGGATAGTAAAGGAGAACCATGTCCTGACACAGCAGCACTAGTCACTGGGATAGTAAGGAGAAACCATGTCCCAACACAGGCACTAGTCTACTGGGTAGGAAAGGTGGAAACCATGTCCCGACACAGGCACTAGTCTACGGGTAGTAAAGGAGAAACCATGTCCCACACAGAGCACCTAGTCTACTGGGCTATAAGGGGAAACATGTCCACACAGAGCAATAGTCTACTGGATAGTAAAGGGGAAACATGTCCCGACACAGCGCAACTAGTCTACTGGGATAGTAAAGGAGAAACCATGTCCACACCAGCGCCACTAGTCTACAGGGATAGTAAAGGAGAAACCAGTGTCCGACACAGCGCACTAGTCTACTGGGATAGTAAAGGAGAAACCATGTCCCGACACACAGCCACTAGTCTACAGGGATAGTAAGGAGAAACCAGTCCGAACAGCGCACTAGTCTCATGGGATAGTAAAGGAGAAACCATGTCCCAACACAGCGCACTAGTCTACTGGGATAGTAAGGAGAAACCATGTCCCGACCACAAGCACACTAGTTAACTGGGATGTAAAGGAAAAACATGTCCGACACAGCCTAGTCACTGGGATAGTAAAGAGAAACCATGTCCCAAACAGGCACTAGTCTACGGATAGTAAAGAGAAACCATGTCCCGACACAGCGCACTAGTCTACGTGATGAGTAAGAGAGAAACCATGTCCCACAGCGCACTAGTCTACAGGGAAGTAAAGGGGAAGGAACCATGTCCGACACAGCGCACTAGTCTAGGGATAGTAAAGGGAGAAACCATGTCCGCACAGCGCACTAGTCTACTGGGATAGTAAAGGAGAAACCATGTTCCCGACACAGAGCACTAGTCTACATGGATAGTAAAGAGAAGAAAACCATGTCCCGAACAGCCACTAGTCTACTAGGATAGTAAAGGAGAAACCATGTCCCAACAGCGGCACTAGTCTACTGGATAGTAAAAGGAGAAACCTGTCCCGACACAGCGCACTCTACTGGGAAGTAAAGGAGGAAAACCATGTCCGACCACAGCGCACGAGTCTTACTGGGAAGTAAAGGGAAACCATGTCCGACACAGCGCACTAGTCTACAGGATAGTAAGGGGAAACCATGTCCGACAGCGCACTAGTCTAAGGGATAGTAAAGGAGAAACCATGTCCACACAGCGCACTGTCTACAGGGATAGTAAGGAGAAACCATGTCCGAAACAGACGCAATAGTCTACTGGGATAGTAAAGGAGAAACATGTCCCACACAGCGCACTAGTCTACGGGAAGTAAAGGAGAAACCAGTCGACACAGCGCACTAGTCTACAGGGATAGTAAAGGGGAAACCAATGTCCTGACACGCACTAGTCTACTGGGATATATAAGGAGAGGAAACATGCCACACAGCGCACTAGTTACAGGGATAGTAAAGGAGAAACATGTCCGACACAGCGCACTAGTCTACTGGGAAGTAAAGGAGAGAACCATGTCCCCGACACAGCGCACTAGTCTAATGGGATAGTAAAAGAAGAAACAATGTCCGACACAGCGCACTAGTCTACAGGGATAGTAAAGAGAAACCATGTCCCGACACAGCGCACTAGTCTACTGGGATAGTAAAGAAAACCATGTCCCGACACAGCGCACTAGTCTATGGGATAGTAAAGGAGGAACCATGTCCGACACCAGCGCACAGTCTAGGGATAGTAAAGGAGAAACCATGTCCCGACACAGCGCACTAGTCTCTGGGATAGTAAAAGGGAAAACCATGTCCCGACACAGCGCACTAGTCTACTGGGATAGTAAAGGAGAAACATGTCCGACACAGCGCACTAGTCTACGGGATAGTAAAGAGAAGAAGGAGAAACCATGTCCCGACACAGCGCACTAGTCTCTGGGATAGTAAAGGAGGAAACCATGTCCCGACAGCGCATAGTCTACAGGGTAGTAAAGGAGAAGAAACAATGTCCCAACACAGCGCACTAGTCACGGGATAGTAAAGGAGAACCATATGTCCCGACACAGAGCACTAGTCTACAGGGATAGTAAAGGAGGAGAAAACATGTCGACACAGCGCACTAGTCTACAGGGATAGTAAAGGAGAAACCATGTCCCGACCACAGCGCACATAGTATAGGGATAGTAAAGGAGAAACCATGTCCCGACACAGCGCACTAGTCTACTGGGATAGTAAAGGAGAAAACCATGTCCCGAAACCAGCACACTAGTCTACAAGGGTAGTAAAGGAGGAGAAACATGTCCCGACACAGCACTAGTCTACAGGGATAGTAAAGGAGGAAACCATGTCCCGACACAACATAGTCTACAGGGATAGTAAAGGAGAAAACCATGTCCCGACACAGAGCACTAGTCTACGGGATAGTGAAAGGAGAAACCATGTCCGACACAGCGCACTAGTCTACTGGGATAGTAAAGGAGAAACCATGTCCCGACACAGCGCACTAGTCTCTGGGATAGTAAAGGGAGAAACCATGTCCCGACACAGCGCACTAGTCTAAGGGATAGTAAAGGGGAAACCATGTCCCGACACAGCGCACTACTAGCTAATGGGATAGTAAAGGGGAAACCATGTCCCGACACAGCGCACTAGTTAATGGATAGTAAAGAAACAGAAACATGTCCCGAACACAGCGCACTAGTCTACAGGGATAGTAAGAGAGAGGAGAAAACCATTGTCCGACACAGGCACTAGTCTACAGGGATAGTAAAGGAGAAACCATGTCCGACACAGCGCACTGTCTTGGATAGTAAAGGAGAAACCATGTCCCGACACAGCGCACTAGTCAAGGATAGTAAAGGAGAAACCATGTCCTGACACAGCGCACTAGTCTCACTGGATAGTAAAGGAGAAAACCAGTCCGACCAGCGCACTAGTCAAGGATAGTAAGGAGAAACCAGTCACGACACAGCGCACTAGTCTACTGGGATAGAAAGAAGAAACCATGTCCGACCAGCACACTAGTCTACAGGGATAGTAAAGGAGAAACATGTCCGACACAGCGCACTAGTTACAGGGATAGTAAAGGAGGAACCAGTCCCAACACAGCACCATAGTCTACTGGGATAGTAAAGGAGAAAACCATGTCCGACACAGCCGCACTAGTTTACTGGATAGTAAAGGAGAGAGAAACCATGTCTGACACAGCGCACTAGTCAACTGGGATAGTAAAGGAGAAAGAAACCAGGTCCTGACACAGCGCACTAGTCACTGGGATAGTAAAAGGGAAAACCATGTCCCGACACACCACTAGTCTTACTGGGATTAGTTAAGGGGGAAAACCATGTCCTGGACCAGTGCACTAGTCTACAGGGATAGTAAAGGAGAAACCATGTCCCGACACAGCGCACTAGTCTACTGGGATAGTAAAGGAGAAACCATGTCCCAACACCGTGCACTAGTCTACTGGGATAGTAAAGGGGAAACCATGTCCTGACACAGCGCACTAGTCTACAGGGATAGTAAAGGGGAAACCATGTCCCGTTCTATTCGAACCCACATGACATCTCTAGTAATGAATATAATACTTTTAATTTTATCTTTCAATAGGACATGTCCTTCCGAAAAAAAGACCCACTGGAAACACTTTCACAAACTAAGGTGAAATGGTATATTTAGTATATGGAGGAACAATATAGGGTTCTAGCCAGCAAGATCCTAAGGGAACATGTGGTCAGTGTTAGCGCTTGGAGGGCTTACCAGGTGGAAAAAAACAGGAAAAACCAGGATCAGCGACCTGAATGAGGAACTGGATCGTCTTACCCTGGCACTGGAACATGCTTAAGTTATAAATAAGGTACAGTACAGTCTCTCTTATTATACTATACACACAAGTAGAACACCGTCTTCATTGTATTTGTAATATAAATGCGGTTTAGAGATTTCAAGTCAGCCAGTCATGTTTCTCCTGTCATTAATTACGTGTTTCCGGAGAAGGACTAGATACATAGTTTTATTGGATGACTGTAACTACACAAGGTGTAAGGGAGGAACATGGGAGCAAAACACATTCTCTTTTGTACTTATGTGTTTATGTGAAAGCAGTATGGCAGCTCCCATTCTTACTGTTGAATCCAAGTAGATACGTTGGGCTGTTTGTCATACTGAATACTTTAAACAAAATAAATATATTTGTTTTTTACCTGTTAATAGGGACATAAAAAAAGTAAAGGAATGGCTGTTTTATCATAAAACAAGTTACCAGGTAATGTATATGGAGTTTGGGAGTCTCTATTAAACCTAGACAGCTGATAACTAGGTCCAATTGTTACTCTAGTTACATCTATCTTCATACACACGTGCAATGGCAGGGCCCGAACCGTGACGCACTGGAGGGCTCACTTTCTCCAAGAATGGCTAGCTTGTGAACTAGAGGGCTCAATGTCTCCATGAATGGCTAGCTTGGGAACTGGAGGGCTCAATGTCTCCATGAATGGCTAGCTTGGGAACTGGAGAGCTCAATGTCTCCAAGAATGGCTAGCTTGTGAACTAGAGGGCTCACTGTCTCCAAGAATAGCTAGCTTGTGGACTGGAGGGCTCACTGTCTCCAAGAATGGCTAGCTTGTGAACTAGAGGGCTCACTGTCTCCAAGAATGGCTAGCTTGTGAACTGGAGGGCTCATGGTCTCAAGAATGCGCTAGCTGTGAATGGAGGGATCAACTGTCTCAAGAATGGCTAGCTTGTGAACTGGAGGGCTCACTGTCTCCAAGGTCTCGAAGGTCCGGATTCCAGCACACAGAGCAACACAGCACCCTCCCCTCTCTGTGTGTACCAGGCCCGGATTCAGCAACTAGGCTCCAGCAACAAGATTGACACCACCCACCCCCAAGCACACAGAGGCTTATAGCAGCCTGAGACTCGCTAAGTACATGCTGCTATGTACATGCGCTCAGTTCTTAGAACCTGGAGGAGCAACGTGATGTTTCTCCTCCAGGTTCTAAGAACTAAGCGCATGTACATAATTCCTGCTGCATGTGCCCACCAATGACTCCATACACAGGATCTGGGAGGGTAGCAGGGCTGATATTAATGCGCTGCACTGCCCTCAAAGCGCATCAGCATCCGCTAAAAAAAGTAGTACCGTTCCTCTGTCTGGAACAGAGGATAATGGCAGCAGCTGGCAGGTAAGTGTCCAAACTACCTACTGTACTGCCAGGGGTGAGGATCTAGAGAACATTGTCTGTGCCATCAGACTGGGTCATTTCCCTCCCTCTGGACCAACTCTGGGATAGGAGGAAATCAGAGATGGATGTAAAAGGATGGAACATATTGGACCAGGTTCATAGCAGTCAAGGTTTAATGGAGACGTCCAGAGTAGATCCAGGGATTAATTCCGATTGCCACAGGGAATTCTGGGGTTTTTCGCCCTTCCTCTGGATCAATGGGGGTCAGGTGTTAGTTTAGTGTAAAAATAAAACAATAAATAAAATCAAAATAAACCAAACATCTGTGTCTGGATTTTCCTTTCCCTTTATATTTCCCTGTGTGATATGGGCATCAGACTATGAATGGACGGGATATTTCACCATAGTTATAGGATTCATAGTATCAGGATCTGTGCGTAAAGATAAATATCTATAAAATGTATTTAATTTAAATAGATCATTCCCAGTGGAAATAAGTTTTAGAACTTTATTTTGAAATTGCATGTTTGTGTGCTAGTGTGTGTTTGTGTCAAAGAGAGACAAAGGGCCATATTTAAAAATGGTGCTAATTTTGCCCCAACCAATCAGATGTTAGCTTTCAAATGTTAAATCAGATCTGATTGGTTGGGGCAAAATTAGCACCATTTTAAACGATAAGAACTTTTATTGTATCAGTAATAATGTTAGAATTTCCTCTGTAGAAACACACAGTAACAAGTATCTGTATATGGGAGACTTACTCTCACAGCGGGGCAGAGGGCGATGCCAGGTGCCATCTTGCTGACAAATTGCAGTGAAAGTGTTTAACTCTTTCCTTCCCTAAAAGAAAATGAGAGATCCGGGTGAGAGATTTTACCCTTCTAATATAATAATATACTAATATATAATATATAAGTGTACCAGTGTATTGGACCAGCATATTGTACTAGAGTACTGTACCAGCATACTGTACCAGCGTATTGTACCAGCATACTGTACCAGCGTATTGTACAGATGTACTGTACAGCCATATATTGTACCAGCATACTGTACCAGCGTATTGTACCAGCATACTGTACCAGAGTACTGTACCAGCGTATTGTACCAGCATAGTGTACCAGCGTATTGTACTAGAGTACTGTACCAGCATAGTGTACCAGCGTATTGTACCAGCGTACTGTACCATCATACTGTACCAGCGTATTGTACCAGAGTACTGTACCAGCGTATTGTACCAGCATACTGTACCAGCGTATTGTACCAGCGTACTGTACCAGCATATTGTACCAGCGTATTGTACCAGCATACTGTACCAGCGTATTGTACCAGCATACTGTACCAGCGTATTGCACCAGCATACTGTACCAGCGTATTGTACCAGAGTATTGTACCAGAGTACTGTACCAGCGTATTGTACCAGCATAGTGTACCAGGTATTGTACTAGAGTACTGTACCAGCATACTGTACCAGCGTATTGTACCCGAGTACTGTACCAGCGTATTGTACCAGCGTATTGTACCAGCGTACTGTACCAGCGTACTGTACCAGCGTATTGTACCAGCGTACTGTACCAGCGTATTGTACCAGAATAGTGTGCCAGCGTATTGTACCAGCATAGTGTACCAGCGTACTGTACCAGCGAATTTGTACCGCATAGATGTACCGCGTACGTGTACCAGCGAGTACATTAGTGTACGTCGGTACAGTATGTACAGATATGTCCAGCAATATTGTCACACAGGTACTGTACCAGTGTATTGTAACCAGCCGTATGTACAGCAATTGTACGCAATAGATAGGTTACCAGCATATTTTAACGAAGTAGTAACCAGGTCGATTGTCCCAAATCTTGCTGTACCTTGCTTACTGTACAGCGTACTGACGGTAGTGTACAGCATATTGCCACAGAGTATATGTACCAGTTACGTACATGTAACATGTCTGTACCAGTGTAGGTGTACCAGCATATATGCACAGAGTATTGTGCGCAGTGTACGTACAGAGCGTATTGTCAGCGGATTGTACAGTCATACTTTTCCAGAGTACTGTACCAGCGTATTGTACCAGAGTATTGTACCAGCGTACTGTACCAGCATACTGTACCAGCATACTCTACCAGCATATTGTACCAGAGTACACAGTTAACTGTCACAGCCAAATGTTAGGGTCATAGGGTAAGGAAGGTAAGTGACGGTTACAGAAAGGCAAATGTATCCCATACAGCTATGAAACACCTAAACCTCCATCTCATAACGTATATTCATTGCTGCTGGTAAACAATTGCTGAGCTGCAGGCTTTGCAAGGGAAACAATGTGATAGATAGATATAGATGATAGATGGATATAGATGATAGATATAGATGATATATAGATGATAGATATAGATGATAGATGGATATAGATGATAGATGGATTAGATGAAGATATAGATGATAGATATGATATAGAGATAGATTATTAGATGATGAAGATATAGAGATAGATAGATGATAGATAAGTAGAGGATAGATATAGTGGAAGATAGATAGATGATATAGTATAAGATAGATGATGTTAGATATGCATAGTAATATAGATGACGGATATAGATGACTAGCCCACTAGACACTAAGATGACTAGATATAAGTGAATAGAATCGATGATAGTATAGATGTAGATCGATAGTAAGATATAGTGATAGATATAGATGATAGATTAGTATAATGAATAGATAGAGTGGATAGAGATTGAATAGAGATAATTCGTATGATATGCATAGTAGATAGATATAGATTAGATAGTGAGGATTTTGAATATATAGATAAGATGATAGATATAGATGATAGAATAGGATAGATATCGCATAGATATAGATGATAGATATAGATGATAGATAGATTAGATGTATTAGATATAGATGATAGATATAGATGATAGTATAAGATGATAGATATAGATGATAGTATAGATGATAGATATAGATGATAGACTAATGATGATAGATGTATGGGAATAGAGATATAGATCAGTATAAAGAATAGATATAGATAGAGATAGATATGATCGATAGATGATAGATGTAGTATAGATATAGATGATAGATATAGATGATAGATAGAGGATGATAGATATAGATGATAAGATATAGATGATAGATAGATGATTAGATGAGATAGATATTAGATGATAGATATAGATGATAGATAGATATAGATGATAAGATATAGATGATAGATATATGATGATTAGAGATGAATGATAGATGATATAGGATGTACTAGATATGATGATAGTGATGATAGATATAGATGATAGATATAGATGATAGATAGATATAGATAGTAGATCAGATGATAGATATAGATGATAGATATAGGTGATAGATAGCGATAGAATTAGATATAGATGATAGATATACATGATAGATATGAGATGTAGATAGAATAGATATAGATATAGATGATAGAGGTATAGTGATTAGATGATATAGATATAGATGAATAGGGATTAGATGATAGATATAGATGATTTAGATATAGATGATAGATAGATGATAGAGATAGTAGATGATAGATATGGATGATAGATTAGAAGATGATCGATATAGTGATAGATATAGATGATAGATAGATATAGATGATAGATATAGATGATAGATATAGATGATAGATAGATATAGATGATAGATATAGATGATAGATAGATATAGATGATAGATATAGATGATAGATATAGATGATAGATAGATATAGATATAGCTACAGATGGATGGATGTTAAGAGCTGCAGATGAAGGCTAAAGACGAGAACCCATTTTTAGCACAGCCCTGCACAGTGCCTGTATAGTGAGTGAATGTTGGGAGGTAGGTAATGGGTGGAGAAGAGGACATGAAATGGAGACAGAGCAGGTGAATAACATGGAATGAGGAATGAAGACCTGGAGACAAGATAAAGAGAAGTAAATCACCCATGGTTTAGGGCCTCTAATTCTACTCATTCCCATTATCTGCAGTCACCTTAGTTATTGTCCTATCTGATCCATGTAAACACCCCTTATTGCCCATATTATTTCCCTGTCCCTTCTCTCTCACCATCTCCCCCAGGGCTGTTGATTCCTTCGGTTTGGATTTATTTGCTTTATTTTGGATGTTGGACCTTTGTTTGTTTGCACCGTGTGTTTAATTGTTTCACAACATCTCTGATTTCCCATAAAGGTCAAGGTCAGTCTGTCTACTCATTGCTTTGCTTTAGAAGGATAGTTCAACCCGAGATTCAACTGAAATGTCTGGTGTGGTAGGAAGTGGGCAATGTAGGGTTCTACATTCCTGGGGAAGAATTGTCATGGTTGGGGGAATTAAATTAAAGGAAAACTCATTGATTAGAATTTCCTTCTCCACCCCTATGTGAACATGTTAAACTAGAAAGGGTTTACTGATTCTGGATTCCACCCTTTCCTGGACCATCACCACTAAGAACCAACTTCAGGTATCTATATAACCACAGGTAGGGAGTTATTCCAGATGTAAAGAGTTGAGTGCTCCAGAAATGGATTATCCAGAATCAGGTCACTTTTAATTCACGTGGATGATGTTTATTTAAAGGGTAACTGTGGTCTCCAATTCTTCCAAACTAGTAATAATTATATAAAACTCCTTCCATCACACCTTCAAAATAAAACCTAAATCACATCTCTAGATAAAAATTTTAAGACGTTATTGCTGGAAAGGTTCAGCAATGTTACTTCCTGCTTGATCTCTTCCTGTTTTCAGCCATGTGACCAGCTTGTAGTCATGTGACTAGCCTGTCTGCATTAATAGGCTCCCCTTCTCAACTGTCAATTTTTCCCTCAGGTACTTCCTGATTTCCCCAGCATAAAGTCTTAACTGAGCATGCTTCTCCCCCAGGGCGAAGGGGCGGGTCAGAGGTCTGATGATGTCACTCAACCTAGTGGAAGCAGGAAGTTTGAAAATTCACCTCGATATCATTTCTCACAGGGTGAAGCAAGAGATGTGATTGTCGGCTCATTATAAAGAAAATACTGCAGGCTTTCATTTAACTTGTTTGGAGACCATAGTTGCCCTTTAAGATCCACCAAACGTCATTCTTAAATTCCCCAGGCCCCACCAGAGACAGTTTCCTGCCTTGATTTGGTTCACCCTTTTCATAGACCATCAACAAGACTATTCCCTCACTCCTATCTCCATCAGCCTCTATAGTGGCCATCCTTAAATTCCCAGAATACCTTACTTCCAGAATACAGTACATGCAGAATATAGTACACCCAGAATACAGTACATCCATAAGAATTCAGTACATCCAGAATACAGTATATCCAGAATATAGTACACCCAGAATACAGAACATCCAGAAAACCATACCTTCAGAATATAGCACATCCATAACATTGTACATCCCGAACACTGTACCTCCAAAACACCGTACCTCCTGAATACCATACCTCCAGAACACAGCACATCCAGAATAAAGTACATCCAGAATAATCGTAACTCCAGAATTTAAGACACCTAAATAAACCCGTAACCTCCAAAACACCGTACATCCAGAATACCATACCTCCAGAACACAGCACATCCAGAATAAAGTACATCCAGAATATAGTAACTCCAGAATTTAGAACACCTAGAATACCGTACCTCCAGAACATAGTACATCCAGAATACCATACCTCCAGAACACAGCACATCCAGAATACCGTACCTCCAGAACATAGTACATCCAGAATAAAGTACATCCAGAATAAAGTACCTCCTGAATACCGTACACCCAGAATACAGCATATACAGAATAACATACATCCAAAATACCATACATCCATATTTAGGACTTTTACTTTCTTCTGTATATAGATATTTCTATTTCCCCCACTGACCTCCATTATTTTGTATCCGATCTTGCAGCTCACAACAATGTAATCTCTCATGCGGTATTCTCTCTGCTCGGGGGTGATAATGGTGAATGGATCCTGAGGTTGGGGATTCGGACATTGAATGGCTATATATCACAGGAAATAATAACGGTGATTAAATAAAACTCAACAGCAGAGCTTTCATTTCAGTTTCTCTTAACGAGACATTAAAGGACATACTGTCAAAATTAACTTTTTAGAAATGAAAAGTACCTGGAACAGGAAGGTAGGATTGATTATTTCCACCTCCCAATATTGTTTCATTGAGGAGCTACAGCGCACACAGTTTTCATTTGCCAGGTTATGGCCCCTGGCCTTCCTGTATTAAAGATAGGGCTGAAGCATCCAGGAAGCCTGGCAGAAGCAGTTTTCTTTCTGCCGCCGCTTCTCATAGAAATAATATTGGGAGGTAGGAAGTACCAATCCTACCTCCTTCCCCAGGTACTTTTTTATTTTAACTGTTTAAAAAAAGTGCATATGTACTATAGTTCTCCTTTAAAGCCCTGGACATACGTAAGGGTCGGTCATTAATCCTACAAGTGTTGCTAATTATGTTGTCATTGTTCATTGATCCAGCAGGTCAGATCACAAACAATCCTGACAGGACACTAAATAGCAGCGCAAAACTTCATTTACATTTTTATTGCATTGGGTGCGCTGTGTTTATTAGGACGTTTTGGAAATGGCGCAGTCCCTGCAAAATAAGTGCAAAACCTTCGCTAACCCAATATAACGGGGTAGCATGGATTTGGGGGCGGAAGCGCTCCATATTGTATCTGGTAAGCAATCATGACTTCAACCTGGCATTGACACCCCAGCAAGTAACTGGGCCACTTCCAGGGCTCTGTCCCAACCCATCCAGGCCGCACCCTGATCTAACACCCACCCGATTGTCCCATAGGTCAAAGTTTTTTCAGGCCCTGGTTTGGGTTCTGTATTACATTCTAGAATCGTAGGACTATACAGGGGCTGTAATAAGAGGTGCAAAACTTTACCTGTGCTATTAATTTGCAGCAGCCAATCAGAAGTTAGCTTTCTTCTGCGTTACTTCAGTTAGATAACATTTGATTGGTTGTTGCAGATCAATAGAACATACAATGGGTAATACTGGGTAAACGTTATTTCTAATAAACTTTATTTGGTGACCTATAGAAGGACATTCTCAGTAAATATTATAATAACAGTAAGAGATACAACGTAGTTACTGACCCTGTGATGTATAGGAGAGACTCCACCCTCTGCTGTCTCCAGAGTCATCGGTGTGAAACGCAATGTCCACGCTGTGACTGCGCGTCAGTACGATGCCCGGGGAGCGACGCCCACAAAAACTGCCCAGCATCATGTCACCTGCAAACACCTAGGGCACAGACAGGGGGCAGTGTGATACATTATCTGAATTTTTTTTTAAGTTAATAGCATGATTTTTTAAAAAAAGGTTTTTGACTTGTCTCAGAAGGCGGCACTATTCCTTAATATAAAAACAGGACCATTAAAAAAAAAACCTCTCTGCTTTGACTCCACCCATTTGTACCTTAGCCCCACCCCAGATCTGCTGAGCCCTACCCTAAACACCATTCCAATTTTGATTTGCTATTGGCTAGTTTTCAATACTGGTGTCCGACACCGATAGGTCAGTGTGAAGATGTGAGATAGCTATTTTCGGCGTATTCATAAAGCCGATTGTTTTTGAGGGAAAAAAGTAACACAGGGGCGAGGTGCGGCGGAAGTATCTTCTCTGTTCACCATGATACAAGACTTAACGCATTTAAATGGTTGCGTTAAGTCCTGTATTGCGGCGAAAAGAAAAAAATGGCGATCTTGGTAATCTGCAATCGTATTACAGTAATGGCTGGAAGTGGGGGAATGGTCTAACACCATTATTAGAAAGACTCCCCAATGTACTGACACCTTCCAAGGACCCACTGACAGGTAAATATATATTCACTTATGCCTTTTCGCCACGTCAGACTTGGGAATTTTAAAAGGCCGAACTTATCACTGTTTTATATGATTGAATGGTTAACGCAGCGATAAACGAAAACGTAATCACGGCGGTAATGACTTTTCACAGAAGTTATCGCCGCTTTATAAATTGCATTGCAAGTCTAAATTTGGCTAAAAAGTCAGCAAAAAGATAATGCACCTTTATAAATATGCCTCTAGGAACAATAATGGCAACTAAATAAATACGTATATCACTTTAAGGGATTTCACACACTTTAAAGAGAGATGCGATTACTCCCTCCTGCTGAAGTATTCATGATTTAAAGGATTACTGTATGGTTGTTCCACGCCCCCCTTGTTGCCCTGGGCCTGACCAATAGGAAGACACATTCTGCAAGAAGCACTTTTTCCCATTGGATAGATCCCAGACTGAGGTAGGGGGCAGAGTTCTATTCTTTTGTGGATTTAGAACCTGGAGGCCATTTTGTAGATTACAGTTTCAGGAATCCAGAAGGTACTTGTAGGATCTTGACCACCAAGGTCTTCATCAAGGAAATAGCATCATCAAAAAGCTACAAATCACAAAAGCCACATTGACCAATGGGGACATTTCATGGAAGAAGATAGCGATATATGATCTGTTATACTCAGTATTTTTACTTAACCTTGAGGGTGTCGTAGGGACAACGAGCTTGTGGATGGTCGTCAATCTCAAATACTCCCTGAAAGCTGAGGCTAATTTGCAGCCCTTCCTCTAGGCGGATGCTGTAGTTGCAATGTAGGTCTGGGGGGTATGGCTGAGGGAATCCTGGACTGGAGATCATCCCAGACTCCTCTGTGAACAGCTCGTGGCTACATTCCGCTAGAAGAATATGACACCGTGTGAACATCAGGCAAATGAAATGGAGTTGAATGCATTCTAATGGAAGAATCCATTAAACTAATGGAACCTTACACTGAAGGAATATAATTTAGGGCCTACTTATGTTAGATAGCTGGTACAGCAGACCCAGGTGTATTAAAGGGCACGTCTACCCTTACAAACAAAAAACTGGCCAATTCTCAGTTACCTGCCCCAACCTCAAATTCTATATTTTGCACTTCCTTTCCTGCATGTCAATCAAGGCTGTGACAAATGACATCACAGCCAATAATGAATTGCTGTTTCCCTCTGCCTCCTCTGCACATGATCAAGTTAATCAAAAGCTCATTGAGCAGAGGAGGAAGATACCTTTGCCAGAATTTGGCTCTTGTACTGTAGAGAGTTTAGACTCCGTCCTACTGAACTAAATCATTTTACCTTGAGCGCCATTTTTGTAAAGCCTGAAGATTAAATGTACCTATAAATATAAAGGTAAATGTAATGTATTGTACTCATCATATGGTCACGCTAATTATGGCAAGGTCAGCGCTGGTACAGACCCATTTAATGTAAATAATATTGTGATGGGCATATTAGATGTGTCATTTAAGATCTTATCCCTTCCCCAGTGGTCCATACCCATGGAGATGGAGATCTCACCTTTACAGGATCGCTTGTCACTTTGCAGTTTGTACCCCGGGAGGCAGGAGCAGAAATAACCCCCTATGAAGTTATGGCAGACATGTTGGCAAGGAGGGTTCCAGTTGACACTGTTGTCATTGGGATTGACACATTCATTATTGTCTGTAATGGAAAGAATAACAATAAAGATGTAGAGAAGGTGAAGGCCCATCTACCAGAATCATTGGAGATGTAACTGGGGCCTGTAGACTCCTTCCCCTGTAGACTAAACAGATACAAGAACCTTCCAATGTTATGGAAACCCAGATACCAGTGAGTACTACAGAGTTCTACATGTAACATACATGTAATATAGAAGAAA
The DNA here is from genome assembly GCA_019447015.1 of Hymenochirus boettgeri. Lineage (NCBI taxonomy): Eukaryota > Metazoa > Chordata > Amphibia > Anura > Pipidae > Hymenochirus > Hymenochirus boettgeri. The sequence goes on from CM033475.1 coordinate 9,938,596, forward strand.
CAAAGCTTTCCCTACAAATTATTATAAAGTGCGAAGAGACTATGTCAATGTTCATGTATGTACACGGACTGTACGATACGGCAGTAATTCAGCTCTTCAGGATCCCAACCTCATTTTAAAGAAACTGCCAACCAATCACTATTATGTATCTACAATATGACCCGTGAAATCAGACCAATCACAGAAAGGGACACAACTGCTTCCCGGTCTCATTTTACAGAATATCTACAATCCTCTCAATGTTTTTAGGTAGGATAGTGGGACAAGTCTGAGGCCTATAAGAACTGCCCTTGTACCCCCCCAGTCATGGCCTAGACCAGGGGTGTCAAACTCAATCACATAAGGGGCCAAAATCAAAAAGACAGGATAATTGGTGGGCCGAATAGATAGATACTTGTCAGGTCAGCACATCATGCAAAACACCAAAAAGTCATGGAGTGTGACCGTGTTCCCCCATGCCCAATATGATGTAAGTTCCACATACCAATGGCCTGGTAATACGCCAGGAAACCTTTGTGTGGGATGGGGACCCCATTGTCCTCATTGGAGAAATCTGATTGGAACAGAACCGTTAATTGGTTTCCCTCTGTCACAATCTGCCGGTCACCAGGATGGGAGCCGGATCCCTGGGAACCACAAAATGCACCCAACTCCCTCTTGTCGGCTATGACCTAGGACGGCAAAGACAGATGATGTCATGTTTGGTTGGACCTAAAGCAATGAGAGAAAATGATCACAGCAAATGTACAGGAAACGGGTTTAATTGGAATAGTCTTTATTTAAACAGATTTGCTTTTAAACCAGCATTAACATGATTCCGTGACTGTGACATGATTGATGACATCACATGAACGGGTATGGAACCTGTGGACAAGCATACATTACGACACCCAATGGGAACATGATGTCAGCTGATATTCTAAAAAGGGAAGTGGGCGGGAAGACAGAATTTTGCAAGACTCTCCCACAATTAACGTTCATACACACATGTGATTGCGGGTCGGCGATAATCGTGCTGTGTATGGGCACTTTATAGGGCGAAACGGAAGCGTTTGGATATCCGCCCGGCCGGTTGGGCAATGATCCACGACCGAACGTCCGTTTCGTGCCCATACACTCCACGATTATCGCCCGGAACGGCCGTTCATACACATCGCTCGTCGCTGGTTGGCACCCACGATCGCATGTGTGTACGAACAGCATCTGTACTGTTATGGTAATTTACAGCAGTAGGGGGTGTGACTATACATGCCATTCACTTTGATTGACAGTTCCTCCCTCTGAATCTTTAAACTTATAAGTCTAATATCTACAAAACGGGTGGACGGATTGGAAAGAGAAACACGTTGGGGGATGGGATGAATTATAGTTTAGTATGAGGTTTTTAAAAGTTTGAATTTGGATACTATACTGTAGTTGCCCTTTAAATAACAGGATGACTATTGGTTAATATTTATACTAATGGGACATCAGGCATGTAACATATTTAATGGATTCAGAAGGGCCACATTTACCACTAAGGGCCCATGTTTTATATTCATGGCTAATCACATTGTGGCTCCATAAAGTGTTGTTTTATCACACACATAATAGTGACTGCCACATACAGCCAGTTATAGACCCAGATCACACACAGTTATTGCCCCAAGGTCACAAAAAGACAGTAGGTAGAAATCACACACACACACAGCTGCTAGTAGGTAGAAATCACACACACACACAGCTAGTAGGTAGAAACCACACACACCGCTGCTAGTAGGTAGAAATCACACACACACACACCGCTGCTAGTAGGTAGAAATCACACAACACGACCCAGCTAGTAGGTAGAAATCACACACACACACAGCTTTAGGTAAACACACACACACACAACTAGTAGTAGAAACCACACACACACACAGCTAGTAGGTAGAAATCCACACACACACAGCTAGTAGGTAGAAACCACACACACACACGCTAGTAGGTAGAAACCACACACACACACACAACCGCTGCTAGTAGGTAGAAATCACAACACACACACACACACACACCACACCACCGTGCTAGTAGGTAGAAACACACACAACACAGCTAGTAGGTAGAAACCACACACACACCACAACTAGTAGGTAGAAACCACACACACACACAACGTAGTAGGTAGAAACCACACACACGCAACTAGTAGGTAGAAATCACACCCACAGCTAGTAGGTAGAAATCACACACACACACACTAGTAGGTAGAAAACACACACACACAGCTAGTAGGTAGAAATCACACACACAAAGCTAGTAGGTAGAAATTACACACACAGCTAGTAGGTAGAAATACAACACACACTAGTGGTAGAATCACACACACAGCTAGTAGGTAGAAATCACACACACATACAGCTAGTAGGTAGAAATCACACACACACGTAGTAGTAGAAATCACCACACACACAACAGCTGTGTAGAATCACACACACACACACAGCTAGTAGGTAGAAATCACACACACAAACACAGCTAGTAGGTAAATCACCACACAGTAGTAGGTAGAAATCCACACACACACGCTAGTCGGTAAAATCACACACACACACCACGCTAGTGGTAGAAATCACACACACAGCTAGTAGGGTAGAAATCACCACACACAGACCTATTAGGTAGGGAAATCACACACACAGCTAGTGTAGAAATCAACACACACACAGCTAGTAGGTAGAAATTACACACACATACAGCTAGTAGGTAGAAATCACACACAAGAAATAGGTAGAAACCACACACAGACTGTAGTGAATCCACACAACAGCTAGTAGGTAGAAATACACACACATACACTAGTATGAGAAACCACACACACAGTAGGTAGAAATTACACACACATACAGCTAGGGTATAATCACACCGAGAATAATAGGTAGAAACCACACACACAGCTAGTAGGTAAAAACCACACACAGTAACACCCAGCGTAGGTAGAAACCACACACACACAGCTAGTAGGTTAGAAATCACACACACATCCTGTATAAAATCACCACACTACAGCTAGTAGTAAAATCCACACACAGCTAGTAAAAATACACACATCCTAGTAGGTAGAAATCACACACAACCCTAGTAGGTAGAATCACACACACACCTAGTAGGTAGACCATCATACACACACCACCACACACACACACAGTCTAGCCGGTAGAAATCACAACACCACACCACAAGCTAGAGGTAGAAATCACACACCCAACACACGCTAGTAGGTAAAATCACTCACACCGCTAGTAGGTTAGAAATCACACACACACGATATCGGTAGAAATCACAACACACAGCAGTAGGTAGAAATCACACCACCACACTAGTAGTGGTAGAAATCACACACACACACCATTAGGTAGAAATCACCACACAGCTATATGTAGAAATCACACACACAATATAGTAGGTAGAAATTACACACACATACAGCATAGGTAGAAATCACACACAGAGATAAGGTGAAAACCACACACACAGCTAGTAGGTAAAAATCACACACACACTAGTAGGTAGAAATTACACACACATACAGCTAGTATGTAGAAACCACACACACAGCTAGTAGGTAGAAATTACACACACATACAGCTAGTAGTAGAAATCACACACAGAGATAATGGTAGAAACCACACACCAGCTAGTAGGTAAAACCACACACACAGCTAGTAGGTAGAAACCACACCACAGCTAGTAGGTAGAAATCACACACACAGCTAGTAGGTAGAAATCACACACACATACAGCTAGTAGTAGAAATCCACACCACAGCTAAGGTAGAAATTACACACACATACAGCTAGTAGGTAGAAATCACACACACAGCTAGTAGTAGAATACACACACACAGCTAGTAGGTAGAAATCCCACCAGCTAGTAGGTGGAAAAACACACACACAGCTAGTAGGTAGAAATTACACCACATACAGCTAGTAGGTGAAGAACACACAGAGATAATAGGTAGAAACCACACACACAGCTAGTGGTAGAAATCACACACACGCTAGTAGGTAGAAATTACACACACACATACAGCTAGTAGGTAGAAATCACACACACAGCTAGTAGGTAGAATTACACACACAACAGCTAGTATGTAGAAACACACACACACAGCTAGTAGGTAGAAATCAAACACACAGCTAGTAGTAAAATTACACACACATACAGCAGTAGGTAGAAATCCACACACAGCTAGTGTAAGAAACCACACACACAGCTAGTAGGTAGAAATCATACACACAGCTAGTAGGTAAATCACACACACATACAGCTAGTAGGTAGAAATCCACACACAGCTATAGGGATAAGTCACAGCACAATACAGAATTAGTAGAAATCACACACACAGCGAGTAGGTAGAAATACACACCATACAGCTTAGTAGTAGAAATCACACACACAACAGCTAGTAGTAGAATTACACACCACGACTAGTAGATCTAGAAATCACACACACACAGCTAGTAGGTAAAATCACACACACCCAGCTAGTAGTAGAAATCACACACACAGCTAGTAGGTAGAAATCACACACACCCAGCTAGTAGGTAGAAATCACACACACAGCTAGTAGGTAGAAATCACACACCACATCTAGTAGGTAGAAATCACACACACCGCTAGTAGGTAGAAATACCCACACAACAGCTAGTAGGTAGAAAAGCCAACATCACAGCTAGTAGGTAGAAATCACACACACAGCTGTAGTAAAAGCGCACAACAACGCTAGTAGGTAAAATCACACACACCCAGCTAGTGAGTGAAACACACACACAGCTAGAGTAGAAATCACACACACACACAGCTAGTAGGTAGAAATCACACACACACAGCTAGTAGGTAGAAACCACACACACAGCTAGTAGGTAGAAACGCACACACAGCTAGTAGGTAAAAACCACACACACAGCTAGTAGGTAGAAACCACACACACAGCTATTAGGTAGAAACACACACCACCAGCTAGTAGGTAGAATCACACACACAAGCTAGTATGGTAGAATCACACACACAACAGCTATAGGTAGAAATCACCACACAAGCTAGTAGGTAGAAATCACACACACACACACACAGCTAGTAGGTAGAAATCACACACACACACAGCTAGTAGGTAGAAACCACACACACAGCTAGTAGGTAGAAATCACACACACAGCTAGTAGTATAAATCACACACACAGCTAGTAGGTAGAAAGCGCACACACACAGCTAGTAGGTATAAATACACACACCAACAGCTAGTAGGTAGAAATCACACACACAGCTAGTAGGTAGAATCACACACACACAGCTAGGTAGGTAAATCACACACACAAACCAGCTAGTGATGTAGAAAATCACACACACACAGCTAGTAGGTAGAAATCACACACACAAACAACGCTCTATAGTAAATCACACCCAAAAGCTAAGTAGTAGAAATCACACACACAAACACAGCTAGTAGGTAGAAATCACACACACACAGCTAGTAGGTAGAAATCACACACACACAGCTAGTAGGTAGAAATCACACACAGATAGTAGGTAGAAATCACACACAGACACACAGTTAGTAGGTAAAAATCACACACACACAGCTAGTAGGTAGAAATCACACACAGATAGTAGGTAGAAATCACACACAGACACACAGTAGGTAGAAATCACACACACACAGCTAGTAGGTAGAAATCACACACGCACAGCTAGTAGGTAGAAATCACACACACAGATAGTAGGTAGAAATCACACACACACACATTTAGTAGGTAGAAATCACACACACAGACACACATTTAGTAGGTAGATATTACACATATACACACTGTAGTTGCCCCAGATCACACACAGCAGGTGAGATTTGTACCTTTACAAAGTCATAGTTACAGTTTTCCGATGGTTCAATATCAAATACCAGGAACCTTATGGAAATGTGGTAACCACCAGGGACCCCGATGTTCCATGTGCTCTGGTTATTGTTGGGATATGACTTGGGATAGTTGGGGGATGTGATGACTCCAAACAGCGATCTCTTGTTGTCTATGGCGCTGGTTAAGGTTCCCAACAGGAGAACCACCAAGAGGAACCTAATAGAGAAAACCGGGATAATGTTTAATTATCCCTCTATATTACACTGTAAGGGGAACATTATCCCTCTATATTACACTGTAAGGGGAACATTATCCCTTATATATTACACTGTAAGGGGGACATTATCCTTATATATTACACTGTAAGGGGAACATTATCCTTGTATATTACACTGTAAGGGGAACATTATCCTTATATATCACACTGTAAGGGGAACATTATCCTTATATATTACACTGTAAGGGGAACATTATCCTTATATATTACACTGTAAGGGGAACATTATCCCTCTATATTACGCTGTAAGGGGAACATTATCCTTATATATCACACTGTAAGGGGAACATTACCGTATATACTCGAGTATAAGCCGAGGTTTTCAGGTCTTAAAAATGACCTGAAAAATGAACCTCGGCTTATACTCGGGTCAAGCTGGGACTTACCTACATTCCGGACGCAGCCGCGACTCAGGTAAGAAAACCGGCAGTTCCCAGTAGTACTTTGATGTCATCGCGCACCCGCAAAGCACTCCTGGGAACTGCCGGCTTTCCATCCTGGCTGCGTCTGTAAGGCTTTGGGAAGGCGTCCGTAAGGCTCTGGGAAGGTGTCCGGAAGGCTCTGCACACCAAACTGTAAGTACCATTCCCATGGCTACCAGTAATTCCTATGCTACTAGTAATTCCCCTGGCTACCAGTTATTCCCAAGGCTACCAGTAATCCACATGGCTACCAGTAATTCTAATGGCTACCAGTTATTCCCATGGCTACCAGTTATTCCCAAGGCTACCAGTAATCCCCATGGCTACCAGTAATCCCCATGGCTACCAGTATGTGAGGCAATTCCCATGGCTACCAGTATGCAATAAAATGCACATGGCTACAGAAGGCAGTAGTGGTCAATTTCAACCCTCGAGTCAATATGTTTTTCCTAATTTTTGAGGTAAAAATAGGTACCTCGGCTTATACTCGGGTCGGCTTATACTCGAGTATATACGGTATCCTTATATATCACACTGTAAGGGGAACATTATCCCTTATATATTACACTGTAAGGGGAACACTATCCCTCTATATTACACTGTAAGGGGAACATTATCCCTTATATATTACACTGTAAGGGGAACATTACCCTTATATATTCCACTGTAAGTGGAACACTATACTTTTATATTACACTGTAAGGGGTAAATTATCCCTTATATATTACAATGTAATGGGAACATTATCCCTTATATAATAGCTCCTGTTTACCTGAAAGGAGAACTAAACCTACATTTTTAAACTCCAGAATATGAAAGCACCCCCCCCCCAAAAAAAAGTCACATGCTTTCCTACCTAATCTGTCCTATATATTACACTGTAAGGGGAACATTATCCTTGTATATTACACTGTCAGTACAGTATACTGTAGTATAGTATTTGAGGTTGAATAAAGACATATGTCCATCCAGTCCAACCCATCTAGCAATATCCTCCTGCCTAACTGTTGATCCAGAGGAAGGCAAAAAACCCACCAAATTTATGAAGGGGAAAAAAATCCTTCCTGACTCCTAGCCCCCCCCAAACCTAGTTTAAAATCTCCTCCAACCCTCTAGCCATCTTCTCCCCTAAAACAGCTGCACCACCATCAGTGAGGTGCAACCCATCCCTACTGAAGAGCCTGTAGCCGACAGCAAAGTCTGCCCAGTTCTCAATAAACCCATGCTACTGCTACATGGGCATCGGGCGCCCAAGAAAATTGTAGTTCTGGGTTGTAGATAGAGGGACCAGTCAAACCAGGGAGGGTCATCTCCTAGAAATAACAGACAGTTTGCAGATACATATGGACGGCATTCAATTCTAAGGGCAGAAAGCACAATAAAATATCTATTTATTTCATCACACTCTGCAGAGCATCACTGCAATTATTACACAGGCTGGGGACCCAACGCTCCCTCCTTCCTGCAGAGCATCCCACCCCTATAAAATTACTCACATGGTACGTTGTCTATCTCTGCTATGAACTAAACAACAAAACGTGAAAGTTTCTGCTTAAAAGAAGTGGGAGATGGGTGGAGAAAGGTAGAAAATAAAAGGAATAAAATAAACTATTATCTGTGACTGGTCCAGTCTGCCATCTACTGTCCACATCCAGTAATGCAGGGATATTGGTCAAGAGGGCGATAAATTTCAGTCTTGTGCAGTAGCATGGAACTAAATACTGGTTGGTTAAATTCGAACATTCGCACTGTTCCCCCGAAAAAGATTCTCTCTTCAGTATTGATGAAATTGTCAATATTGGTGTTAAAAGGAAAATCCAGTTCAATATTGGAATATTGCTTAAAGGAGAACTAAATGTATTTCTTTTTTAATCTTTATATGAAAGCTTTTCTCCCCAGAACACCTATACATTGGAAGATTCTTCTCTAGCAAGTTGCATTTAGTACATGTAAGTAATCGAATCTGTAACTAAGAAGGCGTCCATATTGTTTCCAACTCACATGTTATTGCAAAACTATTTCATCTCAGGCTCCCTCTGCACTCAGGCTGCGGTGACATATGCTGGATATGTTTGAATAAGACTGAAAATTTTCTATTTTCATTTCTAGTAACAGATATTATATCCCTCTACAACCACATTGCTCCTTTCAGGCTGTGCTCTCATTTCTAAGGCAGACAAACAGTATAAAACAGGTATTTGGTATCTACCATTTTGTACTATTTGTCAGACTAAGGAGCACACATTATATATAACATTATTTAAATAAATTCAATAAAAAGAATTAATGGATCATGACTGGGACTTCTTTTAATAGGACAATTTTACTTACCGTATATACTCAAATAGAAGTCGCTCTGAGTATAAGTAGCTGAGTATAAGTAGCTGAGTGTAAGTAGCTGAGTATAAGTAGCTGAGTGTATGTAGCTGAGTGTAAGTAGCTATTTTTACCTGAAAAGTGAGTAAAACCTGATTGACTAGAAGTTGAGGGTCAAAATTATGACCACTGCTGCCTGCTGATTCTATATTGTTCTGAGGTTTTAGTTGCCCTTTAAATGGATAGCAGAATTCCCATACAGTAATCCCATACAGTAATAGCCAAATCCAGTATGTCTATTACTGTATGGGAATTCTGCTGTCCATTTAAAGGGCAACTTAAGCCTCAGAACAATATAGAATCAGCAGGCAGCAGTGGTCATAATTTTGACCCTCAACTTCTAGTCAATCAGGTCAATCAGTAATCCACGGGAAGTGAGACCGGCACTGAGTAGTGACGTCAGCCAGCCGAACAGTGGATCGGAATGAGTGGCCGTCGGATTACTGGATAAGAGTTGAGTGACCCGAGTATAAGTTGAGGCTGGACTTTTAGGCTTTTTTTAAAGCCTAAAAAGCTTGACTTATACTCGAGTATATATGGTACCCCTCCCTTGCTCCTCCACATGTAGAACCAAGACAGGCATCCTGGAAAGCCCAATACACAAAAAAGACCATGGCCACCTAACACACAAATAGGCCAAGCACCACTTTCATGTCAAACACCCCCAAATAGGCTCCCAGAAACACGCAAAACACTTTGACACATAAATCCCTCTCTCATGGCAATTTGAAATATTCTGAGATGGAAAGGGCAGGCACCCAGCAAGAACGGGCACCCAGCAAGGCCTAGGGCACCCAGCAAGCCCAGGGCACCCAGCAAGGCCCAGGGAACCAAGCAAGGCCTAGGGCACCCAGCAAGGCCTAGGGCACCCAGCAAGGCCTAGGGCACCCAGCAAGGCCCAGGGCACCCAGAAGGTCTAGGGCACCCAGCAAGGCCAGGCACCCAGCAAGGCCCAGGGAACCCAGCAAGGCCTAGGGCACCCAGCAAGGCCTAGGGCACCCAGCAAGGCCCAGGGCACCCAGAAGGTCTAGGGCACCGAGCAAGGCCAGGCACCCAGCAAAAGCTCCGGAAAACAGCCCCTCCCTTCTCCTCTCTCTCTATTGGCTGCTGCTGCTGGACTCCTGTGATCTGATGACGACACAATGTAGCACCAATTGGCACTGGGCAGCCAAGGAATAGTGCACTATGGGAAGTGCCTCTATTCTATCTTTTGACTGGTTCACTGTCCACACATTCTTCCTTGACTTGGATGGACCGTTGGACTTGCTAAGCAGCAGGGAGCAGGGTCATCCTGATGAAGCGGAATGTAGGAAGGAAGCGGACTTCAAAGCAACTTGAGGGTTGGAGACTTGGAGTTGTGTGGCGCGCCGCCGCGAACATTCGCACTTCCACTCCAAGTTGCTTCCTTCCTACATTCCGCTTCTCGACAAGAGTCATCAGGAGGACACATGCGCGCACATCTTGCGATCCACAGGCGACCAGACCGGTTAAGTATAAAAAAAAAAAAAAAAATTCAATAAAATTTCTTTATTTTACTTTTTTACTTTTTTTTTCAAAAATGTTTTTTCGCCAACAATGCTGCCCCCCTTCTTATTGGGTGCCACTGTGCCTCACTGTGCCTCATGGTGGATGGGGCCCTGCACATGTTACTTGTTTGCATTGTGAGTAAAGTGGCCTTAGCTGGTGTCATGGCACAGTACAGTTTATAAAGTTATAATTTATTGCACTTTAGTGCTCTTACGTATTGTAATATATAAGCTGGCATTGCCTAGAGCAATGAACTCGGTGTATCCTTTACCACATTTCCTTCCCATTTCCATTCCCCCATGTTGTACCATAAACCTTCCTTTACCATACCAGCAATCCTATACCCTCCATTAGTTTATGTTCTACAATAAACCCAGAATAGATTAATAATACTTACTTTTTTGCTGGACATACCCTTTAATAAAATTGGTATAGTATCCCTTTAACTCGGTGCAGCAATTCAGGTGAATTCATAATGATAGGAAGGTGAGATTGCTTATTACCATCTCCCTGTGAATAAAAGAATGCCCGGGTAACAGAGTTAAACTTACCTACTCACCCAAACAGGACCGTTGTCACAATCGTACTTCTATCTTTTGTATTGGCGCCCATGCATAGAATATAGGAGCTCAGTAGGGACACAGCGCCATCTGATGGGGAGAAGCCACAGGTAGATTGCCGGTAGGTAAGCGTTGCAGTGTTACCTGGGCATTCTGTTAATCACAGGGAGGTGGGAATAAGCGATCTCACCTGTGTATAATAGCTACAGATTTCATGTATTTAATAATGTACAGAAAATTGGTTTACGCTAGGTACACACTTCAATTTTTCCTCCTGACCGACCGTCCGAAATACTGAAATGTTGGTCGGGCCGAATTATTGTACCGTGTGTATCTAGCTTTAGGGCTAGGCCACACTGCTGCGTTTTTTTTTTGCGTTTGCGCTTGCGTTTGCGATTGCAATTGCGCTTGCGATTTTTCAAAATTATTGAAAACGCGGCAACGCAAAAAAAACGCGCGTTTTTCGATGCGTTTGCGTTTGCGTTTTGCGTTCTGCATTTTTAATCGCATGCGATTTCCTATACTTATTGAAGAAATCGCAAGCGCAAACGCAAAAAAATCGCACATGAAATCGCATGCGATTGCGATTGCGTTTGCGTTTGCGTTTCAGTGTGGCCTAGCCCTCAGTGTCCCTTTAACTAATATTTTTTGTATTTGTTGATGTTCAGGCTGTGTCCTGTAGATGGCGCCAGTACGGCATATTAACATAGAGGCTGAGGCCACGCTATGCTGTGCGTTTCTCTGTGTGCTTTTAACCGCTTATACGTGCATTTGCGCTTTTGTTTCCCAGGGGATTATAGGTAAAAATGCGCCTTAAAAAATTGCATGGCCTATTGATTTGTGTCCGATTGTGTCCAGACACATGTGCTTTCATTTCTTCCCCCTAAATTTCATTGCGGATCGCAAAAAGGCAAACAGAGAGCAAAACACTGCAAAAACGTGCCCATGTGACCCAGCCCTGAATCTACCTGTATTTCCTTCATTATTCTGTCCCCTGTGTTTGCTAATCTGGAGCCGGTAGGTTCAGTTTGAAAAATGAGCAGAAAGGTCACACTTCATAGGGGAATAGGGGAGTATGTATGGCAACACCGCCATTTACATTGTATATTATAAGGAGACCTTAGCGGTAAATCAGAAACTTCCTGGATTACAAGGCAGCTTCTTAGTAAATTCAGCACAAAGTAGAAATATATTTTCTACATGGGTAACTAGGGGCACTTGCTCTTAAAAAGAATCTAGTGTTAGTTTGAGATTAGCAACCAAACCATATGCAGCCAATCAGATTTGTCCTTTCAGAATTCTACCTGCACTAGGCTGATCAAAGCTTACTGGTGATTGGTTTCTCTGGGTTGTTAGACCGCCGGCAGTTACAATGGCCTCACATGGAACTTCTGTTTACGTGCAGTGATATTAGGTTTTGTCTGCATTGGCAGGAGCTGCCATACCAGTTTCTATGCAATATATGAAGGAAAATTATTATCCATTAATTATATTGTGTGTCGTGAACAGCAATGGATAATGGACGGTTTTCTTTTTACTAAGCAGTCCCAAGTCCGGCAACAAAGCCAAACTCTAGATATGAATGGCTTACTAATCTGTTTGGTAGCTTCCACCCTTTATGATAACCAACAGCTGTCAATAGCACATACATAGAAAATCTGCTACACATGGGATACAGAACCCAGGCAGACATGCAATGTTTGGCCCACCACTGTCCTGTTGTAATCATTCCAGTCATTCCCTTTCATATCTTCCATGTTCGCTGCTGGGGATGGAATCGCCATTCAAGTCTATGACATTGGAGCCAAATAAGGATTTAGCTCAAGGAGGTGTTACCAGAAGCATAGGAGCTTGGGAAAAAGAGGAGGAGCAACACCCACAAACACATTAATATTTAGCTGCCTGGTGGCTTTCCTAAGTGTAAATATAAGTTCATTAAAAAGAGAATCATCTAACTTTATTTTCATTCTCCTATAAGTGATTAAAAAATACACTTGAGACATTATTTATATCATGAAGACTTTATAGGCTCTGGATGGCGTAGTTGTGGGGTTAGGGATGCAGAATACGTGAGGGAGGCCTCGGGTTTAATTGGAGGCCAAGAAGAAGACATCAGGACACTTTTCGGAAGGTTTGTCTGCTCACCACATTCTTGGCCGTCAGCTCCTGGTGGGAGGAAAGAAAGGATTAAGGTAACAAGGTGGTAATATGCATGGCATGGAACGGATGGAAAGTTATAAGTAGGTACGTTAGGAAGAGACAGACAAATTGTGGAAATACCCTTCTGCAAACCACCAGCTGTTTTATATTAAAAGGGAACTGTGGTCTCCACGAGGGGCGTAACTGCAGGGGCCCAGGCCCACCTGCGAGATTGGAGGCCGGCCCTAACTCTAACCCAGTGACCAGCGCTGGCCAATAAGGAGGGAGCTGAGGAGAGCAAGGTATGCTGGGATACAATAGATCATCCAATCAAGTTTGTTTAGACCAAAGGGCTAGCGGTTTATTATTGGAAAGCTACATTTCAGAATGGTTTCTACATGAGAACGTCAGATTGGGAGGTTTCAGGGTGGTAGGTTGGTTTGAATTCGATGTCGACCTTCTGAGTTGGTATTGGCTACTGAGTGGCCATAGTTGTAGGAACATGTTGGCACAAAGACCATTTGGTAAAATTGGTGGAAGAATTTTGGTTAGAAAGTCACCCCCCCCCCTTACCACGTGGAGCAGGTCTCCATCCAGCCACTGCTTCCAACCACGGTTCGGGACGTCCCCTCTCTGTACACACACCAGTTTTTCATCCTCCCACGTCACTGTTGTCTATGGAAATATAAAAATAAAGTAAAATTTAAAATAAACATCCATGTAGAACTTGTGGGAACATGGCCTGTGGGTGAATGTATAACCACGCGGTAAATCAAGGCTCTGACGTCACAACCGATTATTGACTGCTGTTTCTCCTCTGCACATGCTCAAGCTAATAAAAAGCTCATAGAGCAGAGCGTGGAGAAAGAGATCTTTGCCAGAAAGCAACAGAACATAAATATCTAGTTACAAATCCATGTAATAAACAGGTAAAGATAACAGTTGGGGTTACGGGCAGATAACTGACACGTCACCAGTTTAATGTTTCATGGGTGGACTTGATCTTTAAACCTCTCTGCAGAATGATCCTTAGTTCCTAACTTATTCAATCGAGTCTCTGCTCCTCAGTCCACTCAGTCCACTAGATAAAAGGTGCCGCTGTAGCGGAATTTCACAACGTAACATGTTCTAATCTGTGTTGATGTGAATTTTTTCACACCTCAATCTCTCCGGCAGTGACAAGAACATAATTATAATGGGTGATCAAGTGTTTCTATTTGTAACGTACCACAGCACCAAGCAGAGGAGAGAACACAGAGCAAATCAGGAGACTGTATCCTCTCTGCTACACGAGGGGCTGGTTTTATAGTCAGAGAATAATCTTGGGCCCCGAAACCTCACAGGGGCCATTTGACCTGAAAGGTTAATCTGTGCCACTATTTTTAAAAACAATTTACTGTTTATCATGAGCAATTTCAATCTGTGGCATAAAATCATTAGAGTTTAATGACATTTGGTGGGATTCAGGTTGGGCGCCCTTGATGGAATTTTAGATTTTGTTTTTTTTATTTAGCCCCATGTTGTTATAGGGATGTACATGGGATGGAGATTGAATGGAATTTAGATTCTGTTATAGGCCATGTTTTATGAGGAGGATGTACATTGGATGGAGGTTATGATGGAATAGATTCTGTTATAGCCCATGTTGTTATAGGGGATGAAATATGGTTGGGGAGGTTATAAATGGAAAATTTAGATTCTGTTATAGCCCCAGTTTTTAGGAGGATGTACATATGGATGGAGGTATTGATGGAATTTAGGTTGTTATAGCCCCATGTTGTTATAGGAGGATGTACAATATGGGATGGAGGTTATTGATGGGATTAGATTCTGTTATAGCCCCATGTTGTTATAGGAGGATGTACATATGGGATGGAGGATATTGAGGGATTTAGATTCTGTTATAGCCCCATGTTATTATAGGAGGATGTACGTATGGGATGGAGGTTATTGATGGAATTTAGATTCTGTTATAGCCCCATGTTATTATAGGAGGATGTACGTATGGGATGGAAGTTATTGATGGAATTTAGATTCTGTTATAGCCCCATGTTGTTATAGGAGGATGTACGTATGGGATGGAGGTTATTGATGGAATTTAGATTCTGTTATAGCCCCATGTTATTATAGGAGGATGTACGTATGGGATGGAAGTTATTGATGGAATTTAGATTCTGTTATAGCCCCATGTTATTATAGGAGGATGTACGTATGGGATGGAAGTTATTGATGGAATTTAGATTCTGTTATAGCCCCATGTTGTTATAGGAGGATGTACATATGGGATGGAAGTTATTGATGGAATTTAGATTCTGTTATAGCCCCATGTTATTATAGGAGGATGTACGTATGGGATGGAAGTTATTGATGGAATTTAGATTCTGTTATAGCCCCATGTTATTATAGGAGGATGTACGTATGGGATGGAGGTTATTGATGGAATTTAGATTCTGTTATAGCCCCATGTTATTATAGGAGGATGTACGTATGGGATGGAGGTTATTGATGGAATTTAGATTCTGTTATAGCCCCATGTTGTTATAGGAGGATGGTTAAGTATGGATGGAGGTTAGTGTGGAATTAGGTTCTGTATAGCCCCATGTTGTTATAGGAGGATGTACATATGGGATGGAGGTTATTGATGGAATTTAGATTCTGTTATAGCCCCATGTTGTTATAGGAGGATGTACACATTGGATGGAGGTTATTGATGGAATTTAGATTCTGTTTATAGCCCATGTTGTTATAGGAGGATGTACATATGGGATGGAGGTTTAAATGGAATTTAGATTCTGTTATAGCCCCATGTTGTATAGGAGGATGTACATATGGGATGGAGGTTATGATGGAATTGAATTCTGTTATAGCCCCATGTTGTTATAGGAGGATGTACATGGGATGGAGGTTATTGATGGAATTTAGATTCTGTTATAGCCCCATGTGTTATAGGAGGATGTACACTATGGGATGGAGGTATTGATGGAATTTAGATTCTGTTATAGCCCCATGTTGTTATAGGAGGATGTACATATGGGATGGAGGTTATTATGGAATTTAGATTCTGTTATAGCCCCATGTTGTTATAGGAGGATGTACATATGGGATGGAGGTTATTGATGGAATTTAGATTCTGTTATAGCCCCATGTTGTTATAGGAGGATGTACTATGGGATGGAGGTTATAAATGGAATTTAGGTTCTGTTATAGCCCCATGTTGTTATAGGAGGATGTACATATGGGATGGAGGTTATTGATGGAATTTAGATTCTGTTATAGCCCCATGTTGTTATAGGAGGATGTACATATGGGATGAGGTTATTGTGGAATTTAGATTCTGTTATAGCCCCATGTTATTATAGGAGGATGTACATATGGGATGGAATTATTGATGGAATTTAGTTCTGTATAGCCCCATGTTGTTTATCGGATGTGTACTATGGGATGGAAGTTATTGATGGAATTTAGATTTGTTATGCCCCATGTTTTATAGGAGGATGTACATATGGGATGGAGGTTATTGATGGAATTATATTCTGTTATAGCCCATGTTGTTATAGGAGGATGTAGTATGGGATGGAGGTTATTGATGGATTTAGGTTTGTTATAGCCCCATGTGTTATAGGAGGATGTACAATGGGATGGAGGTTTATTGGAATTTAGATTCTGTTATAGCCCCATGTTGTTATAGGAGGATGTATATGGAAGGTTATTGATGGAATTTAGATTCTGTTAGCCCCAGTTGTTATAGGAGGATGTACATTGGGATGGAGGTATTGATGGAATTTAGATTCTGTTATAGCCCCATGTTGTTATAGGAGGATGTACATATGGGATGGAGTTATTGAGGAATTTAGATTCTGTTATAAGCCCCATGTTGTATAGGAGATGTACATATGGGATGGAGGTATTGATGGAATTTAGATTCTGTTATAGCCCCATGTTGTTTATAGGAGGATGTAATGTACATATGGGATGGAGGTTATTGATGGAATTTAGATTCTTTATAGCACCATTGTTGTTTATAGGAGGATGTACACATTGGATGGAGGTTATTGATGGAATTTAGATTCTGTTATAGCCCCATGTTGTTATAGGAGGATGTACGTATGGGAAGAAGGTTATTCCTTTTGATCTCTGCTGGCAGTTTTACACCTCCCCTGTATGCTCCAGAAGCAGATATTAATTAATGGTTGTGACATCATCATCATAGCCATGAACGACGGCTGCTACCAGGAAATAGGAAACTTGGGAACCAAGGTGAGTATCATGGTCTTGGGGTTTGGGAGGATCCTTAACATTATTATCAATGGGGCTTGGAAGGGTCCTTAACATTATTATCAATGGGGCTTGGGAGGGTCCTTAACATAATTATCAATGGGGCTTGGGAGGACCCTTAATAGAGTTATCAATGGGGCTTGGGAGGATCCTTAATAGAGTTATCAATGGGGCTTGGGTGCAGTTTTGGAATCCCATATACAAAAGGGACATCTTGGAAATTGAGGCAGTTCAGAGAAGGGCAACTAAATTAATAAAGGGAATGGAGGGGCTTGAATATGCATGCAGATTAGACAATTTAGGGCTGTTTACATTGGAGAAGCGATGTTTGCGTAGGGATATTATAACCTTATACAAATATATTAATGGGCCATACAATAAACTCTCTGGTGCATTGTTCACTAATAGGTCATATCAGAGGACACGTGGACATCCTTTAAGGTTGGAAGAAAAGAAGTTTCATCTTCAGGTTAGGAAAGGTTTCTTTACAGTGAGAACGGTGAAACTGTGGAACTGTCTTCCAGCAGAGGTGGTAATGGCAAGTTCATTAAATAGCTTTAAAAAAGGCCTGGATAAGTTTCTAAAGCTAAAACTAAATATTGAGAATTACTGGTATTAATATGCATATAGATCTGGTTGATCCAGGATAAACTTTCCCGATTGCCGTTTTGGAGTCAGGAGGAATTTTTTCCCCCCTTTTTTAAGCTGGGTTTTTTTGCCTTCCTCCTCGGATCAACTGTTGGTAGGGTATAAAAAAAAAAAAGGGTAATAGTTGGACTTTGATGGACCTATGTCTTTATTCAACCTTAATATTACGGTTCACTAATGTATGTTACACTTATTATTATTTTTAGGAGGAGTACAGGTCTGATCACTATCACTAGACATTATTATATTATTATAGAGGAGGTACAGGGTCTTCATATCACTAGAATATTATTATTATTATTATAGGCAGGTGGTACGGGTCTATCACTAGACATTATTATTATTACAGAGGAGTACGGGGTCTATCACAACTTATTATTATTATGGAGGAGGGACAGGTCTATCACTAGACATTATTATTATAGGAGGAGGTAAAGGGTCCCTCATCACTATCAACTAGATATTATTAATTATAGGAGGAGGTACAGGGTCGACCACTAGATCTTTATTATTGTTATTATAGAGGAGGTACGGGTCTATCACTAGTATTTATAATTAAGGAGGAGGTACAGGGTCTATCACTAGACATGATATTATTATAGGAGGTGGTATCAGGTCGATCACTATAACTAGACTTATTATTATTATAGTAGGAGGTACAGGGTCAATCACTATCACTAGACTTATTATTATAGGAGGAGGTACGGTCCTATCACTACACTAGACATTAGATTATATAGAGGAGTAACAGGTCTATCAACTATCACTAGACATTCTTTTATTATAGGAGGAGTTACAGGGTCTATCACTATCTACTATACATTATTATTATAGGAGTAGTTCAGGGTCCTAAATCACTATCACTAAGCCATTATTTTTATTATAGGCGGTGGTACAGGGTCTATCACTAGATTTATATTATTATAGGAGGAGGTACAAACAGGGTCTATCACTAGACATTATTATTATAGTAGGAGGTACAGGGTCTATATCACTATCACTAGCACATTATTATTATTATTATTAATTATATAGGAGAGGTACCGGGTCTATCACTAGACCTTAATATTATAGAGGAGGTTACGGGTCTATCACTATCACTAGACATTATTATTATTATTAGGAGGGGTACAGGGTCTAGCCTATCACAACATTATTATATTATTATTATAGTAGGAGGTACAGGGTCTATCACTAGATATTAATAGGAGGAGGTACAGTGTCTAAATCTCTACACTAGACATTATTATTATTATAGGAAGGAGGACAGGGTCCATCACTATCACTAGATATTATTATTATTATAGGAGGAGGGTACAGTGTCTAATCACTATCACTAGACATTTATTATTATTATAGGAGGAGGTCAGGGTCTATCACTATTACTAGACATTATTATTATCGAGGAGATACAGGGTCTATCACTATCACTAACCATTATTATTATAGGAGAGGTACAGGGTCTATCACTAAAGCCTAACATTATATATTATAGAGGTGGTACAGGGCTATCACTATCACTAGACATTATTATTTTATAGGAGAGGAGTACAGGTCGATCACTATCACTATACATTATTATTAGTATAGGAGGGAGGTACAGGGTCTATCACTAGACTTATTATTATCATTATAGGAGGAGGTTACAGTGTCTATCACTAGAAATTATTTATTATTATAGGATGAGGTCTAGGTTCTATCACTAATCATAGACCATTATTATTATATTATTATTATAGGAGGAGGTACAGGGTCTATCCCTAGACCTTATTATTATAGAGGAGGTACAGGGGTCTATCACTATCATACTAAGACATTATTATTATATATGAGAGGTACAGGTCATCACTAGACATTAATTATTATCATTATAGAGTGACAGTGTCTATCACAGAATTTTATTATAGGAGGAGGTATAGGGTCTATCACTATCACTAGACATTATTATTATTATTATTATTATTATAGTAGGAGGTACAGGGTCTATCACTAGACTATTATTATAGGAGGAGGTACAGGGTCTATCACTATCACTATACCATTATTTATTATAGGATGAGGTACAGGGTCTCTCACTATCACTAGACATTATTATTATAGAGGAGTTAACAAAGGGTCTATCCTATCACTAGACATTATTATTATTATAGGAGTTGGTACAGGGTCTATCCTAGATATTTATTATTTAGGAGGAGGTAACAGGGTCTATCACTATACATTTATTATTATGTAGAGGTACAGGGTCTATCACTATCCCTAACATTAGTATTATTATTATTATATTATTAGAGAGGAGTACGTGTCTATCACTAGACAATGATTATTATAGAGGAGGTAACTGGTCTATCACTCTCATAGACATTATGATTACTTATAGGAGGAGGTACAGGGTCTCTCCACTATCACTAGACATTATTATTATTATTATAGTAGGATGTTTCCAGGGTCTATCACTAGATATATTATAGGAAGGAAGTCAGGGTCTATCACTATCACTAGACATTATTATTAATAGGAGGAGGTACAGGTCCTATCACTATCCATCACTAGTATTATTATTATTAAGGAGGAGGTACAGGGTCTATCACTATCACTAGACATTATTATTATTATAGGAGGAGGTACAGGGTCTATCACTATTACTAGACATTATTATTATAGGAGGAGGTACAGGGTCTATCACTATCACTAGACATTATTATTCTTTATTATATGAGGATGTAAGAGGGTTCTATCACATCATATACATTATTTATTATGGAGGTGGTACAGGGGTCTAATCACTATCACTAGACTTATTATTATTATAGGAGGTACACAGGGTCCTATCACTATCACTAGACATTATTATTATTATAGGAGGAATGTACAGGGTCATCACAGAACATTATTATTATCATTATAGGAGGAAGGTTACAGTGTCTATCACTAGAAATTATTATTATAGGTGAGAGGTATAGGGTTCATCACTATCACTAGACTTAATTATATTATTATTATTATAGGAGGAGTACAGGGTCTATCACTAGACATTTATTATTATAGGAGGAGGTACAGGGTCCTATCACTAGCACTAGACATTATTAATTATTATAGAGGAGGTACATGGTGTCTATCACTAGACATTATTATTATCATTATAGGAGGAGGTACAGTGTCTATCACTAGAAATTATTATTATCGAGGAGTAAATAGTGTCATCACTATCACATCTATCACTAGACTTATTATTAATTATTATTATTTTATGAGGAGGTACAGGGTCTATCACTAGACTATTATTAATAGGAGAGGTACAGTTCTATCACACTATCACTAGACATTATTAGGGATTATGGAGGAGGTTACAGGGTCTATTCACATCCACTAGACATTATTATTATAGGAAGGAGGTACAGGGTCCTATCACTATCATAGACATTAATTATTTTATAGGGAGGAGGTACAGGTCATCACTATCCACTAGATATATTTTATTATAGGAGGGAGGTAACAGGGTCTATCACTATCACTAGACTTATTATTATAGGAGGAGTACAGGGTCTATCACTATCACTAGATTATTATTATAGGAGGAGTACACAGGTCCCCATCACTATCACTAGATATTAATATTATTATAGGAGGAGGTAACGGTCTATCACTATCACTGACATTTATTATTATTATTATTATAGGAGGGAGTTACAGGGTCTATCACTATCACTAGATATTATTATCTAGGAGGAGGTACGGTCTATAGCTATCACCCCAACCTAGACCTTATTATTATATTATAGAGGAGGTACGGTCCTATCACTATCACTATATTTTATTATTTATTATTATTATGGAGGTGTTACAGGGCTATCACTATCACTAGACATTATTATTATTTATAAACGGAGGAGGTACATGGGGTCTATCACTATCACTAGACATTATTATTATTATAGAGGAGGTACAGGGTCCTATCAACTATCACTAACATTATTATTATTATAGGAAGGAGGTACGTGTCTATCACTATCACTAACATTATTATGTATAGGAGGAGGTACAGGTGTGTCTATCACTATCACTAGACATTATTATTATTAGAGGATGTGGTACAGGGTCATCACTATCACTAGATATTATTATTATTATAAGAGGAGGTACAGGTCTATCAACTATCACAGACATTTTATTATAGGAAGGAGGTTACAGGGTCCTATCATATCGAAGTGTAAAAAAAAAAAGACACACAAAAAAACAGAAAAAAAGGAAAAAAAAAAAAAAAAGAACAAGAAAAAAAAACAACAAAAAAACAAAAAAAAAAAAGTTATTGGGAACCGTCTCCCCTTCTTCTTCATTCATCTTATTTTTTACAGGGTCTAATCACTATCACTAGATATTAATTATTATTATAGAGGTGGTACAGGGTCTATCACTATCACTAGACATTATTATTATTAATTATAGAGAGTCCAGGGTCTATCACTATCACAGTATTCATTTTATTATAGGAAGGTACAGGGTCTATCACTAGACTATTATTATAGGAGGAGGTGTACAGGGTCTATCACTATCACTAGACATTATTATTTTAAGGAGAGGTACAGGTCTATCACTATCACTAGATAATATTATTATTATTATCTGAGTAGTACAGGGTCTATCACTAGACTATTATTATATCGTAAGGAGTACATGTCTATCCACAATACAACCACAAAAAGGATTATAGGAGAAGGTACAGGGACTAAAATCACTAGACCAGTAATTATTATTAATGGAGGATTAACAGGGTCTAATCACTATCCTAACATTATTATTAGTATAGGAGGAGGTACAAGGGTCGATCACTTATCACTATACTTTTATTATTATAGGATGAGGTACAGGGTCTATCACTTCACTAGACATTATTATTATTATTATTATCGGAAGAGGTACAGGGTCTATCACATCACTAGATAGTATATTAAAAACCAATTTTTTATTATAAGAGGAGGACGGGGTCTATCACTAGACTATTATAGGATGAGGTACAGGGTCTATCACTAGACATTATTATTTAATAGAGGAGGTACAGGTCTATCAC
Organism: Hymenochirus boettgeri; assembly: GCA_019447015.1. NCBI lineage: Eukaryota > Metazoa > Chordata > Amphibia > Anura > Pipidae > Hymenochirus > Hymenochirus boettgeri. Next base: position 9,961,764 of record CM033475.1, read on the forward strand.
TAGACCATTATTATTATTATAGGAGGAGGTACATGGTCTATCACTATCACTAACATTATTATTATTATAGGAGGTGTACAGGGTCAGCACTATCACTAGACATTATTATTATTATCGGAGGAGGTACAGGGTCCTATCACTAGATATTATTATTATTATAGGAGGGGTACAGGGCTATCACTATCACTAGATTTATTATTATATGAGAGGTACAGGGTCTATCACTAGACATTATTATTATAGGAGGTGGTCCCGGTCTAGCCACTACTATTATTATTTATAGGAGGAATGTACAGGGCAGGGTCTAATCACTTCACTAGACATTATTAATTATTATAGGAGGAGGGGCACAGGGACTAATCCCTAGAGCCATTATTATTATTATTATTTCTAGGGGAGTGCAAGGGTCCTCTCATAGATATTAATATTATTATAGAGGAGGTACAGGGTCCTATCACTAGACATTATTATTATTATAGGCGGAGGTCCCGGGTCCCTAGCACTAGACTTATTATTATTATTAAGGAGGAGGTACAGGGTCCTTCACTATCACAGACATTTTTATTATAGGAGAGCCAGGGTTCCATCACTATCACTAGATATTATTATTATTATTATAGATGAGGTACAGGGTCTATCACTAGACTCTTATATAGGAGGAGGTACAGGTTTATCCTATACATTATTATTCTAGGAGGAGGTACAGGGTCTATCACATCACTAGACATTATTATATTATAGGAGGTGGTACGGGTCTATCACATCACTAGACATTATTATTATTAATAGGGAAGGAGGTACAGGGTCTATCACAGATCATTATTATTATTCTTATAGGAGGAGTACAGGGTCTATCACTATCACTAGACCTTATTATTATTATAGGCGGTGGTACAGGGTCCTACTCCCTATCACTGACTTATTATTATATTTCGATCGCTTCGCGATGGAATGTGGGTGTTATGTTTGTATATTTGAGGTTGTTAAAGTATTATATTGTAAGGGGTATATATTAATAGGGAAGGAGTAGCAGGGGTCTATCCAACTATACATTATTAATATTATAGGCGGAGGTACAGGTCTATCACTAGATATTATTATTATTATAGGAGAGTTACAACAGGGTCTATCACTATCGACTAGATAATATTATTATAGCAGGAGGTACATGGTCTATCACTAGACATTATTATTATTATAGTAGGTGGTCCAGAGGGTCTATCACTATATATTATTATTATTATAGGAGGAGGTACAGGGTCTATCACTATCAACTAGCTAGACATTCATTATTATTATAAGGAGGAGGTACCGGACTATCCCTAGAACAGTATTATTATTATTATTATTTTAGTAGGAGGTACAGTGTCCTATCACTAGTATTATTATTATTAATAGAGGAGGTACAGGGTCTATCCTATCACTAGATATTCTTATTAATTTAGGAGGTGTCGGGGTCCCCTATCACTAGAATATTATGTTTATTATAGATGTGTGTACAGGGTCTATCACTATACATTATTATTATTATAGGAGGAGGTACAGGTACTTCCCTAGACATATTATTATTATTATTATGGAGGAGTACAATGGTCTATCACAGATATTATTATTAGTATAGAGGAGGTACTGGTCTATCACTATCACTAGATATATTATTATTATAGGGAAGTGTACAGGTGTCTATCACTAGATATTATTATTATTATTATCGGAAGGAGGTACGGGTCGATCACTATCACTAGATATTATTATTATATTATAGAGGTTGTACAGGTCTATCACTATACATTATTATTATTATAGGAGGAGTAAGTCCTCTCATTCACTAGATATTATTATTGATTATAGATAGGAGGTTGTAAGGGTCTATCACCGAATTATTATTATATTATAGGGGAGGTACAGGGTCTATCACTTCCACTAGACATTATTTATTATAGGAGGAGGTACAGGTCTCACTATCAACTAATCTTATTATTATTATAGGAGGGGTTACAGGGGTCGATCAAACTAGACATTATTTGTCAAATATTATAGGGAGGAGGTACAGGGTCTATCTACTCACTAGATATTATTATATATTTATAGGAGGATGTACGGTCTATCACTATCACTAACATTATTACTTATTATTATAGGAGGAGGTACAGGGTCTATCACTATCACTAGACATTTTATTATTAAGGAGGAAGGTACAGGGTCTATCACTATCACTAGACATTATTATGATTATTATAGGAGAGGTACAGGCTATCACTAATCACAATACATTATTCTTATTATTATATAAGGAGGTACAGGGTCATCACTAGATGATTATTATGGAGGAGGTACATGTTCCTATGCACTATCACTAGACATTCTTCTTTATAGGAGGAGGTTACAGGGTCCTAGCACTATCACTAGATATTATTAATTATTATAGGAGGAGGTACCGGGTCTATCACTATCACTAGACATTATTATGATGATAGAGGAGTTAACAGGGTCTAGCACTAATTTACTAGACATTATTTTATGGGGAGGTCAGGGTTTCTATCACATCACTAGACATTATTATTATTTACTTATAGGAGGAGTACAGGGTCCTATCACTATCACTAGAATTAGTCTTATTATAGGAGGTGTACAGGTCTATCACTATCCACTTAGACATTATTATTTATTATAGGAGGTACAGGGTCTATCACGTCTATCCCTAGACATTATTATGATTATGGAGGAAGTACATGGTCTATCACTATACATTATTATTACATTATAGATGAGGTACAGTGTCTAATCATAGAACTTATTATTATGATGGAGGTATAGGTCTATCAGTATCACTAGACATTATTATTATTACTTATTATTATATGAAGGAGGTACAGTGTCTATCACTAGCATTATGATTATAGGAGGAAGTACAGGGTCTATCATATCCTAGACCATAATTCTTATTTATAGGAGGAGGTACAGGGGTCTAGCCTAGACATTATTATTATCATTATAGGAGGAGGTACAGTGTCTATCACTAGAAATTATTATTATAGGAGGAAGTAGTAAGGGTCTATCACACTATCACTAACATTATTATTATTTATTAATTATTGATAGGAGGATGTACAGGGGTCTTCACTAGACTATTATTAATAGGAGGAGGTGTACAGGGTCTATCACTATCACTAGACATTATTATTATTATAGGAGGAGGTACAGGGTCTAGTCACTACACTAACATTATTTTAATAGGAGGAGGTCAGGTTCATCACTATCACTAACAGTATTATATTAATGGAAGGTAGGTTACAGGGGCGTTATCACTGATCACGGTATATTATTATTTTATAGAGAGGTCCAGGTCTTAATCACTATCACTTAGACCATTAGATTATGGAGAGAGTACAGGGTCTATCACTACACTAGATATTATTATGGAGAGGTACAGGGTCCATCACTATCACATATATATTATTATTATTATAGGAGGAGGTACAGGGTCTATCACTAATCACTAGACATATTATTGATATATAATTATAGAGAGGTACAGGGTCTATCACTATCACTAGATATTATTATTATAGGAAGGAGTCCAGGTCTACACTATCACTAGACAATTATTATTATTATTATGGAGAGGTACCACACAGGGTCTATCACTATCACACTAGATATTATTATTATTATTATTATTAGAGTGTTGTTACAGGGGTCTATCACTATCACTAGACATTATTATTGATTATAGGAGGGGTAGCAGGTCTTATCACTATCACATACATTTTATTATTATAAGGGAGGAGGTACGGGTCTATCACATCACTATACCTATTATTATTAATAGGAGGAGGTACAGGTCTATCACGATCACTAGACAATTATTATTATGAAGGAAGGAGGTACAGTGTCTATCACTATCCTAGACATTATTTTTATTATAGAGGTGGTACAGGGTCTATCCGATCACTATATATTGATTATTTATAGGAGGAGTACATGGTCTATCACTTCACTAGACATTATTATTATAAGGAGGAGGTACAGGGTCTATCACTATACACTATCATTATTATGTATTTAAGAGAGGTACAGGTCGATCACTATCCACTAGATATTATTAGTTTATAGGACGTGGTACAGGGTCTATCACTATCACTAGACATTATTATTATTAGTATAGGAGGAGGTACAGGGTCGATCACTATCACTAGATATTATTCTTATTTAGGAGGATGTCCAGGGTCCTATCACTAGACTTATTAAAGGATGAGGTACAGGGTCATCACTATCACTGACCTTATTATTATTATAGGAGGAGGTACAGGGTCTATCACTAATCACTAGATAATTATTTTATTATTATTAAATAGGGAGGAGTACGGGTCTTCACTAGACTATTATTCTAGGAGAGGTACAGGGTCTATCATAGAATTAATTATTATAGGGGGGTACAGTGGTTCCTATCACTAGACATTATTATTATTGATAAGGAGGAGGTACAGGGGTCATCATCTATCATAGACATTAATTATTATTATAGGAGGAGGTACAGGGTCTAATCACTATCACTAGACAATTATTATTATGTATAAGAGGAGTTACAGGGTCTATCACTATCTCTAACCATTATTATTTTATGATTATAGGAGGAGGTACAGGGTCTATCACATCACTAGAGATCATTTTATTATTATTATAAGAGAGTTACAGGTCTATCACTAGACTATATTATAGGAGAGTACAGGTGTCTATCACTAAGACATTATATTATAGGCGGAGGTACAGGGTCTATCACTAACCTTATTATATGAAGGAGTGATGTACAGGGTCTACACTATCACTAGACATTATTAGTTATTATAGGAGTGGTACAAGGGTCTATCACTATCACTAAGACCATTATTATTATTATAGGAGTAGGTACAAGGTCTATCACTAGATATTATTATTATTAGAGGAGGAGGTACAGGGTCTAGTCACTATCACTAGATATTATTATTATTATAGAGGAGGTACCGGGTCTATCACTAGACATCTTAATTATAGGAGGTGTACAGGGTCTACCCTAATATTATTAATTTATAGGAGGAGGTACGGGTCTATCACTATCACTAGACTTAATTATTATTGGATAGGATGAGGTACAGGGACTATCCCTAGAACATTATATTATTATTATTATTATAGGAGGATGCAGGGTCTATCACTAGATCTTATTATTATTATAGAGGGGTGTACAGGGTCTTATCACTAGACATATTATTATTATAGTAGGAGGTCCGTGTCTATCACAAGACTTATTATTATTATTAGAGGATGAGGTAACAGGGTCGATCACTATCACTATACATTATTAATTTTATCGGAAGAGGTACAAGGTCTATCCTATCACTAGATAATTATTATTATTATTTAGGTCGAGGTACAAGGGTCTATCCTAGACTATTATGAAAGGAGGAGGTACAGAGGTCTATCACTATTACTAGACATTATTATTATAGGAGAGTACAGGGTCTACACTATCATCTAGACCTTATTATTTTATTATTATAGGAAGGCGGTACAGGGTCTATCACTATCACTAGACATTATGATTATATAGGAGGAGTTGGTACAGGGTCCAATCACTATCACTAGACATATTTATTAATTATAAGGAGGTTTACAGGTCTATCCCTATCACTAACATATTTAATTTTATAGGAGGAGGTACAGGTCCTATCACTAACATTATTCTTAATCATTATAGGAGGATGTACAGTGTCTCTCTAGAAATTTATTATTATAGGGAGGTATGGGTCGATCACATCAACTAGACAATTATTATTATTATTATTATTAAATGGAAGGAGTACAGGGTCTATCACTAACATTATGATTATAGGAGAGGTACGGGTCTATCACTAATCACTAACATTATTAATTAATTATAGGAGGAGGTACAGGTCTATACTAGACATTATTATGATCATTAATAGGGAGGTACATTGTCCCTATCACTAGATTGTATTATTATAGTAGGAGGTATAGGGTCTACACTAATCACTAGACATTATTATTATTATTCTTATTATTCATATGAGAGGGACCAGGTCTAATCACAACTATTATTATAGTAGGCGTTACGGGTCATCACTATCACTAGACAATTTTATTATTATAGGAGAGGTACAGGGTCTATCACTATCACTAGACATTATTATTAGAAGGAGGAGGTACAGGGTCTATCACTATCACTCCCTAGACCTTATTATTATTATAGGAGGAGGTACAGGTCTATCACTATCACTAGATATTATTATATTATAGGATTTAGGTCAGGGTCTATCACTATCACTAGACATTAAGATTATAGGAGGAGTAACAGGGGTCTATCACATCACTAGATATTATTAATAGAGGAAGGTACGGTCCATCACTATCACTAGATATTATTTTTATTTAGAGGAGTAACAATGGGTCCTATCACACGATCACTAGACATTATTATTATTATTATTATAAGGAGGAGGTACGGTCTATCCACTATCACATATATTATATTATAGGAAGGAGTTACAGGGTCTATCACATCACTAGACATTATTATTATTAGTTATAGGAGGATTAGCAGGGTGCTACACTATCACAGATTTATTATTATTATTATTATATGAGGTTGTACAGGTCTATCACGATCACTAGACATTTTATTTATATAGGCAGGAAGGTACAGGGTCCTCTATATCACTATCACAGACATTATTATTATTATAGGGGAGGTACAGGGTCTATCATTCTATCACTAGCATTAATTAATTATTATAGGAGGAGGTACAGGGTCTCTCACTATCACTAGCCATTATTTTATAGGAGAGGTAACAGGTCATCACGATCACTAGAACATATTATTATTATAAGGAGGGGTACAGGGTCTTCACTATCACTATATAGTTATTAATTATTATAGGCAGGAGGTCCAGGGTCTATCACTATCACTAGACATTTTATTATAGGAGGAGTAGCAAGGGTCTATCACTAGCACTAGACATTATTATTTATAAGGAGGAGGTACAGTCTACACTATCACTAGATATATTATTATTATAGAGGGTGGTACAGGGTCTATCACTAGTCACTAGACATTATTATTATTATAAAGAGGAGGTGGTACAGGGTCTATCACTATCACTAGACTTATTATTATTATATGAGTAGGTACAGGGGTCCTATCACTATCAACTATAACACGAGACATTATATTATTATAGGAGGATGGTACAGGGTCAATCACTATCACTAGAATTATTATTATTATAGAGGAGGAGGTACAGGGTCCTATCACTTCACTAGACTTATTATTATAGGAGGAGGTACAGGGTCTATCACTATCACTAGACATTATTATATTTAGAAGGTGTACAGGGTCTTATCACTATCACTAGATTTATTATTATTATAGGAGGAGGTATCAGGGTCTTATCACTATCACTAGACATTATTATTATAGGAGGAGGTAGGGTCCTATCACTATCACTATACAATTTTATTATTATAGGGGAGGTACTGGTCTATCACTATCACTAGATATTTTATTATTATAAGGAGTTGTTACAGGGTCTATCACGTATCACTATACATTATTATTATTATTATAGGAGGAGGTACAGGGTCCTATCCTATCACTATATATTATTTTATTATAGATGAGGTACAGGGTCTATCACTAGACTATTATTGATTATGAGGATGTAAGGGTCTATCACCTATCACTAGACATTATTATAATTAATAGTAGGAGGTACAGGGTCCTATCACTATCACGAGATATTATTATTATTATTATAGATGGAGTTACGGGTCTATCAATAGACTATTACTTATAGAGGAGGTACCGGGTCTTCACTAGACATTATTATTTAGGAGGAGGACAGGGTCTATCACTAGACATTATTATTATTAATAGGAGGAGGTACAGGGTCTATCACTAATCACTAGACCATTATTTATTATAGGAGGAGGTACAGGTCTATCACTATCACTAGACATTATTATTAAATATAGGAGGAGGTACATGTGTCTATCACTATCACTAGTACTTATTATTATTATTATTATAGTAGGAGGTACAGGGTCTATCACTATCACAGAATTTATTTATTATTATAGAGGAATGTACATGGTCTATCACGAACATTATTATCGAGGAGGTAAGGTCTATCACTAGAACATATTTATTATAGGGGAGGAACAGGGTCTATTCACTAGACATTAATTATTATTATAGGAGGAGGTACAGGGTCTATCAATATCACTCAGACATTATTATTATTATAGGAGGTGGTACAGGGTCTATCACTATCAACATAGACATTATTATTATTAGAGGAGAGTACAGGGTCTATCACTAGCTATTATTATTATTATAGGAGGAGGTACAGGGTTCTATCACACTATCACTAAATATTATTATTATAGGCGGCAGGTCCATGTGTCTCTCACTATACATTAATTTTTTATTATTATAAGGAGGTGTACAGGGTCTACCACTATATATTTTATTATAGGGAGGAGTTCAGGGTCTATCCACTATCCACTAACATTATTATATTATAGGAGGAGGTACAGGGACTATCCCCTGACATTAATTATTAGTATTATATTATATGGAGAGGTGCGGGTCCATCACTAGATATTATATTATTATAGGAGGAGGTACAGGGTCTATCACTAGACTTATTATTATTATAGGAGGAGGTACAGGGTCTATCACTATAACATTATTATTTTATTATAGCGGAGGTAAGGGTCCTATCACTATCACTATACACTATTATTATTATAGGATGGAGGTACAGGGTCTACTATATCACTCTCACTAGAATATTATTATTATTATTATAGGAGGAGGTACAGGGTCTAATCACTAGACTATTATTATAGGAGGAGGTACGGGTCTATCACAGACATTATTATTCTAGGAGGAGGTACAGGGTCTATCCCGATCACGAGACATTATTATTCTTATAGGAGGTGGTACAAGGGTCTTCACTACAACTAGACATTATTATTATATAGGAGGAGGTAACATGGTCTTCACTGACATTATTTTATTATAGGAGGAGGTACAGGGTCGTCACATCACTAGACATTATTATGATTATAGTAGGTGGTACCGGGTCTATCACTATCACTAGACCAATTATTATATTATAGGAGAGGTATCAGGCTATCACTAGACATTATTATTATTATATGAGGAAGGTACAGTCATCACTAGATATTATTATTATTAAGGAGTAGGTACAGGTCTAATCACTATCCTATATTATTATTATAGGAGAGGTACCGGGGCTATCCCTAGACATTTATTATATTATAGGAGTGGTACAGGGTCTTCACTAATTTATTATTAATTATAGGATGAGGTACAGGGTCTATCACTATCACTAGACATTATTATTATATAGAGGAGGTACAGGGACTATCCCTAGACATTATTATTATTATTATTATTAAGTAGGGAGGTACAGGGTCATCCACTGATATTATTATTATTATAGTTAGTGAGGTACAGTAGTCTCTCACTATCACTAGATATTATTATTATTATAGGAGGTGGTACAGGGTCTATCACTAGATATTATTATTATTATCGTGAGGTGGTACAGGTTCTATCACGAGACATTATTATTATTATTAGTAGGAGGGTACATGGACTATCCCTAGACAATTATTATATTATTTTATAGGAGGAGGTACAGGGTCTATCACTAGATATTATTATTATTATAGGAGGAGTACAGGGGTCTATCACTATCACTAGTATTATTATTTATTATGGATGTGGTACAGGTCTATCACTAGATATTATTATTTTATTATAGGAGGAGTACAGGGCTAGTCACTATCAATATATATATTATTATTTATTATAGGAGGTGGTACCGGGTCTATCCCTAGACATTATTATCTTATATGAGGAGGTACAGGGTCTTCACTATCCCTATATAGATTTATTATTAATAGGAGGTGTAACAAGGGTCTTCACTAGATATTATTATTATTTTTATATAATAGGAGGAGTTACCGGGTTCCTAAATCACTATCAACACTAGACAATTCTTATTATTATAGGATGCGGTACAGGGCATCACATCACTAGATCTTATTAATTATTATAGGAGAGGTACAGGTCTATCACTCACTAGACATTATTATTATATAGTAGGAGTACAGGGTCTATCACTATCATAGATATTATTATTTTATTATAGGAGAGGGACGGTAATCACTATCACTAGACTTATTAATTATTATTATAGGAGGAGGTACAGGGCTCTATCACTATCACTAGAGACATTATATTATTATCGGAGGAGTACAGGGTCTATCCTATCACTAGACATTAATTATTATTATTATAGGAGGAGGTACAGGGTTCTATCACTATCACTATACATTATATTATTATTATAAACGTAGGAGGTACCGGTCTATCACTAGATATTATTATAGGAGAGGTACAGGGTCTATCACTATGCACTAGACATTATTATTATAGGAGGAGGTACAGGGGTCTATCACTATCACTTAGAATATTATATTTAATTAATCGAGGAGGTACGGGTCTTCACTATCACACTATACATGCTTATTATTTATAGAGGAGTACAGGGTCTATCACTATTACTAGACATTATTATTATAAAAAGGAGGAGGTACAGTCTATCACATCCTAACATTAATTATTATTATAGGGGAGGTACAGGGTCTATCACTATCCTAGACATTATTATTATTAAGGAGGTGGTCCATGGTCTATAAACTATCACTATTCATTTTATTTTATAGGAGGTACAGGTCTTATCACATCAAACATTTATTATTATTATAGGAGGAGGTACAGGGTCTATCACTAACATTATATTACATTATAGGAGAGGTACAGTGTCTATCCACTAGAAATTATTATTCTAGAGGAGGGATAGGGTCTATCAATCACTATCATAACATTATTATATTATTATTATATAGGAGGAGTACAGGGGCTATCACTAGACATTAGTATTATAGGAGGAGGTACAGGGTCTTCCCTATCACCTATGACATTATTATTATTATGGAGGAGGTTACAGTCTATCACTGACATTATAATTATCATTATAGGAGGAGGTTACAGTTTCTATCACAGAAATTATTATTAGAGGAGGAGGTCTAGGGTCCTATCACATCACTAGACATTATTAATTTTATTATTATTATTATTATAGGAGTAGGTACATGGTCTATCACTAGACTATTATTCTAGGAGGAGGTACAGGGTCTATCACTATCACTAGACATTATTTTATTATGGAGGAGTACAGGGTCTTCACTATCACTATACATTATTATTAATAGTAGGAGGTACGGTCCTATCACTATCACTATAGACATTATTATTATTATAGGAGAGGTACAGGTCATCACATCACTAGTATTATTATTATTATATGAGGAGGGTTACAGGTTCTAGCACTATCACTAGACATTATTATTATAGGAGGATGTACAGGGTCTATCAGCTAGGTCACTAGCTATTATTAGCTAGAGGAGTACAGGTCCATACACTATCACTAGATAGATTTTAGATTATAGGAGGAGGTACAGGTTCTATCCCTATCACTAGACATTATTATTATTAGTATTATAGGAGGAGTACAGGGTCTATCACTTCACTAGATATTATTATTTAGGAGGAGGTACAGTGTCTATCACTAATCACTAGACATTGTTATTAATTATTTATAGGAGACGTACAGGGTCTATCACTATCACTAGATATTTATTATTAATTATTAATTATAGGAGGTGGTACAGGGTCTAGACTATCACTAGACTTATATTATTATAGGAGGAGGTACAAGGTGTCTATCACTATCAACTAGACATTATTATATTATGGAGGAGTACAGGGTCCACTATCACTATCACTAGACAATTATTATATTATAGGAGGAGGTACAGTCCTACACTATCCACTAGACATTATTATTATAGGAGGAGGTACTCAGGGTCTATCACAATCACTAGACCATTATTATTATTATAGGAAGGTGTACAGGGTCTAAAAAAAAAAAAAAAAAAAAAAAAAAAAAAACAAAAAAAAAAAAAAAAAAAAAAAAAAAAAAAAAAAACCCCCCCCACCCCCCACACCCCACGCCACAAACCAAAAAAAAAAAAACCCTACAAAACCCCCCCACACCAAACCAAAAAACCCAAACAACAAACCCCCCCCAACCCCCCCCCCAAAAACAAAAACACTATCACTAGATATTATTATTCTTATAGGAGGAGGTACCGGGGCTATCCTCTATCCCTCACTACCTTATTATTATAGGAGGAGGTACAGGGTCTATCACTAAATCACTAGACATTATTATTATTATAGGAGGAGGTACAGGGTCTATCACTCACTAGAATTCTTATATTATTCTAGGAGGTGGTACAGGTTCTATAACTATCACTCGACATTATTATTATTATTATAGGCTGATTAAGGGTCGATCCTATCACTCGATATTATGATGATTATAGGAGAGTTACAGGGGCTAATCACTAGACTAATTTTAAAGGCAGGAGGTACAGGGTCTATCACTAACTATCACTAGACATTGTATTATTAATAGGAGGAGGTACATGTCTATCACTATCATAGATATTATATTATTATTATAGTTAGGAGAAGGTACAGGGTCTTCCTAGACTAATTATTATAGCGAGAGGTACAGGTTCTATCACTCACATTATTAATTATAGGAGGAGGTACAGGGTCTATCACTAGACCTACTTATTATTATAGAGGAGGACCGGGTCTAGCACTAATCACGAGACATTAGTATTATTATAGGAGGAGGTACAGGGTCTATCACTATCACTAGAACATTATTATTATTATAGGAGGAGGTACGGTCTATCACTATCACGAGACATTATTATTATTATTATTATAGTAGGAGGTCAGGGTCTATCACTATCCTATATCTTAATTATTATTATTATAGGGGAGGTCAGGTCTATCACTAGACAATTATTAATAGGAGAGGTACAGGGCTATCACTAGACATTAATTAGTATAGGAGGAGGTACAGTGTCTTATCACTAGACAATTATTATTATTATAGGAGGAGGTACAGGGTCTATCCTATCACTAGACATTATTATTATATCGGAGGTGTAACATGGTTTCACTATCACTAGACCTTATTATTATTATAGGAGGAGGTACAGGGTCAGCACTAGATATTATTATTATTATAGGAGGAGGTACAGGGTCTATCACTATCACTAGATATTATTATTAAGGAGGAGGTCAGGTCTAGCATAGACCTTTATGTATTCTAGGAGGTGGGTACAAGGGTCTACCACTAATATTATTATTTATAGGAGGAGGTACAGGGTCGATCACTATCACAGACATTATTTATTATTATAGAGGAGGTACAGGGACTATCCCCTCGACACTTTATTATTTTTAATTATTATAGGAGGAGGTGCAGGGTCTATACTAGAATATATTATTATTATAGAAGGAGGTACAGGGTCTATCACTAGACATTATTTTATTTAGGAGGAGGTACGAGGGGTCTATCATAGACATTATTATTATTATTATAGGAGGAGTGTCGGGTGTCTATCCTATCATAGACTTATTATTATTATAGTGGAGGAGGTACCGGGTCCTAATCACTATCACTAGATCTTATTATTATTAATTATAGGAGGAGGGTACAGGGTCTATCACTAACTATTATTATAGGAGTAGGTTACAGGCTATCCACTATTACTAGATCTTATTATTATAGGACGGAGGTACAGGGTCCTATCAACATCACTAGACATTATTATTATTATTATGGAGGAGGTACAGACTATCACTATCACTAACATTTTATATTATAGGAGGTGGTACAGGGTCTATCACATCACTAACATTATTATTATTATAGGAGGTACAGGGTCTAATCACTAGCACTAGACATTATTATTATTGAGGAGGAGGTTACAGGGTCTATCACAGACTTATTATATCATTCTATGAGGAGTTCCAGTGTCTCTCCTAAAATATTATTATAGGAGGAGGTATAGGGTCGGCGTATCACATCACTAGACATTATGAATTATTATTATTAGTATAGAGGAAGGTCCAGGGTCTATCACTAGACATTATTATATAGAGAGGTACAGGGTCTATCACATCCTACATATTATTATATAGGAGGAGGTACAGGTGTCTATCACTAGACATTATTATTATCAAATTATAGGAGGCGTACAGTGTCATTCACTAGAAAATTATTATATAGGAGAGGTGATAGGTCTACACTATCGACTAGACATTATTATATATTATTATTATTATAGGAGGAGGTACGGTCTATCAACAGACTATTATTATAGGAGGAGGTACAGGTCTATCACATCAACTAGACATTATGTATTATTATAGGAGGAGGTACAGGGTCTATCACTACAGCACTAGACATTATTATTATAAGGAGAGGTCAGGTCCTTCACTAAGCACAGACATTATTATTAATTATAGGAGGAGGTACGGGTCTATCACTATCAACTAGATATTATTTTATTATAGGAGGAGGTCACAGGGTCCCTCACTATCACATACCTTATTATTATAGGAGGAGTTACAGGGCTCATCACTATCATAGATATTATTATGGAGACGTACAGGTTCCATCACTACTCACTAGAATATGATTATTATTATGGAGGAGTTACAGGGTCTATCACTATCACTAGACATTATTATTCATTATTATTAAAGGGAGATTACAGGGTCTATCACTATCAGCTAGATCTTAATTATATAGGAGGAGTACAGGGTCTATCACTATGCACTAGACATTTATTATTATTATAGGAGGAGGTTACATGGTCCTTCACTATCACTAGATCTTATTATTATTATAATTATAGGAGGGGTAACAGGGGTCTTATCACTATCAACTAGCATTAGTATATTATAGGAGGATGATGTACAGGTCCTATCACTATCACTAGACATTATTTTATTATAAGAAAAGGAGGTACAGGTCTATCAATATACTAGACATTATTATTATTATAAGGAGGCGGTCAGGGTCTATCACTATCACGAGACATGATATTAAGGAGGAGGTACCAAGGAGAATATGGGTCTATCACTATCACTAGACTTAATTATATTATAGGGGTGGTACAGGTTCGATCACTATCACTAGATATATATTATTATAGGATGAGGTACGGGTCTATCACTACAACTAGACTATTATTAGTATAGGAGGAGGTACAGGGTCTATCACTAATACTAGACATTTCTTATTATTATAGGTGAGGTACAGGGTCATCACTATCCCAGATATTATTATATTATAGAGGTGGTACAGGGTCCTTTTTTAACTCCCCCCCCCACCTATCACTAGACATTATTAGTATGAGTTATAGGAGGAGGTACAGGGTCTTCACTATCATCCCTAGATATTATTATTATTATAGGAGGAGGTACATGGTCTATCACTAGACCATTATTAGAGGAGGAGGTACAAGGGTCTTCACTACACTAACATTACTTATTATGATAGGAGGAGGTACAGGGTCCTATCACTATTCACTAGATATTAGTTATTATTATTATAGGAGTAGTAAGGGTCTATCACTCGACTATTATTATAGGGGATGTACAGGGTCTATTTCACTAAACATTATTATTAATAGGAGGAGGTACTGGTCTATCATCTAGACATTATTTATTATTATAGGAGGAGGTACAGGGTCCTATCATATCACTAGCCATTATTAATTATTATAGGAGGTAGGTTACAGTGTCCTTCACTATCACTAGACATTATATTATTATAGGAGGAGGTACAGGTTCTATCACTAATCACTAGACATTATAGATATGTTATATGAGGAGGTTCCAGGGGGTCTATATCACTACTATCACTAATATTATTACTTCTTATTATAGGAGGAGGTACAGGGTCTATCACTAGACTATTATATCGGGGAGGTCCAGGGTTCCTATCATCACTAGACATTATTTATTATTGAGGAGGTACAGGGTCTAGACTATACATTATTATTATTATATGAGGCGGTACAGGGTCTATAATCCTATCACGAGATATATATATATATAGGAGGAGGTACAGGGTCCTATCACTTAACATTATTATTATTATAGGAGGAGGTACGGGGTCGTATCACAGACATTCGTATTATTATAGGAGGAGGTACAGGGTCTATCACTCTACATATATTATTATTTTACTAGGAGGTGGTACATGGTCTATCAACTAATCACTAGATATTATTATGTATTAAGGAGGAGGTACAGGGTCTATCACTATCACAGATATTCTTATTATTATTGAGGGTGGGTACAGGGTCTCTCACTATCACTAGATTTATTATTATATAGGAGGTGGTACAGGGCTATCACTATCACAGATATTTATTATAGGAGTGGTACAGAGGGTCCCTATCACTATCACTATCATTATTATGATTATAGGAGGAGGTACAGGGTCCTATCACGATCACTAGATATTAGTTATTATTATAGGGGAGGTACAGGGTCTATCAACTATCACTATACATTATTTATCCGTATAGGAGATGTACAGGGTCTATCACCTATCACTAGTATTATTATTAGTATAGAGGTGGTACAGGGTCTATCACTAGCACTAGACAGATTATTATATTATAGGATGGTACAGGTCTATCAACTATCACTAGATATTTATTACTTATTATAGGAGGAGGTACAGGACTATCACTATCACTAGACATTATTATTATTATAGGAGGGAGGTACAGGGTCTATCACTATCACTAGATCTTTTATTATTATTAGGAGAGGTACAGGTCTGCTACTAGAGCCTGTTATTATTATTATAGGAGGAGGTACCAGGGTCTATCACTACACTAGGATATTATTATATTATAGGCTGTGGTCAAGGTCCTATACTATCACTAGATATTATTATTATTATAGAGGAGTAACCGGACTATCAACTAGACATTATTATCATTAAGGATAGGTTAACAGTTGACATGAGCCTAATGAGAGACCTTCGGACAATCCTCGTTCTCCTATGATACTCTCCCGGTCCTCTGTTCCCAACAATGCCGCGCCCCCCCACGTGGGCTCCAGCCCCAAGCGTTCAGGAATCCGCACGGCCGAACCGTTGACTGAACGCGGGGGGGGGCCCTCCTAACCCTTCCCGTACCCGTCCCCTTCCGTTTCCCAGGTTCCCCTCTCACCCTTCACCGCCGATTCTCTCTTCTACGCTGCGCCACCCGCGGGTTTGCACACTGCCCCAAAATGCCGTCCGGCTGCGCACGCGCGAGGAGCGCCTTTCAGCGAGTCACCCAATGGGAAACGAGAAGCTGCGTTTTCCCTCACCGACAGCCAATAGAATAGAGCGTTTTTCAACAAACTAGCTAGGCTGCGTCCTGTGTTTCTCACACGCACACACCCCAACATCACAACGAGGCCAGGGCGTGGTTCCTGGTCCCGACTTCCTTTCCTGCGAGCAGCTGCGTCCCGTCAAGGTGGTCGTGACGTCCACGTTACCAGGTGCCCACCACAGCCCGAGGCCCGGTGAAAGCGAGTTTCCCAAAGGAGGGTCGGGAGCATTGCCGAACAATATGTTATCAGTCACATTGGGGGCTAGTTCAGCTGTTCTACGGTCACCAGGAGGACTAGCTGTGGTGTTTCCGGATTTTCGTTCTTTCTCAAACATGGGGAAGGTAAACGGCTCTTTATTATGTCGTTATGCGCTGGCGGTAGTACCGGACGTAGGACCGGTTGTAACCTGAAACGGTATTGGTTATTAATGGGAAGTGTTCAGTAGGATCCTTAAATTGCATAGAAATAGAATAAACTATGGTAAACAAGGTGTAAAGCTGACCGATAGTTCAGTGTATCGTCCGAATCGGACGAAATTATCGCATCCGAATGCGGCCCATGTCCCGCCGTTGTCTTCTTCCGAATCGGAACATGGTGGAAAAAACTCGAACGGTCGGTCAGCGAGGAAAAAATCGCTAGGTGTGTAACTAGCTTAACATGGCACCGATCGGCCGATCGACCAACTTCCCCACTCATTACATGAACCTGTGGGACTATTGATCAACAGAGTAATATTGCAAGCAAAGTTAAGGGAGATGTCATGAAAGTTCGTATTGTTTTTGCCCCATCAACTCAGATGTTCTCTTTCAAATGTAAAAGAAGACTGATTGGTTGGGCAAAATAGCAACCATTTCTAAACAATCAAGAAGTGTTTATTACATCTCCGTTATGTGTTAATGGGATTTATAACATTTAATGTGCCACTTGTGCTTGTGCGTCAGGGGAGGACTGGAACGTTTTGTGCCTGGTGGCAAATACAGCAAATAGTGGCCCTTTCACGGTAAATTACACAATTTGACCACGCCCCGCACCAGGCCCACTAGTTTGTTAAAGTTATGCCCATTTTTAAAAAACACTATTCTATTTTACATTGTTTGCCTGGTAAACCAATGTGAACAATTGATTATTGAGATAACCGTACAGACTAATAAACAGGAAGGCTGACCCAACCTATTAATATGATCTGGAAGGCTGACAACACTCTGGCTAACACAGGAGAGCCGAACATTACACTGGTATAAAAACAAAAGGGCTGACAGCACTGGTTATAACCAGAGGGCTGACCGACTGGCCAATGAACTGGAGGGCTAACTATACACTGGCTATGAACTAAAGGGCTGACAATTCGGGGTAATTGGAACAGAGATCTGACAAACTGGGTCATGAATTGGAGTGCTGATATAACAGGCTAATGAAATTAGAGGCCTTAACAATCCTGGTAATGAAATGTAGTTCTGAAAATACGAAAGCTACTGGCTATTATTCTGGAGGGCTGACAATACTGGGTAATAACCTGGAGGCTAACCACACGGTGTATGACTGGAGGGCCTGACAATACGAAGTAAGAGCTGAATGGCTAACAGCACTTGGGTAATGAACTTAAGGCTGACAATACTGGCTAATGATCTGGTATGGCTGACACAACCAACACTGGACTGGCTAATGGACTGGAGGGCTGACAACACTTCTGGCTAATTGGACTGGAGGCTGACAACACTGGCAAGGACTGGAGAGCTACAACACGGCTATTGACTGGAGGGCTGACAACACCTCTGGCTATGGCCTTGAGGGCTGGCAAACACTGCTATGGGCCTGGAGGGCTGACACACGGCTAATGTCCTGGAGGCTGACAACACTGGCTAATGGCCTGGAGGGCCTGACAACACTGGCTAATGGTCTGGAGGGCTGCAACACTGTCTAATGGTCTGGATGGCTGAACAACACGGGCTATGGGTCTGGAGGGCTGACAACACGAACACTGGTATGGTCTAGAGGGCTGACAACACTGGGCTAATGGTCCCTGGAGGGCTGACCACACTGGCTAATGGTCTGGAGGGCTGACACACTGGCTATGGTCTGGAGGGCTTACAACACTGGCTAATTTCTAGAGGGCTGACAACACTGGCTATGTCTGGAGCTGACAACAACTGCTAATGTACTGGAGGGCTGACATACGAGTATGTCTGGAATTGTCTTAACAGCACTGGGTAATTACTTTAATGTCTGACAATAACTTCTAATTATCTGGAGGGCGGGCCTGACAATCTCATACTGGCCTCTGGACTGGGGGTCCTGACATACTGGCTAATGGACTGGAGGGCTGACACACTGGCTAATGGACTGGAGGGCTAACAACAAACTGGCTTCATGGACTGGGTGGAGGGCTTGACAACACTGGCTAATTACTGGAAGGGCTGCCAACACTGTCTAATGGCTGGAGGGCTGACACCACTGCTAATGGACTGGAGGCTGACAATACTGGGTAAACTGACTGTAGCACTGAATTTGCCAATGAAAGGGAGGGCTACCTAACAGTGGAATAATTATTTGGAGGGCTTACAACACTGGCTTAATGGACTGGGGGGCGACAACACTGGCTAAATGATTTTGAGGCTGAAAATACTTGGTAATGACCTGAGCAACTGAATCTGCCAATGAACGGGAGGCCTAACTAAACACTGCTTCCTAATGATCTGGTATTGCTGACATCTTGGGTATCGAACCTGAGCAACTGAATCTGCCAAGTGAAAGGGAGGGCTAACTAACACTGGCCTAATGAATCTGGAGGGCTGACGATACTGGGTTGATAAAAACTTCCCTAGTATTTATTTTTCCTGCAGAACACAAAGCAACCCCCCTAAAAAAGTGTGGTGTGGGGGCTTTGTGGATGTGGGTGTAGTGGACTGACTAACAACACTGGTGGCTTTTGGACTGGAATGCTAACTGTACACTGGCTGATTGCTGGTGAACTTGTGGGCTTGACTGTGCCCACCAACTCAGACTGGTAAATAAAATATCTCGCGCGAGCTCGCGCATGACCCTTTAAATATAAAAATGCCCACCCACAAACATTGTAAAATATATAATGCCCCCCATGCCCCAACAGCACAGAGACTTGTAAATATAGACTTCCCCTCATTTTTTCCCACACAACACACACTGAGGTGATATATTAAACACCACCAGGTCAACACAGACGGGTAAATATTATAAAATGCCCTCATACCCCCAGTAGCACACATACATGTAAATATAAACGCCCCACGCCCTGCCCATACTCAATCTTGTCTATATACCATGCCTCAGCCCAGGCCAGCAAGCAGATTAAGTAACTTAAAAATGGCCCCTAATGCCCAACCATGCCAGCAATTTGTAATATAAAATGCCCAGCAGAGAAGCACATAAAAAAGCCCCATAGTGACTTTTCACTCTGTAAAAAAAAATGGGGGGAAATCTTGTGCTAAATAATGAAGCGATGTACGTATGGGATGGAGGTTATTGATGGAATTTAGATTCTGTTATAGCCCCATGTTATTATAGGAGGATGTACGTATGGGATGGAGGTTATTGATGGAATTTAGATTCTGTTATAGCCCCATGTTGTTATAGGAGGACGTATGTCTTTATTCAACCTTAATTACCATGTTAACATAATTATCAATGGGGCTTGGGAGGGTGGTGGACATAGCCTATAAGAAGTTGCCAGGCCCCTCTAGGTAACCTGCCCCAATCCTTCCCTTCCCAACTCAACCATTCCCACAAGAGGGGCCACAACATTCTGCCACACAGATATACAAATATACCTTGTTTTCTCACAACATTTTTGTGGCCGATCAGCCATTTGTTTAGGTATGGAACTGCTCTTATGGTGGATATTTCATGTGATAGGTACAGAAGATATAAACTAGACACCACTGATGACCATTGACGTAGCCTCATTACACATTAGCACCCAAGGGGAAGATACATCTCTGGTCACAGGTCTGGTGGGAAAATCCTTCCCGCTCCCTGATGATTAAAACACAGAGAATCGATTTCTTGCGTTTCATTACTTTCCCTTTGCACTTGTAAAAACAGGAAAATGAGTAGGAGCCGGTTAATCTAATGCTGTCCGTTCACATTGACCATTTACAGTCACTTACATTCAATCACAGATTCATTCATCCTGAGAACCGAGGATTAAATATCCAAGCTTGTGAAAACTACAAGCAGAGGCGTAACTACCAGGGAAGCTGACGCTACCACCGCATGGGGGCTCGGGAGCAAGGGGGGCCCCATCTTTTTCTACGCTAGATATAGCCATAAAACCACTGTAGATGAAGCACGGTTAGGGGCCACATCATAGTTTTGCAGGGGGGCCCAGTGATTCCTAGCTATGCCATAGACAGCAAGAGTCCCATTAGCTCCCATTAAAGGGTATGTCCGCTGCTCAAAATGATCTTTAAGATTAGTGTAGTAATCCACCCACATGGTTATACATACGGACCGAGATCAGCACCTACATAGAGAAATTCTCCCCAATCCATTCCGCAGTCAACAGGCTAAGTCTCCTGCTCTTCAGCCACAATCACGGCCAATGACAGATGATATCCCGGCCAATGACTAGCTCGTCTACCCAGGGGTGTGTCCACTGAACAGCAGAACATGTGCTAAAGCTCTTAAAATCCCATCTATTTAGGTGTTGATCTGGGGCATCCTATAAAATGTTCTCAGTACAGTATCAAAGACAAGGACAAACAGCGCAATATTGGGACATGTGCTTTTAGGCCCAGATTATCTGTGCCATAGATAGTCTGGGCCGACAAGCACATGTCCCATCATGTTCAGCTGTTATCATACAGGAGAGAATAAGCAGGATTTCTTACTCTATGGCTGAAGTTCTAGATTCAGAATCAGCTTAATAATCTCACTAACGAGACCAATGAATGTTTACGTGAAAGGTTTATTGACATCCGCACTTTCCATAGGGACTATGTCATATTTAATCAGGTGGCAGAGATAGGAAAGGTTACAGCGTATGTGTCAAGACATACACTGTGAAAACATTCTGCCCATTATAAAGTGGATTTAAATATTATATATATATAAACAGTGTTATAACGGTCACAGGACTCTTAGACATTGCTGGCGTCAGAGCTATTGTCTGCCTAAGAGCTGCACTTATATAGTGCTGAGTACTATGCTGAAGAGCTTACAATTTAATTACCGGATAGAGCAACAGTGACAGACATTAGAGATGGACGAAACTCGTTCTGGTTTCGGTTTTACAGAACTTGGGAAAAAACCAGAAGATCCCAAAACGGAACTTACTTTTGAGGGTTCGGAATTATTTTCGAGGGTTACCAAATGTACAAGGTTATTTTCAGTAACCCTCGAAATTATCCTTGAACGTTCGATAACCCTTGAAAATATGACTGGAAACTACTTTCCAATAGGGTGGATCGTTCAGATTTCGGGAAGTATTTTCACCTTGTACATTCGGTAACCCTCTAAAATACGTTCCGAAGTCCCAAAATCTGAACAATCTGCCCAATTTTGGACGGAACGTTCGGATTTCGGAACCAAGGGGTTCCATGTTGAACAGCGTTTCCGAGTCGAACCCAGATCCCGTCTATAACAGACATCAGTGCTAATTACGGAGCTGCTGAATGTTTAACATTCACAGGTTATGGTACAAAACTGATCTGGAATGAACTAACATGGAAATTTCAATGAGGTTCTAGACAAATAAAAGTTTAAAGGCTGGTAAACGTCTGTTTCCATTTAAACAATGATATTGCCTGTGTTATTGTGCCTTTAAAATCTATGGTACGTAATGTTCCTGTAAGCTGCGTGAATGTTATTAACAATATGTCATTATCAATAAGACTTTAATGTGCGTATTTGTGATTTTACGCCTGGCAGGAGAGAGTTTTATGATTAACTGTTAAGTAAGAAAATTTATAGCCTGAAAGGGCATCTAAATATAGCGCTAAACATTCATTAGACATTCCAAACTTTATACCCTACCCATAATGTCTATATACATCTGGTATACATCTAATCCAACCTTTATACCCTACCCATAATGTCTGTATAACAGTTACATAGTAACATAGTATTGGAGGTTGTATAAAGACATACGACCATCTAGTCCAACCTTTATACCCTACCCATAATGTCTGTATAACAGTTACATAGTAACATAGTATTGGAGGTTGTATAAAGACTAAGGTCCATCTAGTCCAAACCTTGATTACCCTGACCCATAATGTATGTAAACAGTTAACAGTAACATAGTTTGGGGGGTTGTTATAAAGACCATACGTCCTCTAGTCCAAACCCTTTATTATCCTACCCATAATGTTGTATAACAAGTTACACAGTAAACATAGTGTATGGAGGTTGGATAAAGACATACGTCATATAGTCCAACTTTAGACCCTACCCATACTGGTCTGGTATAACAGAGTAATAGTAACATAGTCTTGGAGTTATATAAAGGACATACGTCATCTCGTCCAACCTTTATACCCTACCCATAAGTCTGTAATAACAGTTTTACATAGTTCCTATATTGGAGGTGTATAAATGACATAAGTCCAATCTAGTCCACCCTTTATTACCCTCTCCAATAATGTCTTGTATAACAGTTACTAGAACATAGTATTGGAGGGATATAAAGGACATTACGTCCATCTAGTCCAACCTTTATACCCTACCGTTAAGTCGTATAACAGTTACATAGTTTTATAACCCAATATAATTGGAGGTTGTATAAAGACATACGTTCCATCTTAGTCCAACCTTTATACCCCTACAAAATTGTCTGTACAACAGTTACATAGAACATAGTATTGGAGGTTGTATAAAGACATACATCCATCTAGTCCAACCTTTATACCTACCATAATGTCTGTATAACAGATACATAGTAACATAGTTATTGGATGTTATTAGAAGACATTACGTCCATCTTAGTGTGCAACCTTTACCCTACCCATAATGTCTGATATAACAGTACAAGAGTTAACATAGTATGGAGGTGATAAGACATAGTCCATCTGTCCAACATTTATACCTACCCCATAATGTCTGTATAACAGTTACAAACATAGATGGAGGTTGATAAAAGACATACGTCATTAGTCCAACCTTTATACCCTACCCATAATGTCGGTATAACAGTTACATAGTAACATAGTATGGAGGTTGTATAAAGACATAGTCCACTAGTCCAACCTTTCACCATAACATAATGTCTGTATAAACAGTTACATAGAAAATAGTATTGGAGGTTGTATAAAGACATTACGTCCTCTAGTCCAAACTTCATACCCGCCATAATGTCTGTCTACAGTTACATAGTAAATAGTATGGAGGGTTGTATAAGGACAGATGTCCATTCTAGTCCAACCTTTATACCCTACCCATAAGTATGGAAACCTGTACATAGTAACATAGTATTGGAGGTTGTAATAAAGACCATAGTCCACCCTATCCAACCTTTATTACCCTACCCATAATGTACTGGATAACAGTTACATAGTAACATAGTATTGGAGGTTGTATAAAAGACATACGTTCCATCTAGTCCAAACCTTATACCCATACCATAATGTCGTAAAACGTTACATATAAACATAGTATTGGAGTTAAATAAAGACATATGTCTATCTCGTCGAATCGTTATACCCTATCCATAATGTCTGTAATAACAGTTACATAGTAACATGGTATTGGCGGTTGTATAAGACATAAAGTCCATTAGTCTCCAACCTTTTACCCTACCCATAATGTCTGTTAAAGGTTAATAGTGACATAATATTGGAGGTTGTATATAAAGACATACGTCCATCTAGTTCCAACCTTTATACCCTACCCAAAATGTCTTGAATAAACAGTTTACTAGTAACATAGTATTGGAGGTTGTATAAAGACAGAAGTCCATCTAGTCCAACCTTATACCCACCCATAAGGTCGGTATAAAAGGTTCATAGGACATAATATTGGAGGTTGTATAAAAGACATTAGTCCATTCTAGTCCATCCAACCTTTTATACCCTACCCATATATGTATGTAGTAAAAGTTAGTAGGAACATTGTATTGGAGAGTGAAATAAAGACCATATTCCATCTAGTCGCATTTTATACCCTATCCATAATGTCTGTTATAAACAGTACATGTAACATGGTATTGAGGTTGATATAAAACATTAAGTCCATCTAGTCCAACCTTTATACCATTACACATAATGTCTGGTATAAAGGTTACATAGTGACAGAATATTGGAGGTTGTATAAAGACATAGTCCATCTAGTCCAAACCTTATACCCTACCCATAAATGTCTGTTATAACAGTACATAGTAAACATTAGTATTGGAGGTTGGATAAAGACAAAAGTCATCTAGCCACCTTTATACCTACCATAAGGTCTGTATAAAGGGTACATAGGACATAATATGGACGGGTTGTATAAAGAACATACGGCATCTATAGTCCAACCTTTTATAACCTACCCATAATGTCTGTATACACAGTTACATTAGTAACATAGTATTGAGGTGTGTATAAAACATAAACATACTCTAGTCCAACCTTTCATACCCTACCAATTAAGTGTCAAACAGTTACATAGTAACATAGTATTGGGAGGTTGTATAAAGAAAAGTCCATCAGTCCAAACTATTATACCCTACCCATAATGTCTGTCTAACAGGTTACAAGTAAACTGTTATTGGAGGTTGTAAAAGACATACGCCATTCTAGTCCAACCTTTATACCACCTACCCTATAAGTGTTATAACAGTTAATCGTAACATAGTATTAGGGGTTATATAAAGACATACGTCCATCTAGTCCAACAATTATGACCCACCATGAAATGTCTGTATAAAAGTGAATTAGTAACATAGTATTGGAGGTTGTATAAAGCACATAGTCCATTAGTCCAACCTTTATTACCCTACCAAGTCTGTATAACGTTACATAGTAACATAATGGAGGTTGTATAAGACATACGTCCATCTCGTCCAATCCTTTTATACCCTACCATAAGGCGGTATAACCGTTAAGAGTAACATAGTGTTGGGGGTTATAGTGAAGGACATACGTCCATCTAGTCCAACATTATACCCTACCCTAATGTCTGTATAAAAGATTACATAGTAACATAGTATTGGAAGGTTGATATAAAGACATACGTCATTATCCAACATTATACCCTACCCATAATGTCTGTATAACAGTACATAGTACATAGTATTGGAGGTTTGTATAAGACATTAGTCCATCTAGTCCCAACCTTGATTACCCTACCCATATGTCTGTATGAACAGTACATTAGTATAACATAGTATTGGAGGTTGTATAAAAGACATGACGTCCATCTAGCCACCTTATACCCCTACCCATAATGTCTGTATATACAGTACATAGTACATTAGTATTGGAGGTTGTATAAAGCAATGGTCATCTAGTCCAACCTTTATACCTACCCATATTCTGTATAACAGTTACATAGTAACATAAGCTATATAACGAGGTTGGTATTAATTTCCCATTCTAAGTCCCAACCTTATAACCTACCCAATTGTCTGTAACAGACATAGTCAAACATTAGTCTGGAAGGTTGTAATAAAGGACATTACGATCCATCTAGTCCAACTTTATTACCCTACCAATAATGTTCTGTATAAACAGTATACATAGTAACATTAGTATTGAGGTTGTTATAAGCAATTGACAGACGTCCAACGTAGTCCAAACTTTATACCTACCCATAATGTCTTGTTAACAGTTACAAGTAAACATAGTGATTGGAGGTTGTATAAAAGACAATACGTCCATCTAGCCAACCTATTTAACCCTACCCATAATGTCTGTATAACAGTTACATTAAGTAACATAGTATGGAGGGGTTGAATAAAAGCATAGTGTCCATTATAGTTCCAACCTTATACCCTAACCCATAATGTCTGTATAACGTTATCATAGTAACATTGATATTGGAGGTGAATACATATGCACAGTCCCCTATACTACCACTTTCTGTTATTAACAGTTTACCATAGTTAACATAAAGTATTGGAGGTTGTAGAAAGACAAAACATACCATTTAGTTCACAACGTTATACCCTACCCATAAGGTCTGTATAACAGTTACATAGTAACATAGTATTGGAGGTTGTATAAAAGACATACGCTCCATCTAGTCCAACCTTTATACCCTACCCATAATGTCTGTTAAAACAGTTTACATAGTAACATAGTATGGAGGGTGTTATAAAGACATACGTCCATCTAGTCCAACCTTATTACCTACCCATAATGGTTTTAAACAGTGATCATAGTAACATAAATTGGAGGTTGGAATAAAGACATATGTCATCTAGCCAACCCTATTAACCCTACCATAATGGTCTGTATAACAGTTACATAGTAACATAGTAATGGGGTTGTATAAAGACATACGGACATCTCGTCAACCTTATACCCTACCCCAATATGCGTAGAACAGTTACATAGTATGACATAGTTTTGGAGGTTGTCATAAAGACATACGTCCATCTAGTCCAAAACCTTTATACACTACCATAATGTCTGTATAACAGTTACATAGTAACATAAATTGGATGTTGTATAAAGACATACGTTCCATCTAGACCAACCTTATACCCTACCATAAGGTCGTCTAACAGATTACATAGTAACATGTAGTGGAGGTTGTATAAAGACATACGTCCATCCAGACAACCTTTATACCCTACCATAAGTCTGTATAACAGTTACATAGTACATAGTATGGGAGGTTGTCTAAGACATACGTCATCCAGACCACCTTTATTACCCTACCCGAATGTCTGGATAACAGTACCATAGAACATATTCTTGGAGGTTGTACAAGACATCGTACATCTAGGACCAACCTTATACCCTACCCCATAATGTCTGTATAACAGTTACATAGAACATAGTATTTGGAGTTGTATAAAGGACAACGTCCATCTAGTCCAACTATTGATACCTACCCAGATATCTGTATAACAGTTACATGAGAACATAGATTGGAGGTTGTATAAAGACATACGTCCATCTAGTCAACCTTTATACCCACCCATATTTCTGTATAACAGTTACATAGGTAAACATGTATTGGAGGTTGTATAAAGACATTACGTCCATCTATCCAACCTTTTATACCTACCCAGAATGTATGTCTAACAGTTAATAGTAACAAGTATTAGAGGTAATAAAAGGACATACGTCCATCTAGTCCAACCTTTATACCTACCCATTAATGTCTGTATAACAGGTTACATAGTACATAGTAATATGGAGGTTGTATAAAGACTTTACGGCAATCTAGTCCAAACCTTTATACACTACTCCCATAAGTCTCGTATAAAACCGTACCATAGACATAGTATAGGAGGTTTGTATAAAAGACATATGTCATCTAGTCAACCTTATACCCGTACCCCATAATGTCTGATAACAGTTACATAGTAAAACAGAGTTTTTGGGGGGTTATATAAAGACATCCCGTCCATCTAGTCCAACCCTTTATACCTACCAGAAGTTGTTAACAGTTACATAGTAACATAGTATAGGAGGTTGTATAAAGACATACGTCCATCTAGTCCAACCTTTATACCCTACCCATAATGTCTGTATAACAGTTACATAGTGACATAGTATTGTAGGTTATATAAAGACATACAGCCATCTAGTCCAACCTTTATACCCTACCCATAATGTCTGTATAACAGTTACATAGTAACATAGTTTTGGGGGTTATATAAAGACATATGTCCATCTCACTTGTTCAGACACCACACTGATATCCACTCATTTAACCTGGACTACAGTTCCCAGTATGCTTAGAGATGCAGTTAAAAATATCTTAAGTCGAGCAGAATGGGACATGTCAAGCAAGTAGAAACAAGCAAGTAGGAATTGTATTAGTATGCTGTGTTTTTTAGAGGATGCTGGGATTTGTAGTATTGCCAATGTCTGAGCTGCAACAGCATAACCCAGATCCAGCCCATAGCCGCCCTGCCCTGTATGACAGATGGTCTTGTTGCTGTATCAGCTGGAACATCTGTTATCAGGCCCTGCTGTGCTGTTCACTGGCTGAGTTCATACCTCTCGCTGCCCTATCGACTCGCTTTGATTATTATTTAATCCGTGGAGATTTTCAGATTAGAAGGATTAAAGGTTCCTCCGGATCAGTATTTGAAGAGCTGCCACACCGGATCCCATTGACCACCCATGAAAACATGTGTGCTATCTGCAGGGTATCACATCCCCTTGTGATGGATGTGACCTTTCATTAATCTCCATCACAGCTTCCCTGTCTAGATGAGATGGTGGGGGGGGGGGTCCTGCTGGATATCATGGATGGATAAACAGAATTATGGCATTCTAACCTTTTTTGGGGGTTGCCAGGCATTGAAACCCAAGCAATAGCGTTAAATACCAGATCATAGAATAAAATAATAATTATAGCAAAAAAAATGAGCTTAGCTTCTCATTGCATATACACAAGATACATATTGTATGTTTATGGTTCTGGGCTCCCGGGTGTACACACAGACATGATCTCCTTACATCCGCAGCACTGTCAGCTGTCACTGTTTATATATTCGGTCTGGTGGAGGATACTGGGAAATTCAGGGCAGTAAAGTTGCCAATACACTACATTTAAGGTGGCCATACACTACAGTAAAGGTGGCCATACACTACAGCAAAGGTGGCCATACACTACAGCAAAGGTGGCCATACACTACAGCAAAGGGGGCCATACACTACAGTAAAGGTGGCCATACACTACAGTAAAGGTGGCCATACACTACAGTAAAGGTGGCCATACACTACAGTAAAGGGGGCCATACACTACAGTAAAGGTGGCCATACACTACAGTAAAGGTGGCCATACACTACAGTAAAGGTGGCCATACACTACAGTAAAGGGGGCCATACACTACAGTAAAGGTGGCCATACACTACAGTAAAGGGGGCCATACACTACAGTAAAGGTGGCCATACACTACAGTAA
>CM033475.1:9999084-10119009 GCA_019447015.1 Hymenochirus boettgeri
ATAGCACCCCCAACACGCCCCTTTTATGGGAGGTCCTATGCCTTTAATATAAAGCACTGGATGGCCTCTTCCCTCATTTTAAAAAGCCAAAGGGCTGGGGGAAGTGAGAAAGCCTGTTATATGGATCCAGTGTGTAAGAATGAGAAATGCAAAAGTTTGCTAATGGTAATTGACATAAAAAGGTTAGAAGTTAGGACCTTCCAGACTGGGGTTACCTTGACGTGGTTGGAAGGCTTTTCATTCATGTGATCACAGTAATGTATACTAAAACCCCTTTGTTTATAAAGTATGCCAGTGTGCAGATAATAGGATATTGTATGGGGCCTAGGAATGTACATTGATTATCTTTTCTATGTTTATAATGTATGCCAGTGTGCAGATAATATGATATTGTATGGGGCCTAGGAATGTGCATTGATTATCTTTTCTATGTTTATAAAGTATGCCAGTGTGCAGATAACATGATATTGTATGGGGCCTAGGAATGTGCATTGATTATCTTTTCTATGTTTATAATGTATGCCAGTGTGCGGATAACATGATATTGTATGGGGCCTAGGAATGTGCATTGATTATCTTTTCTATGTTTATAATGTATGCCAGTGTGCGGATAACATGATATTGTATAGGGCCTAGGAATGTGCATTGATTATCTTTTCTATGTTTATAATGTATGCCAGTGTGCAGATAATATGATATTGTATGGGGCCTAGGAATGTGCATTGATTATCTTTTCTATGTTTATAAAGTATGCCAGTGTGCAGATAATATGATATTGTATGGGGCCGAGGAATGTGCATTGATTATATTTTCTGTGTTTATAAAGTATGTCAGTGTGCAGATAACATGATATTGTATGTTGTATGGGGCCTAGGAATGTGCATTGATTATCTTTTCTATGTTTGTAAAGTATGTCAGTGTGCAGATAACATGATATTGTATGGGACCTAGGAATGTGCATTGTGATCTTTTCTATGTTTTAAGTATGTCAGTGTGCAGATAATATGATATTGTATGGGGCCTAGGAATGTGCATTGATTATCTTTTCTATGTTTATAAAGTAGCCAGTGTTGCAGGATAATATGATATTGTATGGGGCCTAGGAATGTGCATTGATTATCTTTTCTATGTTTGTAAAGTATGCCAGTGTACAGATAACATGATATTGTATGGGGCCTAGGAATGTGCATTGATTATCTTTTCTATGTTTGTAAAGTATGCCAGTGTACAGATAACATGATATTGTATGGGGCCTAGGAATGTGCATTGATTATCTTTTCTATGTTTAATAGATAGATAGATGATAGGTAATAGATAGATAGATAGATGATATAATAGATGATAGATGATAGATGAACTAGATAGAAATAGATAGTATAGATATATAGATAGACAGATTATAGATAGATGGGATCTCCTCGCTCTCTCTCTCGCTGCGTCGCTCGGTCGCTACGCTCGCCTCGCTGCTCCCTAGCTCGCTCGCTGCTCCCTCGCTCGCTCGCTCGCTCTCCGTTACGCTCGTCTCAAGCTCGCCGCGGTTCGCTCGACTCGCTCGGCTCGCTGCTCGCGCGCTCGCTCGCTCGCTCTCTCGCTCCTCGCTCGCTCGCTCGATAGCTCGCTCGCTGGCTCGCTTCTCGCTCCTCTCGCTAGCTCGTCCTAGCTCGCTTCGCCGCGTTCGCTCGCTCGCTCCCCGAGTTCGCTCGCTCGCCTCTCTCGCTGCTCTCTCGCTGCTCTCTCGCTCGCTTTCTTCTCTCGCATCGCTAGCTACGCTCGCTCGCTAGACTCGCCTCGTAGCTGTCTCGAGCTCCGTCAAAACGTGAGTTTTGTTCCATTTTCGGGTTTTTTGACCTCAGGAAAATCCGAAAATGGAACTTACAATCGGGACTTCGAAACATGTTTTCGATTTTTATCGAACGTTCGAGACTATTTTCGAAAATAGCCTTGAACGTTCGATAATCCCCGATAATAGGATCGGAAACTGTTTTCGGACGATACATTCGGGATTTCGTAACTAGTGTTTCCGTGCCGGATCCCATCTCTATAGATGGATAGTAGATGGATAGATAGACAGGCATTTCCATATTTCCACTCAAAGACCGTCTCATCTGGTCTACATAGGAATATCTGGTCTACATAGTGAATATCTGGTCTACATAGTGAATATCTGGTCTACATAGTGAATATCTGGTCGACATAGGAAATCTGTCTACATAGGATATCTGTCTACATGTGAAATCTGGTCTCGACATGAGTGAATATCTGGTCTACATACTAGGAATATCTGTCTACATAGGAATATCTGGTCTACATGGAATCTCTGTTCTACATAGGAATATCTGGTCTAAACATCGAATATCTGGTCTACATAGTGGATATCTGGTCTACATAGGAATTCTGGGTTCCCCCCCGCCTACATAGGAATATCTGGTCTACATAGTGATATCTGTCACCTAGTGAATAATCTGGTCTACATAGTGAATATCTGGTCTAGCTAGGAATATCTGGTCTACTGGAATATCTGGTCTACATATGAATATCTGGTCCGACATAGGAATTCTGGTCTACAATAGGATATCTGGTCTACATAGTATAGATCGGTCTACATAGTGAATATCTGGTCTACATAGGATATCTGGTCAAAAAGACATAGTGATATCTGGTCTCATAGGAATCTCTTGTCTAATATTGAATAGTCTGGTCTACATGGAATATCTTTGGTCTACAATAGAAATATCTGGTCTGCTAGGAAATCTGGTCTACAATAGGAATATAGCTGGTCTACATAGGATAAGTCTTGTCTACATAGTGAATTCTGGTCTACATAGTGAATATCCCTGGTCTACATAGGAACACTGGCTGGCTAGATAGTGAATTCGGGTCTACATAGAATATCTTGTCTACCTAGAAATATCTGGTCTGTGTCTAGGATATCTGGTCCTGCATCGTGAATATTTCTATATTTGATCAGAAATCAAATAATTAGTAGATCTTAGTATGTACAAACACACATTTGCCTTTAAGACTTAAATGGAAATTTCTAGTGCTTAGAGTGAAATGGCTTATCTCTTGGTTGTGTAAGAATAGTATTTCTACCAGAAAAGGAAACAAGGTTCGGCTTGCCTTACCATATAGACCAGATAACTGCACTGACATTACGATCCCTCACCATAATCGGGAGACTGGAAGACTGAAATACTACAGGGTTATCTCAATAAAACTTCTTATTGGCTAAAAAAAAAGTGCAATTTTGCCCCAACCAATCAGATGTTAGCTTACAAATTTAAAGAATTTGATTGGTTGGGGCACCATTCGCACCATTTTAATGATAAGAACTTTTATTTAATCTCCCTGTAGGTTTGGCTTATCAACGGCTATGTTTCACATCTAAGGGTTGGTTGACTCTCGGTAAATTTAAACATCTAACAAGACCAATATCAAATCTCAAAACCACAGTTCTCATGCCAAAATGTTCTTTTTTTATGGGAATTCAGTTCCTATTTGAATTTTTGGCTAGGGTAAGAAAATATTCCCTTTTTTTCCTTTTTTTAACTTTATTTTTCATCCATTGGACGCCATTTCTAACGGGCATAAACTAACATCAGATCGGCACCGTAGAAGTGAACGGAATGGGGCAGAGATTTCTGTTTTTGTTGGATGTGGCAGACTTGTTGAAGTTTTTGGCCAGCAATTAACTTTCAGTTGCACACCGAGGGTAACAATCCGTTCCGGTGAAAAAGTCTAATCTATTGTGGCTGTTGGACAAGGTGATCTGGTCTAGAGAAATACCAGAGTATTTGGGGGGGGCACTGAATGTTTGAATTGACATCTATCTCTCTGGTTCAATATTTTTTGCAAATTTCTGCCTCTGTAACATTAACTTTATTTTTTAAAACCGTTGAGTGCTTTAAGCCTGGAGACATTGTCAAAATAGAGTTACCACTAGATACCTTATTCACCCTTTAAAAAACAACCACTCTTTGGCAGGTGGCTACTCCAGTTAATGTTATACACATTGTGCATCTTTGAAATATCTACATGCAGCTTTGTTTATTAACAGGGGCCCTTAACCTTGGCCACCTAAATACATTTTTGGCACTTCAAGGGGCCTATTTATGAATGTGTGTTTCTGTCACACTACCCATACTGAATCTCCCTAACAAACACATCTATATGATTGTGAAGGTTCCATCCATCCAGTCATTGTATATCTGTAATATTCATGCCATCCAGGTCACGGTATATCTGTATATTCAATCCATCCGGTCACGGTATATCTGTAAATATTTTTTTTCCCCAAAAAAAAAAATTAGCCATCCAGTCACGGTATATCTGTATATTCTCCATCGCAGGTCACGTAATATCTTAATATTCATCCATCCAGGTACGGTATATCTGTTATTCATTCCATCCAGGTCACGGTATACTCTGTAATATTCTTCATCCAGGTCATGGTATATCTGTAATTTCACTCCATCCAGGTCATGGTATATCTGTAATATTCAGTTTCATCAGGTCACGGTTTATTTTTATCTGTAATATTCTCCATCCGATGTCACGGTAAATAATCTGTAATATTCATTCATCCAGGTCATGGTATATCTGTAATATTCATCCACCAGTCCACGTTCTATCTGTAATATTTAATTCATATCTCTAGGTCACGGTATATCTGTATATTTCATCCATCCAGGTCCCCGTATAAATCTGTAAATTTCATTCATCCAGGTTCTTGGTATATCTGTATAATTCCATTCACCAGTCATGGTATATCTGTATATTCATCATAAAGGTCTTGTTATATCTGTAATAGTTTATTCAAATCTCAGTTCCTGGTATATCTGTAATATTCATCCTCCAGGTCATGGTATACTGTAATATTCAGATCCATCCAGTTCATGGTATATCTGTAAATAATTCAATCCATCCAGGTCTTGGTATATCTGTAATATTTCATTCATACCAGATCATGGTAGCATCTGTATATTTCATCCATCTCCAGGTCTTTGGTATATCTGTAATATTTATTCATCCAGGTCTGGGATATCTGTAATATTCATTCTCAGGTCTGTTATCTCTGTAATAATTCATCCATCCAGGTCCTGTATCATCTGTAATATTCAATCCCATCCAGGTAGGTATATTGTAAAAAAAAATTCATCCATCCAGGTCATGGTATATCTGGTAATATTCCTTCAGCCAGTCAATGGTAATATCTTAATATTCTCCATCCAAGGTCATGGTATATCTGTAATATGCATTCACATCCATGTCATGGTATATCTGAATATTCATCCTCCGGTCATGGTATAATCTGTAATATTCATTCCATCCAGGTCATTGTATATCTGTAATATTCATTCATTCCGGTCACTGTATATATCTGTAATATTCATCCATCCAGGTCATGGTATAAAAATCTGGTAATATTTATTCATCCGTCTGGTAATATCGTATATTCATTCATCCCGGTCATGGATATCTGTAATATTCATTCATCCCCTGTCTGGTAAATATCTCTATATTCATCCAGGTCACGGTATATCTGTAATATTCATCCATCCAGGTCACGTTATCTGTAATATTCATTCCATCCTGGTACGGTGGTATCGTACTATTCATATCATCTCCAGGTTCATGGTATATCTGTAATATTCATTCATCCAGGTCATTCGGTCAAAATATCTGTAATATTCATCCATCCAGGTCACAGTATATCTGTAATATCATTCATCCAGGTCTTGGTATAGCTGTAATTTCATTCATCCAGTCATGGTATCTCTGAATATTCATCCTATCCAGGTCATGGTATATCTGTAATATTCCATTCATCATTCATCCAGGTCATGGTATATCTGGTAATATTATCCATCCAGGTCAATGGTATATCTGTAATATTCATTCATCCAGGTCATGGTAATCCTTGTAATATCATCATCCATCCAGGTTCATGGTATATCTGTATATTCAGTCCTCCTGAATCGGTCATGGTATACTGTAATATTCTATCATCCAGGTCACAGTATTCTGTAATATTCATCCATCCAGGTCACTGTAATACTCGTAATATCATATCCATCCAGGTTCATGGTATATCTGTAATATTCATTCATCTCAGGTCACGGTATATCTGTAATTCTCCATCCAGTCACAACGGATGAATCTTAATATTCATCCATACGCAGGTCCTGTATATCTGTAATATTCATCATCCAGGTCTGGTATACTCTGTAATATTCATTCCTCCAGGTCATGGTATATCTGTAATATTCATTTTTTCATTCCAGTACGGTATATCTGTAATATTCTCCATCCGCCGTCACTGGTATATCTGTAATATTCCACCATCCCGGTCATGGTATATCTGTAATAATTCTCCATCCAGGTCATGGTATAGCGCCTGTATATTCAATTCAATCCCATTTGAATACGGGAGTTACTCAACTTTTCAACAACCTATACAGTTATCACTGAGATCTCTTTTCTTTTGAAGTACGTAGGTTGATTGAGAACATGCAGTAAACATTTATTAATATTAACGTGAATCTCACCAACAAAAACAACTTACTTTATTATTTTTGTTTAAAATTAAGAATGGGATGTAAAAAGAGGCACGTCTTACCTCCTGTTCTTCAATGCCAACCTTCAGGAGACAGTCAGGGAACACAGAGAAGTTTACCTGCCATCGCTCTCTTCTTTGCGGTTTTTGCTTTCATCCAACCCCCCCGCGCTCCTAAGAATGTCGCCTGCACGCATATAGTGTAAGGAATAGTGAATGATGTTGGGTCATTGTCACGTACAGTCAGGGAGCAAGTGCTGTTTGTTACCTTCAGAGGAAGTGTATTAAGAAAGTTAAAGTCAAGCACATGCTCTTATCTCCGTTCTTCAGTTAAACTGAAATAAGGTCAGTAATTTTGTTGGCTGAGATGCCTTCATGCTTTAATTGCAGTGAAATTGGTAGGTTTGGTATACTGTTCCTACCGCCTCCCTATACGTTTAATAGATTCATTTGATTAATTTTGTGTGGTGTAGTGGGTCTCTTTAACCTTCCTTATTCACAAGCATTTTGCCAACAGTAGCAATAGAGATGTAAGCATGAAATTCGTCCCACCACTTTAATTTATCCGCAAGTTTATCATTGTTCCAGATCTTAACTTATACCCTCAATTACACCACGACAGAGGCTGCCGTCCCACTGATCACATTTACCAACTATCACAGATTTTCTCTGGAACTTTTGCCCACCAGTTGTTTAAATTAATGTTTGCCGTAGCTGAAAGTGTCTCCGGAAGTGAAAATTGAAATTCTCTCTCGGTATGTGGGTAAAACCATAACTCGTATCCTCCACCACATCCCTCACCACCCCAGTGATGTACTTGAAGAAAAATACTTTTTCTTCTTATAAATGAAGCTGGATACTCTAGTTAGAAAGACATTTTCAGAATTCGTACCACACGACTAAGCTCTATACTGTACGTGGTTTTTATGTTGCTATATTACTTGCAACTTTACGAAGGGGTTGTGTGAATGGAACCCGAAGACGTCTTTTTAAAGAGATCACGACGTTAACTCCCATCTTTAAAGGGTAGTTCCCCCTAAGAAACTACCTTTTGGGTTTAAGTTTTTATTTAAGAACGGGGTGTAATGAGCTGTGTCTTACCTCCCATTCTTCAATAAAACCTGCAGGAGCAGGAGGTCTCGTGTTCCTCTGCCACTTCCTCTGACAGTGTGTACCAAATCCATCGGGAGCCTAAGAATCACAGAGGAGCGGCGAGACAGGGTAATTTTCTTACCTTAGTTCACAGCTCCTGCAGGTTTATATTGAAGAACAGGATTTAAGAACCCAACTCCCCCATTAACCCTCCCGTTTGGATCTCCTGTTCTTCATAAACATGAAACCTCCAAAAGTTTACCATCCGCCGCCCCTCCACCCCTATATATTATAATAAGTTTGGTTCGCTTGACTTTTTTAATTAATGGTTGGAGATAGTTTGCCTTAAAGAGGCATGTCCAACCCCTACACAAACACTGTCCACTTGTTATTTGTATGTTTTCCTTCCCCCTAGCCTTAACTGCTATTTTCTGGCACTTCATTACAACACATCATTTCTACATTTCTAAACCGAATTTAATGACCTTGTTGTCTCCTTTCTACAGAGGCTGCTGCCTCCTCCCCAAGCTCACTGATTTTACAGGAACTGAGCATGTCAGGCACGGGAAAGGAACATCCATCAACATACTTGATTTTCTTGTCATGAAGGGAGTAGCCAGCAATAACTATGCTTAAAATATCTGGTTAATAATAGCATCTAATAATGCTAATGTATTGGCTGGAAATGTCTGGTGACTTTGTAATTGTTTACAATCGGAGAATGACATTCTACAATGTGACACATGCTGCTATCTATAGAAGATCTCCGCCCTGACATGTTTTAACGAACTAACACCCTGAAAATAGCCCATACCAATCTACCAGACATTAACCGGGAAGGCATCGCTGTCGTTTACATCTGATTGCTAAACAGCCATCGATTAAATCTTATAAACGTGAACTCTATTTTATTAATTCTCCTTGTCAAATGCAAATCTAAAATCTCTAGTCTGGGATTGTTTATTTTGACCTTGTTAGCATCAACCACAACAATAACCTGTTGAAAGTCTCAAAGCCAATTTTGTTCAGCTCTTGCCACACAGACCCCAGACCCCAGCAGAATACACATTTATTCAGTATTGAAAAGCTTCCTTGTCATTATGTTTTAAATCAAGCCTATAACGTTAAGGCAACTAAAGCCACAGAACAAAACTGAACCAGAAGTCAGGCACACTTGATATAAACCAGTAATCTGGGTCTTACCTCTCTTTGATACGGCGCGCTGGGAAATTTACCTAAATAACATATGGTTTGTGCTTTATTTCTCAGAATTCTAGTATCAGACAGTTTGGTCAATGACCATTATGTTCTGCACATGCTCAGTCCTTAGTTATGGCAGAAACTTGTTAGTTGGTCACACCCATTAATATATCTAGCCAATCCTTTACAGGACAATAAAGCAAGGGAGACATGTGACTGAGGCCAGAGGTGTGGTCTTGACACTGCCATACACACAGATACTTCATCCAGTTTTAACAGGCTTTGATTTACTTTAACAGAGTTTACTAAAGTGGCATTTTATAGTTTATTGGTGTTTTAGGGGGGTTGTTTTCAGATTCTGGAGTAAAAATTGGGTTTAGTTCTCCTTTAAGATCATTTGTTTTTTTCCTTCAACTATAGGAAAGGGGCAGTACAGGCTGAAAAAACCCAAACCTATTGTACCTTTCCTTCCTTGTCATTATGTTTTTATCAACTTCACAGGGCACTAAAGCCACAGAACAAACACTGACCAGAAGGTAGGACCACTTTGATATAAACCCAGTAATATGGGTTTACTCTCCTTTTGATACGGCGGGCTGGGAAATTTACCTAAATAACATATGGTTTGTTTTTTCTTCAGAATTCTAGTATCAGACAGTTTGATCAAGGACCATTATGTTCTGCACATGCTCAGTCTTAGTTATGGAACAAACTTGTTAGTGGTCACACCCATTAATATATCTAGCCAATCCTTTAACAGAGACAGATAAGCAAGGAGCATGTGACTGAGGCCAGGAGGTGTGGTCTGGCACTGCCCATACACACAGATACTTCATCCAGTTTTAACAGGCTTTGATTTACTTTACAGAGTTTACTAAAGTGGCATTTTATAGTTTAAATTGGTGTTTTGAGGGGAGTTGTTTTTCAAGATTCTGGAGTATATAAAAACTGGGTTTAGTTCTCCTTTACAAGATCATTTGTTTTTTTTCCTTCAACTATAGGAAAGGGCAGTAAAGGCGAAAAAAACCCAAGCTTTTACATTTCCCTCGTTACAAACTTCATTTGTCCGGTTTGCAGTTACATACTCCTCTCCGCCTTCCATGTCTTTCTTTCCTGTTGGATGTATGATGAAGGACAATTGTCCCAGTCATTGTCCATGTTAGATCTTTGTGTTTATATATACAGGATTTATAAAATACAAAGGCTGCCTGTTCCTTGGCTCCTGTTCCTGTCTCTGGATTAAAGATTGGTTATTCCACCCTATTTCAACCCACAGTAACCTCCAAGTGGAACGTCCAAGACCAACCTGTGCATTTACCGCGAGAGTTAAATAATAGAACACACCTGAGCTTGTTTTTAAGCTTTTACCTGCAATTTGTTGTTTTAAAAAATATTGTAGGATTAATAAACAAGGTTAGAATCAACCTAATAGATCCGTCAAACAATCACCATATTGGAGTGTTACGGAGTTAAGGTGGCCTACCACTGTGGCCATTTCAACATCGATGTACCGATCGCCAAAGACGGTACTGACCTTTAGAACAGGTTCAAATAATTTTATTGGATCCAGCTATTGAATGCCCTAGACCTAATAATTACTGCACATTTCTCTACTGGAAGGCTGAACATTTCAGTGCTTCCAGAATGTTTAGGCCATCTAGTGTATGGGCCGCCTTATTACTACTGGTATACCTTACATCTTCCTTTAGAACCAGCCACAAAGACTGTGGGTAATGGTACGACTTAAAGTGGCCACATTTGACGCATTGGAGCTTGGATCTTCCATAAGCATATGTTGCCCCAAGGATGATTAGATAGGATCAGTAGAAAATGATTAGATTGGAATCTGTAGGACAATCAGTAGGAATCAGTCAGTATGATTAGATTGAATCTGTAAGGAATCAGTAGGACTGATTAGATTAGGATCAGTAGGAATGATTCGATTAGGAAATCACGTAGGGAATGATTATATTAGGCATGATTAGGAATCAGTAGGAATTGATTAGTTAGGAATCAGTAGGACTGATTAGATTAGAATCAAAAAGTAGTATCGTAGGATGATTAGATAAGAAACCAGTAGGAAATCAGTAGGATGATTAGATTAGGCATGAATTAGGAATCAGTAGAATGATTAGATTAGGAATCAGTAGAATAATTAGATTATGATGATTAGGAAGCAGTAAGGAATGCTTAGATTAGGAATGATATAGGATCGAGTAGGAATGATTAGATTAAGGAATCAGTAGGATAAATAGCTTAGGAATTATTAGGACTCAGTAGGAATGATTCGATTATGAATGATTAGGAATAGTAGGAATGATTAGATTAGAGATTTTTACTAATTTCATAACGGGAATCCCTGGGAACTTATCTTTTTTTATATTATATATTCACTATAAAAGACGCTGTTAGTGTTCAGATTCTGTCCATATAATGCTGCAGCAGCACCTTGTAAAATGGAGGCAGCCTGCTGGTAAAGTTATAGTCTGAGATAAGGCTTTTAATTGGCACATTTAACAAAGGAACGAGATAAGAATAAAAGCAAAAGTGAGTTAAAATCACTTTATCATGACATAATTTAACTGTTTGAACGTCTGTTTAGCCTACACTGGCCAAAGGCCAAACATTTTGGTAGGGGCTTCAGTTCATATCAAATCTAAACTAACCTTTTTAAAAAAGGAGGAAAGCAATATAAGGGATGGACCCAAACTCACACAACCTTGATCACTTTTTCAATAACTCTTAACTTTATCTTCTCGCATACCCTAACCCTCGAATGTGGTTCCGCTAAACTTTAAATTTGTCGCTAACCCTCGAAAGGTACATTCGCTAACCCTTGAAGTCGGCCATAACCTGACATGTGTCATTCGGTAACCCTCTATTTAGCTATTGATTTTGCAACCCCTCGAAAGTCATGCGGAAGTCCTCCAATTGCCCTCTTGCGAGGAAAGTTAGTATTTAAACAAGATTTGTTGATTTTAACCAACCATGGTCCCCAGACGCATTTCCCAGGTCCCGAGATCCATTTACAGTAAGTACCAATGATTTTTAGTGTATTTATAAGAACTTTCAACTCTTTTTCCCCTTGCTTTAATGGCTCTGTTTTCAACTATTAACACTATAGAACTTTTACTGACGTTCTATAGTTCTAAGGACCAAACTTTAGGGGTTGGTTGTTCGGCCATCTCTAGAATATATGTGATATAAATTGGAATAAGGGAGTCCTGTATTCAGCTTAAACATTATAAAATTATAAGCAGGTGGCACTGTGGCTCAGTGGTTATCATTGTTACCCTTGCAGTGAAGTCCTGAGTTCGCATTCCACCCTGGACCCATCTGGGCAAGGAGTTTGCTGTTCTCCGGCCCGTGTTGCGGTCGTGGTTTCCTCTGGGCATTCTGGTTTCCCCCACAATCATACAGACATAAGTAGGTTTGTATGTGTCAAATAAATGTGCTTAGATTGTAAGGCTCTTCGGGCGGACCGTGATGTTGAATGTACAAATTTACAATGAATTGTAAAGTGCTACGGAGATTTAGCGGACTATTTAAATCTACAATAATACAAATACCAAAATAATAGCATATTATGCTATAATGAAGTGCATAAAGGTGGAAAATCAGAGCCGTG
Source organism: Hymenochirus boettgeri (assembly GCA_019447015.1). Classification (NCBI taxonomy): domain Eukaryota; kingdom Metazoa; phylum Chordata; class Amphibia; order Anura; family Pipidae; genus Hymenochirus; species Hymenochirus boettgeri. The sequence continues at coordinate 10,011,561 of CM033475.1, forward strand.
GTTTTAATTAGGGGTCAATTGAAGATTAAGACCAAAGGTCCGACATCAGGGGGTTTATTAACCAGCCCGCAGACTAAAACAACAGAAGTAAACCTTTAATGTAAGGAAGGAAAGGAATAGACATCTTAGACTTCAGGAGCCAGCATATGGGCACCAAATGATAATTCTACCTAATGGCCCTTCAAACCATAAGATAAAGGCTGCACCTCTAAAAGTCCATTTTACAGTTCTGCGTTCCAAGTGTTCAGTGGGAGACATTGGTCCACAAACATGATTTAGTTTACCCGAAAAAAACTGTAATGCCCCTTACTGTTTGTGTTTTGTTCATTGGAATTCTCTAATTAAGAAGTTTATATTGTTTAGTCAAATCTTATTGGTAAAGAGGGATGGTCGGTTTCTGCGGATCCAACCGGGGTCCGCTGGCGGATTTATCCCGTTCCGCGAACGGCAGGATTTTTCTGGAATTTCCGCTTCCGAACTTCCGAACCGAGGATTTCCGTATTCAATTTTCAAAATTACGAGATTTTCTCGTATTCCGGAAACTTTTTCGAAATAAGTATTTTCTAAAATTTTTTTTTCGAATTACGATGAATTTCTCCGTATTTTCGAAAATACGTATTTTTGAAAATTTCAAATTACAAGATTTATTGTATTTTCGAAAATTTTCGAAAATACGTATTTTCGACAATTTTTCGAAATTACGAGGCTGGAATTTTCTCGTATTTTCGAAAATTTTGAAATTACGAGATTAATCGATTTTTCTAAAATACGTATTTTTATTTTTGAAATTTCGAAATTACAAGATTTATCGTCTTTTCGAAATTTTCGAAAATACTTATTTTCGAAAATACGGGAAATCTCGTCATTTCGAGGATATTTTTCATTTTAAAGGGTCCGCAGATATTTCCCTATTTTTCGAATTTTTTCGAAATTGCGGATCCTCGGCGGACCGCCGCTTTTTGCGAAGTTCGGACTCTCTATTGGTAATAGTTTGGATAGAGTGAGCATCGCTTAACAGATATTAACTCAAACAGTTCTGGAGAATAATTCTTCTCCCACACGCATTTGGATAAAACCATGGGGTGAACTGGCAGTCTTTGGTTCCATATCAAATGTTCCATATTCAAAAGTGGGCCCTTGGATTCATGAAAGATTTGAGACAACATGATACAGGTCTAGAATTCGGACTTCCTCCATTCTACAAGCCACACACGTTTAATATCTTTATAATAAACTTTGTATTGAAAAACTTTTAAAAATGAAAAAATAATTTAGAGCTGATGGGAAGTGTTATAACATAGGCAAGAGTTAACAGAACAGTTTTGTGTTTTTAGGGTTGCTCTATTTCTAAATTCCTTTCTGCAATTCACCTGGAGAGCCTTAAAAGCTTAATCCACCCTTAACGCACAAAATTGGTCAGATGGCCCCTCCCCCATGCATTTAATTAAGGCATTGACTGCTGACTCACAACCAATGATTGATAGCTGTTTTCCTTTCCCCTACTGGCACTTGCTCAGTTCCTAAAACTCGTGAGCAAAGGAGGAATGGCAACTTCTGTCGAGAAAGGGAGAGAAAAATGTAATCACTTAAATATATGGTTTAATAACACAAATGTATAAGTGGCTGATAGGCAGTTGGGGTTAGGGGTAAATACCTTAAAGTTCATGAGTTTTTTTGGTTTTAAAGGGTATGGGGACAACTCGTTTGAAATTATATGGGGATTTCAAGAAAAAAAAAAAGGTGATGACAAACCCCAATACGTTTGGTTCATGGATGATGAACTATGGTTATTTTTTGATAACAATTTAAGGATAATAATAGAGCCTCCCAAGGAGGCACTGGGCAAAAATACAAATTCACAATGAAATTAAATGTATTTATCACAGTTATTCAATTCTTTGAGTCAATGAGTCTTAGCATTTAACCAAGCCAAGTTCCAAGGACTGACTGACCTACAGTACGACAGCTTGTTGTGGTATTTATTTCCCTGTGAGGCTCTGGGGTTACCGAGTACACTCGAGGGTTTCAGCGAATGGTTGGGCTGGGGCATGGCTAGTTATTCTTTGTGGTGCTTAACAATTATAAGTGAGGGATTTGAAGGTCACAGAAAACATTGTGAGTCATTATGTTTGCAGTCTGTTTGTTCCTGATTCAGTTTTTCTCAGTGGCTTATGTTTCAGAAAAAACTTTATTTGCTCTAACAAATCCTGGGGATCCCTTCAATGTGTTCGGAGCAGAAATTCTTGTAAGGTCATTTCATAAGCTTAGTAGTAGGGGTGGCGGGGTGTGGGGGGCTTCGACAGGAGAAAATCAATGAAATTTTAATTATAAAAATTAAAAATAAAAAGTTTAATATACACGTTAAATTTGGTCTTTTAAAGGCTACAAGATAGGATTGCGCAAAGGCATATGAAAGTGCGTGTTTTATTGTGAAAACTCAATAAAATTGATATTGTGATTAGAGATGGCCAAACCACATAGTTCGTTCCGTTTTGGATTCCCGGCTCTCAAAATAGCCTTGACCGTTCGATTTTTCGAAAATAACGATCGGGAAACTTTGAACGTGGTCTTTGTTCGTATTTTCGAGGATTTTTAACGTTCGTAATTTTTCCAAAGTTATCGAAAATAGCTCCGTACACTTAGAAAATCTTCGAAAATTTGTTCCGAAGTCTCGAATCTGGAGGATCCTTCGATTTTCGGAACCGAGGGGTTTTTCGGTGTCAATCCAGGCTTCAAGGGGTTCTGTGTCGGATCGCAGGCTCATATCGGACCTGGATCCCATTTCTCGCATTGTGATGAGGTCGAGTAACTTTGGCCAACTTTCATTTTGTTTGTATGGTGTGTTAGAGAGACACTGTAAAACTACAGTACTTCAACGCGGTTCAGGTGTCTTCAAATCAAGAGGAAACAGGGTAATTTAATCAAGAAAGTGGTAATCGGCTTGAATACAACCATGAAGAAAGCGGTAATCAGCCTTGAATACATCCCATGAAGAAAGCGGTATTCATCCCTGATACAACCCTGAAGAATAGGTAATCAGCCTTGAATACAACCTTGATAAAAGCGGTAATTCAGCCTTGAATACACATGGAAAGGCGGTAATCATCCTTAAATACACACTCATGCAGAAAGCGTAATCATCCTTGACTACAACCATGACTAAATCGGCCCTAATCAGCCTTGAATACAACCATGAATAAATAGGTAATCAGCCTGAATACACCCAGAACGAACGTAATCAGAGGCCTTGAATACAACCATGAAGAATAGGTATCAGCCTTGAATACACCATGAAGAAAGCGGTAATCACCTTGTAATTCCACCATGAATAAATCGGTATCAGCCTTGAATACACCAATGTAGAAAGCGGTAATCTCCCTTGATACAACCACGAAGAAATATGTAATCAGCCTTGAATACAACCATGAAGAAATAGGTTAATCAGCCTTGAATACCAACCATGAAGATAGGTTAATCAAGCCTTGCATACACCCATAAGAAGCGTTAATCAGCTTGAATACCAACCATGACGGAACTAGTTAATCAGCCGTTGAATACACCAGAAGAAATGAGTAATCAGCCTTGAATACCACCATGAAGAAGGCGGTATCAGCCTTGAATACACACCCCTGAATAATAGGTACTCAGCCTATTAATACACCATGAAGAACTAGTTAATCAGCCTTGAATACAACCATGAACAACTCGGTAATCATCCTTGAATACACCATGAACATATGTAATCAGCCTTGAATACAACCTGAACAATGGTATCAGCCTTGAATACAACCATGAAGAAAGCGGTAATCCAGCCTTGAATACAACCATGAAGAAATAGGTAATCGCCTTCAATACAACCATGAGAAATCGGTAATCACCTTGAAATACACCATGAAGACAGGCGGTACTTCAGCCTTGAATACAACCATGAAGAAATATATAGGTATCAGCCTTGAATACAACCCTGAAGAAATAGGTAGCAGCCTTGATACACCCATGAAAAATAGTTAATCAGCCTTGAATACCACATGAAGAAATAGGTATCATCCTTGAAATCCACCCATGAAGAACTAGTTACTCACCTTGAATCACAACCATGACGAAATAGTAATCCTTGGATACACCCTGAAGAAATAGGTATCAGCCTTGAATAGCAACCATGAGAAATAGGTATCCAGCTTTAATACAACCATGAAAAAGCGTTACTCATCTTGAATACAACCATGAAGAAAGCGGTATCAGCCTTGAATACAACCATGTAGAAAGCGTAAATCAGCCTTTGATACACCCATGAAGAACTAGTAATCAGACCTTGATACCACCATGAAGAATAGGTATCAAGCCTTGAATACAACCATGAAGAAATAGGTATCAGCCTGAATACACCCCATGAGAACTAGGTAAATCAAGCCTTGATAAAAAAAAAAAAAACAAAAACCATGAAGAAAGCGGTATTCAGCCTTGAATACAACCATGAAGAAATAGGTAATCAGCCTTGAATACACCCATGAAGAATTAGGTAACACCTTGACTACCCCCATGAGAAATAGGTAATCATCCTTGTAATACAACCATGAAGAAGGCGATTTTGTACTCACCTTGAATACAACCATGTAGAAAGCGGTATCAGCCTTGGAATACACCCATGAAAGAAATAGGATAATCAGCCTTGAATACAACCATGAAGAAATACTGTTAATCATTCCTTGAATACACCCATGAATAAATAGGAAATCAGCCTTGAATACACCCATGAAGAAAGCGGTACATCTTGCAGGCTACAACCATAAGAAAGCGGTATCACAGCCTTGAATACAACATGAGAAGAGTCGGTATCAGGCCTTGATACAACCTCATGAAGAAATAGGTAATCAGCCTTGCTACAACCATACGAAATAGGTAATTCAGCCTTGAATCAATCCATTAGAAATAGGTATCAGCTTGAATCCAACCATGAAGAAATGGTAATACAGCCTTGAATCAACCATGAAGAAAGCGGTAATCGCCTTAGAAATACACCCATGAAGAAATAGGTAATCAACCTTGATACAACCATAAGAAGCGGTAATCAGCGCCTTGATACAAACCATGAAGAAAGCGGTAATCAGCCTTGAATACCACCTGAAGAAATAGGCTAGTCAGCCTTTAGTTTCTAGTTCTAGCTTAACACTGTATAAGAAGATACAGTCAAAAAAGTGGCAGAATCACATACACAACAGATAAGAGAACAGGAAATTTGCACTCCGAATCGTAGTAAATCGTAGGATAAGCAAGGGTTGTACAATCTAATTCATATTTACTCACTGGGCTGCCTATCACATTGATACCGCATGGTTTTCACTGTAACGTGGTGGTAAATAATACATACAGTCATACATTACTGATACTGATAAATGTCCGTATATACTGACCATGACATTAATTTAATGCCCACTCCTTTATAAATACCACCCTTTATATATCAACCAGGGCAAAGAATCCCCCCCTCTTCTTCCTTCCCCCTTCTCTTCTTTTCCCCTTTTTGGATAGCTGTTAGGGTATCTATACTAACTAATCACCTGGTAGCCTGTAGTGTCTTGTATCCTGTGTTTGGCTATCTGTTGGTATCTATATACTAATCCCGGGTACCTGTAGTGTGTCTGTATCCTGGTGTTTTGGATATCTGTTGGGTATATATATACTATCCCTGGGTACCTGTAGTGTTTCTCTTATCATGTTGTGGATATCTGTTGGGTATCTATATACTAATCCCGGGGTCCGTAGTGTCTCTGTATCACTGTGTTTGGATATCTGTTGGGTATCTATATCTTATCCCTGGTGTACCTGTAGTTGTCTCTGTATCCTTTGTTGGATATCTGGTTGGTTATCATATACATAACTCCCTGGGTACCTGTAGTGTCTCTGTAGACCGTGTGTTGGATATCTGTTGAGGTATCTAATTACTCATCCCTGGGTACCGTAGTGTCTCTGTTCCTGTGTTTGATATCGGTGGGTATCTATATCTAACCACTGGTAAACTGTATGTGATCTCTGTATCCGTGTTTGGATAATCTGGTTGAGGTATCTATATGATCAATCCCGGGTAGCTGTAGGTCTCTGATCCTGTGTTTGGGATATTGTAGGGATTCTTATGCTAATCCCTGGTACGTAGTGTCCTCTGTATCCTGTGTTGTATTTGTTGAGGTTCTATATGTAATCCCGGGTACGTGTAGTGTCTCTGTATCCATGTTTTGTTGATATTTGTTGGTACTCTATATACTAATCCCCTGGTGTTTGATTGTCTCTGTATTCCTGTGTTTGTGATATCGTTTGGGTATCGTCTACTAATGTCCTGGGTTACCCTGTTTGTCTCTGTATCCTGGTTGGATATCTTCGGGGTTAATCTATATACTATTCCCTGGGTACACTGGTAGTTCTCTGATCCTGTGTTTGAGATATCTGTTGGGGTATCTATAATATCTCCTGGACGTAGCGGCGTATGTCTCGATCCTGTTGTTGGATCTTTGGGTATCTACTTCCTAATCCCTGGGTACTGTAGTGTCTCTGCATCTCCTGTGTTTGGATATCTGTTGGGTATCTAAACTACATCCCTGGGTACCACTGTAGTGTCGTCTGTATCCTGTGTTTGGATATCTGTTGGGTATCTGTATATCTAATCCCTGGGTACTGTAGTTTCTCCTGTATCCTGTGTTTGGATATTCGTTAGGGTATCTATATGCTAATCCCTGGGTACCTGTTTAGTGTCTCTGTTACGCTGTGTTTGAGATATCTGTTGGGTACTATATCTAATCCCGTGGTACCCGTAGTGTCTCTGGTATCCTGTTTTGAGTATCTGTTTGTATCTGATATACTATCCCTGGGTACTGTAGTGTCTCTGTATCCTGTGTTTGGATATCCGTTGGACTAAATGCTGGTAGTGTTCGATCTGTTGGATCTGAGTGCTTTCTATCCCTGGGTACCTGTACGTTGTCCTCTGTATCCTGTGAGTTTGGATTCTGTTTTGGGTATCTCATGCTAATCCCCTGGTACCGTAGTGTCTCTGTACTCCTGTGTTTGGATATCTGATCTGGTTTACTCTACTAACCCTGGGTACCTTCGTGTCTCTGTATATCATGTGTTTGGATAGTCGTTTTTGCAATCTATACTGCTAAGCCCTGGGGTTACCTGTAGGTGTCTCTGTATCCTGTGTTTGGATATTGTTGGGTATCTATATACTAATCCCTGGGTACACTGTAGGTCCTGTATCCTGTGTTTGGATTATGTTGGGTATCTATATACTATCCCTGGTACCCTGTAGGCTCTGTTCGTTGGTGATCTTTAGATAATCCCTGGACTGTAGTGTAGCGGATATGTGTTGGGATATCGTGGATTATATCTAATCCCTGGGTACCTGTAGTCTCTGTATCCTGGTTGTGTATATCTGTTGGGTATCTATATACTAATCCCTGGGTACACTGTAGTGTCTCGTTCCTGTGTTTGGAGTATCTGTTGGGTATCTAATAGCTATATCCTGGGTACCGTAGTGTCTCTGTATATGTGGTTTGGATTCGGTTGAGTATCTTATAGCTAATCCCTGGGTACCCCTGGTAGTGCTCTGTATCCTGTGTTTGGATATTCTTTTTGGGTATCTGATACTAATCCCGGGTACCTTGTGTGTCTCTGTATCCTGTGTTTGGATATCTGTTGGGTATCGATATATGCTAATCCCGGGTACCTGTACGTTGTCTCTGTAATCCGTGTTTGGATTCTGTTGGTACTATATGCTAAACCTGGGTCCTGTAGTGGTCTCTGTATCTGTGTTTGGATATCTGTTGGGTATGTATATGCTATCCTGTTGTAACCTTGTGTATCTCTGTTCCTGGTTTGTATATCTGGTGGTACTATACTCAATAACTATCCCTGGTTACCTGTAGTGTCTCTGTATCCTGTGTTTGGATATCTGATTGGGTATCTATATACTAATCCCTGGGTACCTGTGATGTCTCTGATATCCTGTGTTTGGCTTATGTTGTACTGACTCAATGCAACCCTTGGTATTGTAGTGTCGTCTGTATCTCCTGTGTTGATATCTGTTGGGTATCATAGGCTAATCCCTGGGTACCGTAGTGTTCTCTGTAGCCGTGTTGGATATTGTTGGGTACTATATTTACATAATCCCTGGGTACCCTGTAGTGTCCTGTATCCTGTGTTTGGATATCTGTGGGTATCTATATGCTAATCCCTGGGTATCTGTAGGTCTCGTATCCTGCTGTTTGGATATCTGTTGAGGACTCTTGATATCCCTGTGGTACCTAGTAGTGGTCTCTGTGTTCCTATGTGGATATCTGTTGGTACTATATGCTAATCCCTGGTGTACTTAGTGTCTCTTATCTGTGTTATGGATATCTGTTTTGGTATCTATATACTAACCCTGGACCTGTAGTGTCTTGATATCCTGTGTTGGATAATCTGGTTGGGTTCTATATAGCTAATCCTGGGGTACCAGTGGAGTGTCTCTGTCTCCTTTGTTTGGATTCCTGTTGGGTATCTATATGCTAATCCCTTTGGTACTTTTAGTCTCTGTATCCTGTGGTTTGGATATCTTTGGGTATTCTATATGCTAATTCCCTGGGGTACCGCACTGTAGGTCCTCTGTGTATCTTGTTTGTGATATCTGGGTGGTATCTATATGCTAACCCTGGTGTACTCTGTACGTGTCTCTGTATCCTTTGTTTGGCTATCTGTTGGGTATCAAACAGGGTACTATGTCCTGTATCCTTGTTTGGATTCTTGGATTATATACGGGACCTGTAGTGTTCTTCCGGGTTGAATCTGTTGGATCAATCTTCTATCCGTCCGTGTGTCTTTTGGATATCTGTTGGGTATCTATATGCTAATCCCTGTGTACCTGTAGTGTCTCCTGTATCTGTGTTTGGTATCTGTTGGGTATCTGAATGCAATCCCCTGTGTACCTGTAGTGTCTCTGTATCCTTGGTTGGATACTGTTGGGTATCTATATAACTAATCCCTGGGTATAGCTGTAGTGCTCTCTGATCTGTGTTGGATATCGTTGGTATCTATATCTAATCCCGGGTACTGTAAGTGTCTCTGTATGCTGTGTTTGGGATATCTGTGGGGTATCATATACTAATCCCTGGGTACCTGTAGTTGTCTCGTACCTGTGTTTGGATATTGTTGGGTATCATAGACTAATCCACTGGGGTAACTTAGTGTCCTGTATCCTGTGTTTGGATATGCTGCTTGGGTATCTATATGACACTCCTGTGTACCTGAAGTGTCTGCTGTTGCCTGTGTTTTGGCTATCTGTTGGGTATCGTATATAGTTATCCCTGGGTACTGTAGTGTCTCTGTAGCCTTTGTGTTTGGATATCTGTTGAGGATATCTATTGGTACTAATCCTGGTACCGTATATGTCTCTGTAATCTGTTTTGGCTATCTCTGTTAGTCGCTAAACTAATCCCTGGGTACTGTAGTGTCTCTGTACCTGTGTTTGGATATCTTTTGGGTATCTATATACTAATCTGGGTACTCTATTAAGTGTCTCTGTATTCCTGTGTTTTGGATAGCTGTTGGGGATACTATATACTAATCCTGGGTTACCTATAGTGTCCTCTGTATCCTGGTTTGATATCTGTTGGGTATCTATATGCTTATCCTGGTACCTTAGTGGTCTCGTATCCTGGTTTGATATCTGTTAGGTATCTATACTACATCCCTGGGTACCTAATAGTGTCTCTTCCTCTGAATTTGTTATTTACTAATCCCTGGTAAGTGTTCTGATATCTGTTTGGATATCTTGGGTATTATATCTAATCCTGAGTACCTATAGGGTTCTACTGTATCCGTGATTTGGTTAATTCCTGGTCTTAGTGTATCTGTATTTGTTGGTATCTAATATACCTTTACCTAGGTCTGTATCCGTTTCTTGGTTTCTAGATAACTAATCTGGTACCTGATTCTCTGTATCCTGTGTTGGATCTGCTGTGGTATCTTATAATACTTAATCCCTGGCCGTACCTATGTGTCTCTGTATCCTGTGTTTGGATATCTGTTGGTCTCTATTGCCAATCCATGGGTACCTATAGTTCTACTGTATCCTGTTTTGGATATCTTGTTAGGTATCTATATACTATCCCTGGGTTACCTGTAGTGTCTCGTATCCGTGTTTGGTAATCTGTTGGTATCTATATACTAATCCCTGCGGTACCTTAGTGTCTCTGTATCCTGTGTTTGGATATCTGTTGGGTATCCGTATATGTATCCCTGAGGTACCTGTGTTCTCTGTATCCTGTGTTTGAGATGATTGTGGGGTATCTATACTAATCCCTGGGTACCTATAGTGTATCTGTGTATCTGTTTTGGGTATATATTATACTAATCCCCTGGGTACCTGTAGTGTCTCTGGATCCTGTGTTTGGATATCTGTTGGTATCTATATACTAATCCCTGGGTACTCGTATGTGTCTCTGTATCTGTGTTTGGATATTGTTGGTATCTATTCTAATCCTGGTACCTTAGGTTCTGTCCGGTTTGGATTAGTAGGTATTCTATTACTATCCCTGGGTACCTTTAGTGTCTCTTGTTCCGTGTTTGGATATCTGTTAGGGTATCTATATACTAATCCCTGGGTACCTGTAGTGTCTCGTATCCTGTGTTGGATATGTTAGGTTATCTATGACTAATCCCCGGGTACCTGTAGTGTCTCTGTATCTGTGTTTTGGGACTCTGTTGGGATTATAGGCTAATCAACTGGGTACCTGTAGTGTTCGTGTATCGTTGTTTGGAATATTTGTTGGGTATCTATATATAATCTGGACTCTTAGTGTCTAGGTCTCGTATCACTGTTGTTTGGAGATCTGTTAGGTAATATATTGCTAATCCCTGGGTACCTGTATGTAGTGTATTCTGTGGTTGGATATCTGTTGGGTTATTATATGCTAATCCGGGTTAGCGTCGTGTCCTGTATCCTGTGTTTGGATATATGTTGGTATCTATATGCTATACACTGGGTACACTGTAGGTATCTGTATCTGATGTTTGGAGATTGTGGGGATCATATGCTGAATCCTGGACGGTAGTGTATCTGATCCAGGGTGTTGGAGTATATTTGGTGGTATCTTATTACTTAATTCCACTGGGTACCTGTTGGTTTCTCAGTATCCTGGTTTGGTAATCTGTTGGGTATCTATATGCTAATCCTGGGTACTGTGTGTTCTGATGGTGGTGGTTGGGATGTTTTGGATATCTATATGTTATCCCTGGGTACATGTAACTCGTGTGTCTTGGTTATCTAGAGAACTACCTAGTCTCCTCTGGGTTATTTTATAAGTGGTTTGTTGATCCTAGATTGCCATGAGGCTATAGGGTCTTATGAGCATCCTGAGGTTGCTATGGGGTATCTCTGAGATCTTTCTTGTATCTTTGAGCTTGCTACGCTATCTCTACAATTCTCTCTTTGGTATCTAAAGCTCGATTTAGGTATCTCAATGTTTCTAGTGGGTATCTCTGAGTTCGTCTCGGGTATGCTTTGAGTTCTCTCTGGGTTATCTCTGAGTCTGTCTGGTTTTATCTTTGGCTTGTATGGGTATCTCTGAGTCTCTCTCTGTATATCTTGAAACTCTTTTAGCTATCTAAGTTCTCTCGGGTTTCTTGGTTTTTTCTTGGGTATTCTCTGAATTTCTCCTGTTTTTAGTTAAGTTCTCTAGGGTATCTATGAGTTATTTTGGGGTATCAATATGTTTCTTTACAGGAATCTCTAAGTCCCTCTGGGCATCTCTGAGCTCTCTTTGGAATCGTCAAGTTTATTGGGTATATTCTGAAGGTTTTCGCTGCGGTTTCACTGAAATCTATGCAGTCCTTTGGGTTATTGATAGGTTCTCCCTGGGGTACACTAGCATCTTCGGGTTATTCTCTAAGGCTTCTCTCTGGTATCACTGAGATTGAGCTTCTCTTGGGGATCTCAAGTTCTTCGAGGTATCATGGATTCGTGTTTGGGTTATTTTCTGAGTCCTCTCTGGGTATTCTGAGTTATCGGGTATCGATCAGTTTCATCTGGGGTATGCACTGAGGTCTTCTTGGGTACCACGGAGTTCTCTATGGGTATCTCTATATTTCACTCTCTGAATGAAGTTTACTTTTCTGTGTTGTGGGGAGGTCTCTATGTGTATTGGGTTGTCGAATGTATCTGTCAGTGTTGATTACATCCGGTGTGACGCCAAGCTACTCCACAATAGAATGATGTTTGTCATCTCCTTATGTGGGTTACCTGTGAGATTTCTATGTCACAATGGTATGAGTGGTTTATGTCGTGTATTTGGGAATCTCAGATTGGTCCTGGGTTCTATTTCTTGTCTTGGCCTAAACTTCCTCCCATGTATCTCCATCTTTAGATTCAGGTCCATGTTTCCTTTATGACAGCAACAAGGTACCCTTGTGACGACTGAATATAGTGCACATACAGTAACAACCGGTTGTTACCCGTTATCTTAATATCAGGTGTTCTTCCATATAAAACTGCACCGCACACACTTTTATATTTAAAATCACAATTTATTTTTGTATCTTTGGATCATTTCCAGTGTGTTGGTCGTGTCTGTGGGGTAAGAGGGGTTTTAAGGGTGGCTTGAGGATAGACATGAATGGCCAGGTATACACTCCTCTAACCCCTCTACCCCCCCAAACAGCAGGTTTGCCTGAGAAAGAAAAGATTTTCTTCCTTGGGTACGTCCCGATTCTCACTTTGGGGTGAATACCAATGGAGGTGGATAAGTGTATGAGAATCAGCTTCTCACTTCAGAACTCTGCCCCCTATCTTTCATAAGTCCCTCTTTGGACATCTTGACAGAGAAGCTCTGCGGGGTACAGTTGCCTCCAGGTGGGGGGTACACACAGGATAAAAAAGCGCTCTCCTGATCCACCCCAAACAGAGGCCCTTCCATCGCTTTCCTTGGGAGTGGTGAAGGTCGGGGGGAAGCTCGGCTCGGGTGGTCGTACCCATGGGTTGAAGGACAAGGGGTATCATCAAAAAGTGTGGATTTCATCCCTAAAAGGAGTTATGGCCACCACCCCAAACGATGTAGGCCCTCCCATTCCTCAGCTAAAATTGGTGTAGAGATGTAAGGATTCTCCCCCTCCCCACGTGAAGACTGGTGTCGGTCAGGGATGCATATTCAAACCCGACGGGGACTTATAGGGCTTCCACTGCGCTAGGTCCAGTGCTCCCACGAATGTCATTTGAGGGGAACCACCTGAGCAGAGAGGGAGAGGAGCGAGGGGGGAAAGAGTCCATCTCATCATGTGACATCCGGCGGGAAAGTGGAACCTGTAGGCAAAGAACAACAGGGAATTTTTAGGGGGACTTTATCCTATTAGATAGTACCATTGACCTCAGACGTTTTTAACTAAGGGCTAGGCAACACTGCTGCGATTTTTTTTTGCGTTTTGCGTTTTTTTTCAAATCATTGAAAACGCGGCACAACAAAAAAACGCATTTTTTGGGGTGCCTTGCGATTGCGATTTGCGTTCGCATTTTTAATCGCAATCGCATGCGTTTTTCCATACCTAATGAAGAGAAAACGCATGTGCAAACGCAACGAAATCGCACATGAAATCGCATGCGATTCCGTGTGCCTTTGCGTTGCGCGTCTGGCAGTGTGCCCCTAATGACTTTAAACAATGAGATGAACCAGATGAATGTTCTGAATGATGAGGCATGAGGGACTTCTGGGATAGTAATCACACAGTCAAGATAAATGTCGTCATGGAAACAGGTGATTGTAGTAACAAAGGTGGTGGAAAAAAAATAACTATCGTAGAACCAACAGCAGCATTGGTACCTATTGGGCTTACAATGAACAACATGAAGCTACTGGTCAACTTTGTGTTCTTAAACGCTTTTAAAGGTATAAAAAAGACAGGAGATTCAAAAAATTCTTATCATAAAAAATGGTGCTAATTGCCCTAACCAATCAGATATTAATTAAGTATGAAGCTAACATCTGACTGGTTGGGCCAAAATTAGGCAAAATCTGATTGGGCAAAATCTGATTGGTGGGCAAAATTAGCCCCATTTTTAACAATAAAACCCCCTAAATTAAAACTGTGAAATAGTCTACAGGATTGTCCCTTTCTCTCCTTTATAAAACGAGGCCAGGAAGTTTATAACACACATTGTAACGTTCTAAAAATAGCCACTGGATCCAACAGAGGGATTTCAAATATATTCCTTGGCAGTAGACAGAATTGTCTGAAAGTGACCCAATTTGATATTAAAGAGCTGATTTTCACTTGTCAGGGTTCGACGTCAGTACATATTGCCCAAGGTTTATTGGCGAAGTGTTAAACAGATAAACGGGCCAGGAATACTGACAATGTTACGTCGGCCTGAAACCGGGATCCCACGATGCTTTAAAGTTCTCTCGAGACTTACTGCATGGCCAGCTTCCCGGTCCGGTAAGACAGAACTTATTTAGTATAGTGCACTCCCCAGTAGTAATGGCGCTAATCTTAAACTAAGCCATTAATCCATTTACGGAACTGGCGCAGCAGCGTGATATTAGTTCAAAACCCCCGCTAACCCCCGTAGTACATGGAGTTAGCGTGGATTTTGCACTAATATGCCACAAGTATGGCTGATATAGCACCTGCCCCAGAAGGTTGATTCAATAACAGCCGAACAAACCCATTGCTGTTAAATATCGGAGGTTCAGCTACACAGAGAACACTACTAGATGTGTATCTATAGCCATAGGCCATTCTTAGTCTTAGACGTAGGCAGGGCGGATTCCATAGCACCCGTTCTGGGAAATTTCATATGTCCCATTAAACCACTTGACGGTTTCAATCATAGGACACAATGCATTCAGTACGTAGATATTTTTGCCCGATAGGCCTTGGCCAGGGATGTCCAACCTGCGTCTCCAGGTGTTTGAAAAACTATAACTCAGTTATTCCTCCATTTTAGAAGAAACCAAGGAATGGGAGTTGAGTTTTCAAACACTGGAGGGCACACTGGTTAGTCATCCTGGTCCTAGGTCATACCCCACCCCACAAGTGACTCTTAGGACTAGGCACCACTACAACGCACGCAATGCGTGTGAAACAGATTACCATGGGTTTGCGCCAGTGATTGCAGTGTTTCGAAAACAGATCGCGCTAGTGTGGCCTAGCCCTTAAGGGTTATTTTTCAATCCTAGAGAGATGGCCATAGAACATAGAACATCACAAGTAGCCATGTGTTCAAAGCTTAATGTAACCAGTTCTGCTTATAGTAATGAATATGGGATTAGCAAATGAAATGACCTGAGCTATTACGTTGGATTTCAGGAGAACTGACCCCGGTCTGATTTCAGGAGAACGACCCGTCTGATTTCAGAGAACTGGACCCGGTTCTGATATAGGAGAACTACCCCAGGTCTGATTTCAGGAGAACTGACACCGGTCTGAATTTCAGGAGAACTGACCCGGTCTGATTTCAGGAGAACTGACCCCGGTCTGATTTCAGGAGAACTGACCCCGGTCTGATTTCAGGAGAAACTGACCCGGTCTGATTTCAGGAGAATGACCCCGGTCTGATTCAGGAGAAACGACCCCGGTCTGATTTCAGTCGAGAACTGACCCCGGTCTGATTTCAGGAGAACTGACCCCGGGTTCTGATTTCAGGAGAACTGACCCCGTCTGATTTCAGAACTGACCCCGGTCGATTTCAGAGAAACTGACCCCGGTCTGATTTCAGGAGAACTGACCCGTCTGATTATCTGAGAAACGACCCCGGTCTGATTTCAGGAGAAATGAACCCCCGGTTGATTTCAGGATGAACTCGAACCCCGGTCTGATTTCAGGAGAATGACCCCGGTCTGATTTCAGAACTGACCTCTGATTGGAGAACCCCGGTCTGATTTCAGGAGAACTGACCCGGCGATTAACAGAAGGTTTGGCGGTTTTAGAGTAAAACGGGGGGACGGGGGCCTTTTGGTGACGTCCCCGGGGGGGCTTTATTCCTTCCATGAACAAAAAGGAAATTATAGAAACACCCGTCCATTATTTTGGGAAATATATTTAGGATGTCGGGTCGATATACAACTTGGTCTATGTGAATGATTCTGGACGCCCTGCTGTGCATTGTAAACAGGAACAAGATCGCAATGAGATCATTACCAGGACCCACAGGTGGGACAATTAAAACGACTCCATTGCTAAAGTCATAGAAATGCCCCTTCCAACATCAAAAGTTCGTTTCGCGGACGTTTTTTGAAAGGTAAAATCCATCTTCAGTGTCAGGGACGCCTGCTGGGCCCAGCAATGTTGTACTGGGCTATTAGCTGGATGGAATTAATGAGTTTATTTAATTGCTAATGTTCTCTCCAGCTTCCCACTGACTTGTGGGAGTTTCCTGCTCCGGGATTTTCCGGGATGTGTATGGCTGTAATTACACTAGAAACTTAAAGGGAAACAGAACTAATAATGAAAAAAAGTAAGTTCTTGTATTAAATATTAACGGAGATGAACTATGGTTGGTAATGGAGGGAAACATCCCGCCTGGCGCTGTTATACCGGCTGCATTAACAATGGCTAATAGCATTAAAATCCTGCAAAGCTTACAGCAATCGTAATCTAGTCAGGAGCCCGATAGCTACGCGCAAAGTGTCACTAAAAGAAATAACATTGTTAGGTGAGTTTCCCGGCACTTTGAAGGCGGTAAGTAATTACCAGGTTCCGTATTGCAGTTATCACTTAGAGAGATTTACTGCATCACAGGAACTATCTGCATACCCTTTAATATTACCCCTTTAATAGTTACACTTATAGTAACATACCCTTTAATATTACCCCTTTAATAGTTACACATATAGAAACACATACCCTTTAATATTACCCCTTAATAGTAACATTATAGAAACACATACCCGTTAATTACCCTTTAATAGTTACACTTATAGTAACAACATACCCTTTAATATTACCCTTTAATAGTTACACTTATAAGTAACAACATACCCTTTAATATTCCCCCTTTATAGTAACATATAGAAACACATACCTTTAATTACCCTCTAATAGTTCACTAGAGTAACAACTACCTTTAATATTACCCCCTTTAATAGTTACATATAGAAAACATACCCTAATATTACCCCTTTAATAGTACACTATAGTAAACAACATACCTTTAATATTACCCTTTAATAGTTAACACTATAGAAACACATACCCTTTAATATTACCCCTTTAATAGTTACACTTATAGATAACAACATACCCTTTAATATACCCTTTAATAGTTCACACATATAGAAACACATACCCTTTAATATTACCCCTTTAATAGTTATACTATAGATACACAATCCTTACTATTACCCCTTTAATAGTTACACTATAGTAACAACATACCCTTTAATATTACCCCTTTAATAGTTACACATATAGAAACACATACCCTTTAATATTACCCCTTTAATAGTTACACATATAGAAACACATACCCTTTAATATTACCCCTTTAGATGTACACTTATAGTAACAACATACCCTTTAATATTACCCCTTTAATAGTTACACATATAGAAACACATACCCTTTAATATTACCCCTTTAATAGTTTACTTATAGTAACAAACATATCCCTTTAATATTACCCCTTAATAGTTACACATTATAGAAAACATACCTAAATTACCCTTAATAGTTAACTTATAGTAACAAACATACCCTTTAATATTACCCCTTTAATAGTTACACTTATAGTAACAAATATCCTTTAATATACCCCTTTAATAGTTACACATATAGAAACACATACCCTTTAATATTACCCCTTTAATAGTTATACTTATAGTAACAACATACCCTATATTACCCCTTTAATAGTTACACTTATAGTAACAACATACCCTTTAATATTACCCTTTAATAGTTACACTTATAGTAACAACATACCCTTTAATATTACCCCTATAGTTACACTTATAGAAACACATACCCTTTAACATTCCCCTTTAATAGTTACACTTATAGTAACAACATACCCTTTAATATTACCCCTTTAATAGTTACACTTATAGAAACACATACCCTTAAATTACCCCCTTTAATAGTTTACATTATAGTAACAAACATTATCCTTTACATTACCCCTTAATAGTTAAATTTAGTAACAACATACCCTTTAATATTACCCCTTAATAGTTACACATATAGAAACACATAACCTTTAATATTACCCCTTTAATAGTTACACTTATAGTAACAACACATACACCCTTTAATATTACCCCTTTAATAGTTAACATATAGAAACACATACCCTTAATATTACCCCTTTAATAGTTACACTTATAGTAACAACATACCCTTTAATATTACCCTTTAATAGTTACACATATAGAAACAAATACCCTTTAATATTACCTTTAATAGTTATACTTATAGTAACAAAACTATACTTATATTACCCCTTTAATAGTTACACTATAGTAACAACATACCTTAAATTACCCTTTCAATAGTTACACATATAGAAAACATACCCTTAAATTACCCCTTTAATAGTTAACTTATAGATACAACAACATACCCTTTAATATTACCCCTTTAATAGTTACACTTATAGTAACAACATACCTTTAATTTCCCCCTTAATGTTACCATTATAGAACAACATACCCTTACATTACCCCTTTAATAGTTACACTTATAGAAACACATACCCTTTATTACCCCTTTAATAGTTACACTTATAGTAACAACATACCCTTTAATATTACCCCTTTAATAGTTACACAATAGAAAACACATACCCTTAATTATACCCCTTTAATAGTTTACTTATAGTAAGTAACAAACATACCTTTAATTTACTCTTTAATAGTTACACTATAGAAACACATAACTAAATTACCCCTTTAATAGTTTACTTATGTAACAAACATACCCTTAAATTCCCCTTTAATAGTTACACTTATAGAACAACATACCCTTTCAATATTACCCCTTTAATAGTTACACTTATAGTAACAACATAACCTCCAACATTACCCCTTAATAGTTACACTATAGAAACACATACCCTTTATATTACCCTTAATAGTTACACTATAGATAAAAACATACCCTTAATATACCCCCTTAATAGTTACACTTATAGTAACAACATACCCTTTAATATACCCCTTAATAGTTACACTTATAGACACACATACCCTTTAATATACCCCTTTAATAGTATACTATAGTAACAACATATCCTTTAATAATTAACCCTTTAATAGTTAACACTTATAGAACACACTACCCTTTAATATTACCCCTTAAAATAGTTAACTTATAGAACAACATACCCTTAATATTACCCCTTAATAGTTACACTTATAGAACAACATACCCTAATATTACCCCTTTAATAGTTACACATAGAAACACATACCCTTAATATTACCCCCTTTAAATATCACTTATAGAACAAAAACATACCCTTTAATATTACCCCTTTAATAGTTACACTTATAGTAACAAACATACCTTAATATTACCCTTTAATTATACATTATAGTAACAACATACCTTAATATTACCCCTTAATAGTTACACTTATAGAAACAACATACCTTAATATACCCTTTAATAGTTACACTTATAGAACAACATACCCTAATACCCCTTTATAGTTACACTTATACAAACAACATTTCCTTTAATAGACCCTTTATAGTACACTATAGAAACAACATACCCTTAATATTAACCCTTTAATAGTTACACTTATAGAAACACATACCCTTAATATTACCCCTTAATAGTTATACTATAGTAACAAAATACCCTTTCATATTACCCTTAATAGTTACCTTATAAAACAACATACCCTTTAATATTACCCTTATAGTTACCTTCTACAAAACAACATACCCTTTAATATACCCTTTAATAGTTACCTTTACTAAACACATACCTTTAATATACCCCTTTAATAGTTACCTTATAAAACAACATACCCTTTAATATTACCCCTTAATAGTTACTTATAAAACACATACCCTAATATTACCCCTTTATAGTTACATTAAAACAACTACCCTTAAATTCCCTTTAATAGTTACACTTATAGAAACACATACCTCCAACATTCCCCTTTAATAGTTATAACTTATAGAAACAATACCCCCAACATTCCCTTTAATAGTTACACATATAGAAACACATACCCTCCAAACATTCCCTTAATAGTTACACTATAGAAAACACATACCCTCCAATTCCCCTTTAATAGTTAACTTATAGAAAACACATACCTCCAACATTCCCCTTTAATAGTTACACTTATAGAAAACACTACCCTCCAACATTCCTTTTAATAGTTACACTATAGAAAACATACCCTCCAACATTCCTTTAATGTACATATAGAAAACACTACCTCCAACATTCCCCTTTAATAGTACAATATAGAAACACATACCCTCCAACATTCCCCCTTTAAAGTTACACTTATAGAAACACATACCCTCCAACATTCCCCCTTTAATAGTTACACTTATAGAAACCCATACCCTCCAACATTCCCCCTTAATAGTTACACTTATAGAAACCAATACTTACAACATTTCCCTTTAATAGTTACACTTATAGAAACACATAACCTCCAACATTCCCTTTATAGTTACACTATAGAAACACATTACCCTCCAACATTCCCCCTTAATAGTTACTTATAGAAAACACATACCTTCAACATTCCCCTTTAATAGTTACACTTATAGAAACCACTACCTCCAACATTCCCTTAATAGTTACACTTATAGAAACATACTCAACATCCCTTACTCCCCTTTAATAGTTACACTTATAAAACAACATACCCTAATATTACCCCTTTAATAGTTACCTATAAAAACAACATACCTTAAATTCCCCTTTTATAGTTACCTTATAAAACAAACAACCCTAACATTACCCCTTTAATAATTACCTTATACAAAACAACAACATACCCTGTAATATACCCCTTTAATAGTACACTTATAGAAACACATACCCTCCAACATTCCCCCTTTAATAGTACACTTATAGAAACACATACCCCTCAACATTCTTTAAAGTTACACTTATAGAAACACATACCTCCAACATTCCCCTTTAATAGTAACTTATAGAAACACATACCTCCAACATTCCCCTTTAATAGTTACACTTATAGAAACACATACCCTCCAACATTCCCTTAATGTTACCATTATAGAAACACATTACCCTCCAAATTCCCCTTAATAGTTACACTTATAGAAACACAAACCCTCCAACATTCCCCTTTAATAGTTACATTATAGAAACAAATACCCTCCAACATTCCCTTTAATAGTTCACTATATAGAAACACATACCCTCCAACATCCCCTTTAATAGTTACACTTATAGAAACACATACTCCAACATTCCCCCTTTAATAGTACACTTATAGAAACACATACCCTCAACATTCCCCTTAATAGTTACACTTATAGAAACACATACCCTCCAACATTCCCCTTTAATAGTTACACTTATAGAAACACATACCTCCAACCTTCCCCTTATAGTTACACTTATGAAACACTACCCTCAACATTCCCTTAATAGTTCACTTATAGAAACACATACCCTCAACATTCCCCCTTTAATAGTTACACTTATAGAAACACATACCTCCAACATTCCCCTTTATAGTTACACTTAAGAAACACACCCTCCCAACATTCCCCCTTTAATAGTTACCATTATAGAAACACATACCTCCAACATTCCCCTTTAATAGTTACACTTATGAAACACATACCCTCCAACATTCCCCCTTTAATAGTTACACTTATAAAAAAAACATACCCTCCAACATCCCCCTTTAATAGTTACACTTATAGAACACATACCCTCCAACATTCCCCCTTAATAGTTACACTTATAGAAAACATACCTCCAACATTCCCCCTTTAATAGTACACTTATAGAAACACATACCCTCAACATTCCCCTTTAATAGTTTACATTATAGAACACATACCCTCCAACATTCCCTTTAATAGTTCACTTATAGAAAAAACTACCCTCAACATTCCCCTTAATAGTTACACTTAAGAAACACATACCCCCAACATTCCCCTTTAATAGTTACACTTATAGAAACACATACCCTCAATTCCCCTTTAATAGTACACTTATAGAAACACATACCCTCCAACATTCCCCCTTTAATAGTTACACTTATAGACAATACCCAACATTCCCTTAATAGTTACACTTATAGAAACACATACCCTCCAACATCCCTTTAATAGTTACAATTATAGATACACATACCCCCAACATTCCCCCTTTAATAGTTACACTTATAGAAACACATACCCTCCAACATCCCCTTTAATAGTTACACTTATAGAAACACATACCCTCCAACATTCCCTTTAATAGTTACACTTATAGATACACATACCCTCCAACATTCCCCTTTAATAGTTACACTTATAGAAACACATACCCTCCAACATTCCCCCTTTAATAGTACACTTATAGAAACACCTACCCTCCAACATTCCCCTTTAATAGTACACTTATAGAAACACATCCCTCCAACATCCCCTTTAGTTTACACTTATAGAAACACATACCCTCCAACATTCCCCTTTAATAGTTACAATTATAGAAACACATACCCTCCAACATTCCCCTTTATAGTTACACTATGAACACATACCCTCCAACATTCCCCCTTTAATAGTTACACTTATAGAACACTACTCAACATTCCCCTTTAATAGTTACATTATAGAAAAAATACCCTCCAACATTCCCCCTTTAATAGTTACACTTATAGAAACACATACCCTCCAACATTCCCCCTTTAATAGTTACACTTATAGAAACACATACCCTCCAACATCCTTTAAGTACACTTATAGAAAAACATACCCTCCAACATTCCCCTTTAATAGTTACACTTATAGAAACCACATACCCTCCAACATTCCCCTTTAATAGTTACACTTATAGAACACATACCCTCCAACATCCCCTTTAATAGTTACACTTATAGAAACACAATACCTCCAACATTCCCCTTTATAGTTACACTTATAGAAACACATACCCTCCAACATTCCCTTTAATAGTTACACTTATAGAACACATACCTCCAACATTCCCCCTTTAATAGTTACACTTATAGATACAAACATACCCTCCAACATTCCCCCTTAATAGTTACACTTATAGAAACACATACCCTCCAACATTCCCCTTTAATAGTTACACTTATTATAGAACACATACCCTCAACATTCCCCTTTAATAGTTAACTTATAGAAACACATACCCTCCAACATTCCCTTTAATAGTTACACTTATAGAAACACATACCCTCCAACATTCCCCCTTTAATAGTTACACTTATAGAAACACATACCCCAACATTACCCCTTTAATGTACACTTAGAAAACACATACCCTCCAACATTCCCCTTTAATAGTTACAATTATAGAAACACTACCCTCAACATCCCCCTTAATAGTTACCACTTATAGAACACATACCCTCCAACATTCCCCTTTAATGTTACACTTAAGAAACAATACCCTCCAACATTCCCCTTTAATAGTTACACTTATAGAAACACATACCCTCCCACATTCCCCTTTAATAGTTACACTTATAGAAAACACATACCCTCCAAACATTCCCCTTTAATAGTTACACCATAGAAACACATACCCTCCAACATTCCCCTTTAATAGTTACACTTTAGATACACATACCCTCAAACATTCCCCTTTAATAGTTTACACTTATAGAAACACATACCCTCCAACATTCCCCTTTAATAGTTACACTTATAGAACACAATACCTCCAACATCCTTTAATAGTACATTATAGAAACACATACCTCCAACATTCCCTTTAATAGTTACACTTATAGAAACACCTACCTCCCAACATTCCCCCTTTAATAGTTACACTTATAGAAACACATACCCTCCAAAATTCCCCCTTTAATAGTTACACTTATAGATACACATACACTCCAACATTCCCCCTTTAATAGTTACACTTATAGATACACATACCCTCCAACATTCCCCTTTAATGTTAAACTTATAGAAACAATACCCCCTCCAAACTTCCCCCTTAATAGTTACACTATAGAAACAATACCCTCCAACATTCCCCCTTTAATAGGTACACTTATAGAAACACATACCCTCCAACATACCCCTTTAATAGTTACACTATAGAACACATACCCTCCAACATTACCCCTTTAATGTACACTTATAGAAAAACATACCCATCCAACATTCCCCTTTAATAGTTACACTTATAGAAACACATACCCTCCAACATTCCCCTTTAATAGTTACACTTATAGAAAACACATACCCTCCAACATTCCCCTTTAATAGTTACACTTAAAGAAACACATACCCTCCAACATTCCCCTTTAATAGTTACACTTATAGAAAACACATACCCTCCAACATTACCCCTTAATAGTTATATTTATAGAAACACATACCCTCCACATTCCCCCTTTAATAGTTACATTATAGAAAACACATACCTTCAACAGTCCCCCTTTAATAGTTACACTTATAGAAAACACATACCCTCCAACATTCCCCTTAATGTACAATTATAGAAAAACATACCTCCACATTCCCCTTTAATAGTTACACTTATAGAAACACATACCCTCCAACATCCCCTTTAATAGTTACAATTATAGACACATACCCTCCAACATACCCCTTTATAGTCACACTTTATAGAAACACATACCCTCCAACATATCTGTTGTATTCAATTAGATCAACTGGACTTGAAATGTAGTCTTGAAGACGTTTCGCTGACATGACTGGCTTTTCAATTCAGAATGACTTGAAAGCCAGTCGGATGCAGCGAAACGTCTTCAAGAACTACATTTCAAGTCCAGTTGATCTAATGAATACAACAGATATACCATGACCTGGATGAATGAGAACCTTCACAAGCATACCTCCACATTACCCCTTTAAATATATTACTTTTTTCTATGGTCTCTGCATTTCTTTAATCCTTTCTGTTGCATTCCCCCTTCTTCATCTTATTGCCTTTAGTTATTCCTTCTCCCTTTCAGTTTCCTGTAACCCCATTCTTCTATTAAAGGGCATGTCTACACCCAAAACTTAAATGTACCCCACGGCTGGCCTACTGGTAGTGTTAAAGAATAAGAATCCATACCTTACTTCTGCTCCACAGGTTCCCCGCAGTGTCTGTCCAAAGTCTAGGAAACTGAAGAGTAGGAGCTGTCTGTGTGTACAATGTATCTGCAGGGGCGAAACTACCAGGGGAGCATGGGGAGCACGCAGGGGCCCCGTGTTCTTATTTTTCCCATGACAGAATAGCGTCCTCCCAGAAAACTACTGTGGATAAGCACAGATAGTGGCCCTATCACAGTTTTGCGGGGCCCCCGGTTGATTCCTAATTACGCCACTGTGTATCTGCCTCCCCTGGTCCTCCTGGAAGACTCAGGCATCACATGCAGGAAAACAGAATGCAGGAGGCTCCATGCACCAAAATCTGCAGTGAAATGCTTACTTTAGTATTTTTACCATGCAAGTGAAATTCCTTTCACACACTCCCCTTAGTATTATTCCATTTCTGTTTTTGTCCCATTCTCATTTGGATTCATTGTAACTTGACTTAGGTTCCCGGGTAAGAACTGCCTGAAAGTGAACACAGCTCCCAAATTATAGATGTTATTATCCAGCACTTGACATCCCTTTGTGATGCATCGACTTTTAACTTCAAAGCCTCCGTGTAAAAGATAAAAGACCACAGAGAACGTTTTACCTGAACAAATAATAAAGAGAACGTCTGGCCAAGACAGACCGCTTGTGAGACCGCAACCCTATCAGTCCTAAGGTTTGTGCAAAAGAAAATTACATTTCAACCTGTTATTACAAGAGTCTAATTAAGTATTAAAGTTCAGGGGATACCGATGAAATAGGACCATTTTTCAACGCTAACAAATACCATTAAAATCATTAAATTATGAATAAAACCTTTCTTCCTGTTTCCCAGGCTTTTGTCAAGTCTGTGGGATTGTGCCAAATATGGATTTGGCAACAGGGAGGTGAAACCAGAAGCAGAGGGCTTGAGAAGAAGAGGAAGAAGAACACTAACAATGTACATTTTTAGGGTACTAATAACATTATGAAGGTTAAAAACATAGCAGATTGGGATGTCATCACATGGAGAACTTGAAATACTGAATTAATTATATTAGAGTTCATTCTCCTTGTGTGGGAAGAATCTGGGTGCACACATCTTGTCCCTGTGTGCATAACAATGTAGTGAGCCAGCCTGGAAACAAATGAATTAGAATGTTCACAAGACAAGGGGTCACATACACTTGTATGTATGTATGTGTTTATTTAAAAAATCCACTTGGGGACACAGCGCTGTACAATATAGAATCAAAAGTCATACAAGGGGCAATAAATAATTACATAAATAAATAAGTACGGTATATTGCATCATGAAATATACAAGTGCAATATTATCTGCACACTGGCATACTGTATAAAAACCCTTTGTTTATAATGTATGACAGTGGTGCAAATATATAATATTGTATGGGGCCTAGGATGTGCATTGATTTCTTTTCTATGTTTATAATGTATGCCAGTGTGCAGATAATATGATATTGTATGGGGCCTAGGAATGTGCATTGATTATCTTTTCTATGTTATAATGTATGCCAGTGCAGATAATATGATATTGTATGGGGCCTAGGAATGGGCATTGATTATCTTTTCTATGTTGTATAAATTGTTGACCAGATCAGTAGCACTTCCACTAATGTAGTTGTAAATTAGCCTAATTGGAGTGCTTCCACAACCTTGTATGTATTTATTGGGTGGCTTGGTCAAGCCTCCATGTGGTAATAGCACCCCCAACACGCCCCTTTATGGGAGGTCTATGCCTTTAATATAAAGACTGGATGGCCTCTTCCTATTTTAAAAAGCCAAAGGGCTGGGGGAAGTGGAGAAAGCCTGTTATATGGATCCAGTGTGTAAGAATGAGAAATGCAAAAGTTTGCTAATGGTAATTGACATAAAAAGGTTAGAAGTTAGGACCTTCCAGACTGGGGTTACCTTGACGTGGTTGGAAGGCTTTTCATTCATGTGATCCACAGTAATGTATACCTTTAAAAACCCCTCGTTTATAAAGTATGGACACAGTGTGCAGATAATAGGATATGGTATGGGGCCTAGGAATGTTACATGATTATCTTTTCTATGTTATAATGTATGCCAGTGTGCAGATAATGATATTGTATGGGGCCTAGGAATGTGCATTGATTATCTTTTATTGTTTATAAAGTATGCCAGTGTGGCAGATAACATGATATGTATGGGGCCTAGGAATGTGCATTGATTATCTTTTCTATGTTTTGTTTATATGTATGCAGTGTGAGGATAACATGATATTGTATGGGGCCTGGAATGTGCATTGATTATTTCTATGTTTATAAAGTATGCCAGTGTGCAGATAACATGATATTGTATGGGCCAGGAATGTGCATTGATTATCTTTCTAGTTATAATGTATGCCAGTGTGCAGATAACATGATATTGATGGGGCCTAGGAATGTGCATTGATTATTTTTCTATGTTTATAAAGTATGCAGTGTGCGATAACATGATATTGTATAGGGCCTAGGAATGTGCATTGATTATCTTTCTATTTGTTTATAAGTATGTCAGTGTGCAGATAATATGATATTGTATGGGGCCTAGGAATGTGCATTGATTATTTTCTATGTTTATAAAGTCAGTGTGCAGATAATATGAATTGTATGGGGCCGGAAGAATGGCATTGATATATTTTCTGTGTTTATAAAGTATGTCAGTGTGCAGATAAATGATATGTATTTGTGGGCCTAGGAATGTGCATTGGATATCTTTTCTATGTTTTAAAGTATGTCAGTGTGCAGATAGATAACATGATATGTATGGGGCCTAGGAATGTGCATTGATTATCTTTTCTATGTTGAAAGTATGTCAGTGTGCAGATAACATATATTGTATGGGGCCTAGGAATGTGCATGTATCTTTTCTATGTTTGTAAAGTATGTCAGTGTGCAGATAATATGATATTGTATGGGGCCTAGGAAATGGCATTGATTATCTTTTCTATGTTTATAAAGTATGCAGTGTGCAGATAAATGATATTGTATGGGGCCTAGGAATGTGCATTGATTATATTTTCTAGTTTTATAAGGTCAGTGTGCAGATAATTATGTATGGGGCCTAGGAATGTGCATTGATTATCTTTTCATGTTGTGTAAAGTATGTCAGTGTTGCAGAAACATGATAGTATTGTATGGGGCCTAGGAATGTGCATTGATTATCTTTTCTATGTTTGTAATGTATGCCAGTGTGCAGATAATATATTGTATGGGGC
This sequence comes from Hymenochirus boettgeri, assembly GCA_019447015.1. Taxonomy (NCBI): domain Eukaryota; kingdom Metazoa; phylum Chordata; class Amphibia; order Anura; family Pipidae; genus Hymenochirus; species Hymenochirus boettgeri. The sequence goes on from CM033475.1 coordinate 10,040,034, forward strand.
CTAGGAATGTGCATTGATTATATTTCTATGTCTGGACGAATGAGAACCTTTACAAGGATAATGTGCCGTTAAACATTTGGTGACCCTAAACACTACAGGATATATTTCTATTAGTTACAATAGACAAATCAACCCAGAATGTTAACATAGTGAACTTATCCTTTAGGATGCAATGCTTTATTAGCGTTGGATCCAATTATATAAAAATGTCAACTTATGTATCCACAGTAATAGGAACCAAACTGTAATATAAACCCCATTTTCCATAATTACGGATGAGTGAAACCTTTCTATACAGTCACATCGGTATTAGGAGTTTTTACATGTTTAGTTTGTGCTGATTCTGTACATTTAAGTCTTTGTAAACACCCTAATAATCGGTATTTTAAACACACGCTAAGCTTCTCTTGAAAGCAGTACGTTACTGTGCGTACGTATAAGAGTGTGGAATGGGTAATTACCTATAATGCACTGTACAATAACAATGACGCTCTCTAGTTTATGGCAACATGGCAATAATTTAAGGACATAGTTGTAAAACCCCACAATGCTTTGTCTGCATTTTGACAATACGTCAGAAAATAGCATACGCTTTTGGTATTGCCATACAAATATATAAATATATATACAAATATATAAATATATGATTAAAGAAATATAAATATAGATATATATGATAAATTAATAGATGTAATTAAGGTTAAGACTGGTCCATAGGGAACCGCGTGATCCACTGTGGTTTTCCGACATGTCTGATCCCCAGAATCAACCGATACACTGAAATATTGGTTGGTTGGTCACAGCCAATCAACACACAGTCCAAGCAAAAAAAACGTGCAGGGGTCTATCGGGGGCAGAAATACAAACCCCTTTATAAAAGTAGAAACTGGCAGGAAAATTAAAGGGATTGTATTGCTTCTCCCATATCTGGTTAATAGATTTACACTTAGGAATGAAGTTTGTGGTTTAATAGTCGCATCGCTGTGTCTCTCTGGGTTTGTCCACCCCAATTACTAAATCCTGCTGTGGTTCAAACTAAGGAAAGCAGCTTAGAAAGGAACTGAACGGTTTACTGACCGCCAGCCAACAGGCTATGTTCACACTTGGGTGAGCGATAAAGACAGGGGGAGTATGTTCCCTGGCGTTATCGCATAGCGACATCCACTATTTTAATTGGCACCGCTATGCATCAACACACAAGACTGCTGCATGCAGTGTGTTATTTACAAACCATAACATTGCAGGGGCCGAGTGTACATGGTACCGCATTGGCTATGCGTTTCAGTGAGGAACGCACACTAGTGTGAACGAAGCCTTAAAGGGCAACTCCACCCTCATAAGAACATCTTTTAGAAAGAATGGCCTCTTTAAAATATGTTGTTATATCATAGTTTGTCCTATGAATTCATTACTGTATGCCTGCTATGCTTCTGGATGCCTCATGGAAACTGAGCAATTTAGAAACCTGTACTGAGCCTTTACTGAGCCTGGGCATGCTCAGAAGAGGCAGACAGGGGATTAACATTCAGTCATTGGCTGTGATATCAACTGTCAAATCCATAACTGACAGTTACTAACTGGAAGAACCAGGAAGGAGAAACAGGGGAAACAGGACATTGTGCAGGATTTCAGGTTAGACTTATATATTTCACATTTCAAATATTACCGTTTAGGGTTTTGGGGGGTGATTTACCTCTATGTAAGTTTTCATTTTGGGGCTGGACTTGCCTTTTAAAATGGGTTTGCACTAAACTACATTTTCCCTAAACTTAAGCCTGGAAGCGTCTGATTAAAAACATATCATTTCCCTTTTTAATGGCTAGACCACACTAAAGCGATTTAACACGCGGTCGCAATCCGATCAAGAGTGAAAAAGCGCTCACTAGTGTTGGCCAATTGTTCTGGTCACACTAGGGGCCCTATTTATAAAGGAGCGCTATCGCTTTGTATCGATATCACGTGTGTAACGATCGGTGTAACAATCATTAAAACGATTGTTAATTTACCATCATTATCGTTAATTAACAATAACGATTGTAAATTACCGATACCAATCGTAAATGATAACCCTATACAATCCCCATAGAATAGTTTATTGATAATGTACCACAGGCGTACATTATCAATAACGTGTGGTATCACACCACGTTTACAAATAGGGCCCAAAGTGCGATGTGATGCATTGCGCAAACAGACAACACGATTGTTCCCCACTATCTAATGTTAGCAAATTCTTGCTTGCAGCCCTCGTCTGGTAATCGCACATCGATGATATACTGCCGGGGCCAATACTTACGATTTTTAAATACCTCATAAATAACATTCTTTGCCATTGTGATGTCCTGCGATAGCGAAATGGTGGAAATACTGATTTTTTTTATAAATAGGCCCCCAAATGTTACAAAGTATCCGTCCCACTTTAACAGTAAGACAAAGGCACAGCTACTGCTACATCTCATAATGCCTCACAGGGATTGCTGACTTTGCCCGACTATGATTGACAGTGCAGCAGACAGAAGTTATGCGGATACCCCGGTGCGTAATTGTCTTGGTAACGCTTCGGCAGTTGCATTTTTTACAGCCCTGGGGCACAAACCTCAGATCTAATCTACTTCAATTCCAATATCCTGTACTATCTGTATCCGTGGAGGAAATACTAATTGTCTTTCTGTACATTTCATAGTGAATTTACTCCCACTTCTATGATCCTCTCTGAGCAGGGTTTGGCACAGTGGCGTATCTACGTTAAATCATTCGGGGCACGTGCCCCGGATGTTTTGCAAAGTGCCCCGAATGTTTTCCTGACTTGTGCCCCTAGTTCCGGACCCCGCGGACTCCGTCGGCGCGAGTGACGTCACGCGCACGCCGGCGCGATGACGTCACGCGCGCGACGGCGCAGAACATACAGACGGCCTCTGCGCTCCCGGCCTTCTCCTACTAGATAGATAGCAGAGTTAGATAGCAGCGTTAGATAGATAGATAGATAGCAGAGTTAGATAGCAGAGTTAGATAGAAGATAGATAGATAGATAGAATAGATAGATAGATAGTAGATAGATAGCAGAGTTAGATAGATAGATAGATAGAGTTAGATGATAGATAGCAGAGTTAGATAGTTAGATAGATAGATAGATAGATAGAGAGCAGAGTTATAATAGATAGATAGATGCAGGTTAGATAGAGATAGATAGCAGGTAGATAGATAGATAGACAGAGTTAGATAGAGATAGCAGAGTTAGATAGATAGATAGCAGAGTAGATAGATAGGAGTTAGAAGATAGATAGATAGATAGATAGCAGAGTTAGATAGATAGCAGAGTAGATAGATCGATAGATAGATAGTAGAAGATAGATAGATAGAGATAGATAGATAGATAGATAGATAGATAGATAGCAGAGTAGATAGATAAGAGCAGAGTTAGATAGATAGATAGATAGATAGACAGAGTTATAGATAGATAGCAGAGTTAGTAGATGAGATAGCAGAGTAGATAGATAGATAGCAGAGTTAGATAGATAGATAGATAGATAGCAGAGTTAGATAGATAGATAGCAGAGTTAGATAGATAGATAGATAGATATAGATAGCAGAGTGATAGATAGATAGATAGATAGATAGATAGATAGATAGATAGATAGATAGATAGATGATAGCAGAGTTAGATAGATAGCAGAGTTAGATAGATAGATAGCAGAGTTAGATAGAGATAGATAGCAGAGTTAGAAGATAAGATAGATAGCAGAGTTAGATAGATAGCAGAGTTAGAGATAGAGAGTTAGATAGATGCAGATGTTAGATAGATAGATAGATAGCAGAGTTAGATAGATAGATAGATAGCAGAGTTAGATAGATAGATAGATAGCAGAGTTAGATAGATAGAAGATAGATAGATAGATAGATAGATAGCAGAGTTAGATAGATAGATAGCAGAGTAGATAGATACATAGATAGCAGAGTTAGATAGATAGATATACAAGAGAGAGAGGGACAGATAGATAGGGGCAGAGGTCCATGTAAAAGGTACAAGAAGGTCTCCCTGGCCAAAGGTATGGCCAAGCGACTGACTACAACTGAACACAACAGTAAGTTTAAAATTACCAGATTGCTACCAGTATATAATAATATGCCAGTTTACTGTGCCTTTGTGTCATTAATTTGTGTCTCTCTATCCAAATCTCTATCTCTGTCTGTCTATTTCACTGTCTTTCTGTCTGTTTATCACTATCGGGCGTGTGTGTCTATGTTTGTGGGTTATCTATCTGTCTGTCTGTGTCTTTTGGCCATCTCATTAAGTACTTAGTGGGTGTGTCCTAATTGGGGCGGAGAAAGGGGCGTGGCCTAAAAAATTTTGCGCCGCGCTGCGCGCGGCGCATGCAGTGCCCAGGAGTGCCCCGGATCTTCTTAGACCCTAGATATGCCCCTGGTTTGGCACATATTGGTAAAGCGCCGGTATTCTTAAATACAAGTCAATAGATAACGTTAAAGGGCAACTAAAGCCACAGAACAAAACTGAACCAGAAGTCAGGACACTTTGATATAAAACCAGTAATCTGGGTCTTACCTCTCGTTTTGATACGGGCGCTGGGAAATTTACCTAAATAACATATGGTTTGTGCTTTATTTCTCAGAATTCTAGTATCAGACAGTTTGGTCAATGACCATTATGTTCTGCACATGCTCAGTCCTTAGTTATGGCAGAAACTTGTTAGTTGGTCACACCCATTAATAATATCTAGCCAATCCTTTAACAGGACAGATAAAGCAAGGGAGCATGTGACTGAGGCCAGGAGGTGTGGTCTGACACTGCCCATACACCAGATACTTCATCCAGTTCTTAACAGGCTTTGATTTACTTTAACAGAGTTTACTAAAGTGGCATTTTATAGTTATGGTGTTTTTAGGGGGGTTGTTTTCAGATTCTGGAGTATAAAAAATTGGGTTTAGTTCTCCTTTAAGAAATAACTCTCACTGTAAATAACCCTTACAGACCGTATAGTTAAACTATGATCTCACTATGACACGATGATAACCATGGATACAAGACGATTTATTAAATAACACTGGCAATCATTAAATTCAAATGTGTTAAAAAAACCACAATATTTCACTAATAGGATGTATAATAAAATATATTTAACTACAGATAAACAATGTTACCAATTATTAAATAGGAATAACAATAATGAAACTGTTAGGGAAGCAATAATAATAACAATCATCAAATACGTCATAAACCCTGCTAAACAAGCAAAAGTAATGTGGAAATACCGGTACCAATCATTAACCAGCGATAACCACCATTAAATAACATTACCAATAGGTAAATAATGATTGTGTAATAAAATAACGTTACCAATAGGTAAATAACCATCGTGTGATAAAATAACATTACCAATAGGTAAATAATGATTGTGTAATAAAATAACGTTACCAATAGGTAAATAACCATCGTGTAATAAAATAACATTACCAATCATTAACCAGCGATAACCACCATTAAATAACGTTACCAATAGGTAAATAACCATTGTGTAATAAAATAACGTTACCAATCATTAACCAGCGATAACCACCATTAAATAACGTTACCAATAGGTAAATAACCATCGTGTAATAAAATAACGTTACCAATAGGTAAATAACCATCGTGTGATAAAATAACATTACCAATAGGTAAATAATGATTGTGTAATAAAATAACGTTACCAATAGGTAAATAACCATTGTGTAATAAAATAACATTACCAATCATTAACCAGCGATAACCACCATTAAATAACGTTACCAATAGGTAAATAACCATCGTGTAATAAAATAACATTACCAATCATTAACCAGCGATAACCACCATTAAATAACGTTACCAATAGGTAAATAACCATCGTGTAATAAAATAACGTTACCAATAGGTAAATAACCATCGTGTAATAAAATAACGTTACCAATCATTAACCAGCGATAACCACCATTAAATAACGTTACCAATAGGTAAATAACCATCGTGTAATAAAATAAACGTACCAAACATACCAGCGATAACCACATAAATACGTTTACCAATAGGTAAATAACCATCGTGTAATAAAATAACGTTACCAATCATTAACCAGCGATAACCACCATTAAATAACGTTACCAATAGGTAAATAACGATTGTGTAATAAAATAATGGCCTGTGTGTATACAATACACTATGTGTGTGTTTGGGTAGGGGACATTTACGAATATCCCACCTTTATAAATATAACACTTTAAATTCCTGGTCACTAGAGGGCACTGTTTTAACAGAGTCAATAGATCTTTTAATTGTAATATTCTAAGCAACTGGTAATGTAGCATTAATCCTTATTCATTTTACACAAATGGAGACGGGCAGCAGTGGGCTTGGTAATTGTAAAATCTGCAGTGAGAGGGCAGATGTGGATGTGTTAATCCTGCAGGGGGTGATAGAGAGAGGTAGCTGCCTGACTGAATGTGTTCCAATTATGGATTGGAGCATGACGTACGTTGGGGGCGATGCAGAAAGAAAAGCGCCGTTATTTACCCTTGCGAGATCCCACAATGCAGTACATACATGGCGGGATCGCGGTCAGCTACACTGATTTGTGCTACTGTGTAGATGCCTATAAAGCAAAGGCTGTGCTGGGCTATTTCCGAAAAGTTTTGGGAAATTGCTCAGCCACAGCAAAATGAGTGTAAATCTTCTGCAAACCCATAATACATTAGGTGGCGTCGGTTTTACCCTCATTATGACAGTTAGCGGGTGTCATGGCATCGCCCTGATAATTGGGCCCCTCCGATTGCATAAAAACTGTCATTGGATTACAAAACGCAGTAATACTGGTCGCAGGCTCAGCGATTTTTTTAACTGGTAGACCTTGAATTGGGGTCTAACCTATGTAAATGTCAAGTGTGAAGTTTTCCCTCTGTTTCCAATTCCCTCCTTCCATATCTCACGTTCAGCAAGTTAAATCCCCCACGAGACCTTAATCCCCCACTAATACAGAGATCGATTGGTTTAATTGATTCCACCCCCTGCATGGCACAGGTCACAATATAATTCCTCTTCAAACTGATGATCGATGGTGCAAGGTTCCTGATTGATTTTAGATCCATTGCAGCCATTGGCCCATGTATGGCCTGACATTTCCATCAGTCTTTCCCTTGCTGCAGATGAAGGACGGGATATTTATTTATAGTGCAGTATATAGAATATTTTACATCTGCTATTTCTTATTGCATGTCACCATGTGTGTTGATTTAAAGGGATTTAAAGGGACACGTTCAACATCATCATATCTCACTGAAAAGACCCTTCTGTTCATTATAAAACCCATCTGATTCCCCTGGATTCATCGTCCGTCTTTTAGGCGCCTCCTTTACACATTTATTCGCCATTTGACATTTTCCGTCCCTCTCCCCCCATGGCCCTCGCTGTTCCCATTGCAGTTGATTGATCTGTGTTGCTTTGTTCATTATTTACGTTGATGGCAAAGTGTCTCTGCTGGAAGCCCAGTAGAGGTTGACAATGATGGTCGGTAATTGAAGACGTGTCTCTGCATTTCCCTGGTGTTTATGGAGGTTCTGGATTGGCGGCTCTGACCTCAGTGATTGTTCCGTGTCACAGTAATAGTATTAGAATCCCAGTTACTCTAGAAATGATTCCTAATGGTAGGAGACTCTCGAACTGGGGCCTAAACCTTCTCCAGACCAGGGTCACCAAGGGGAATATTTATTACTCTCATCTATAAATTATCAGGCTATGCATACAGCTAAGGAGGGCCCCAAATCACAACATTGCTTAGGGCCCCATTCCGTATAATCTGATTGAGAAATGGGATCACATATCCGAGATAATTATGCAGCTCTCACCTGGTGTCTGTTGACTTGGAGGTACTGTCCGCGGTCTGTAGGCAACAAGATATGTCTGACTGGCAGATACTTTCCATCTCTCAGGTCTTCTCCCAGGTAGTGAGGGGGTCTCTTGATGGCGGCTCCATTTGAATCAAAGCGAACTTCACATAGACGACCGTCAGCAAAGTCGTCCCGACCACTGTCTGTAGTGTGGAGATTTGTACAAAGGAAGGAAGCCAATTGGGTGGAACCGATGACAGACCCAGAGAAGATAAAGATAGAAGGAGGAAGGTCAAAAAAGGTTCAGGCCTAAATGTATCAATATTATTAACATCAGGACCATTCACTATGTTATGTGCATATGTACAGATACACAGGGAGATTCAATAAAACTTCTTATGTTTAAAAATGGTGCTAAATTTGCACCAACCAATCAGATATTATTTAACATTTGAAATCTAACATCTGATTGGTTGGGGGGAAATTAGCACCATTTTTAACCATAAGAACTTTTATTGAATCTCACTGAGAGAGGAGTCAATGTGGCCAAGTGCTTTGCATGGTGAGTGACGTGTCGGAAAGCACTTGGCCACACGAGAGCCAAAATTATCCGGCAAATAATACCGTTATAAACGGAGCTTAGCTATGTCATCAGTGTCACATGATGCAGTGTAACTTTAAAGGAAATGTAACAGTTATGAAGTTCCGAGGCCTGTATAATTGAGCGTGACCTGCAACTTCGTTCATTTATATGGAACGCTTTGGTCACATTTAAAGCACTTACAACAAAAAGGTGGTCAATTACCTGTCCCCAACATCAACTGTTACTGTGTATTTTGCGCTTTATTACCTGCATTACTAACCAGATATTTAAGGATACCGTAATTATTGTCCCCATTCTGGCAGAGTAAGCTGGCTCCTCCCTCCATGCAGTCAATCAAGGCTGTAACAACTGACATCACAACCAATGATTGACGTCTGTTTCAGCTGCTGCCTCCTTTGCACGTGCTCAAGCTTATAAAAAGCTCATTCAGCAGAGGCAGGAGGCAGATCCCTTCGCCAGAAAGGAATAGAACTTATCATTACATATCTGGTCACAAATATATGTAATAAACTGGGAAAAAGAACAGTTAGGGTTGTGGAGAAGTCACCAGTTTTTCGTTTTAAGGGTGGACATACCCTTTAACATTCTTACATTTTACAATAGGGGTGTATTCTTCACTATTTACTTAGTTATAGTATTTTCAATAATACATGTGTTTTTAGTGAGTCATGTGACTGATGACATATCTAAGCACCGTTTATATCTGATAAAAGGCAATGGAGGACATATCTAGGCACCATTTATAAGCATATAATTTACTGTATATTCATGTTGTGTATACTGTTATTATTTACACTCATTTTCTTCTAGTATTTCCCGGCCATCTCTACCCTCCCTTTTAATCCACCCCGGTCATCTACTTACCGTCATCAGTACCACTGTCTGACAGCATGGAGGCGCAGTGTTCCCATACGGTGCGTAGATCGGCGCGATATCGGGCACAGGACCAGATAAACGATGGGAGAAGCAGGGTCTGGGCCATGGAGCACCACAGCACGCACAGCACCATCCACGGCGGGGTGCTGTCATACCGCAAGCTCACGAAACTCACCACCTGTAACACATTATCAACTATAAGCACGGATTCCTATAATACTGTCCGCAATAGGCATTATGGGATAGCGATACATTGGGGGTTCACTATTCTTAATTCATTTTGGCAGCTTTCTACACATTATAACAAAAATAAAACTTTCTACTGACGCCAGCCGTCCCGGTTTTAAATGGAGAGAACTAACGCTTCAGCCAATCAGGGAAAGGCTTTGCTTCATATTTTTTGACCTCAAACCAAACAGCTGATTGGTTGCCCCAGGTTACTGCTTTCCACTACAATGACAGCAATTTAATGTGCCATTCAAATATGTATCTCCGCTTGGCTGCCTTGACTTGAAGCAGATAATGTACCCCGTGTAATCTCACTATACGCCATCAATTAAATATTCATCGAATGCTTTATTTTCGCTGCAAGTTCCCCTTTATTTTTCCAAATGGCATAGTGACACAAACGTTCCTCAAGCTTTCAGCCTCTTCTGACTAAAATAAAACAGCCCTTTCAGAAGCTGCTCCCTTCATTCCCCACTTGGCGCGTCTTCAAACGCAGCTATGGCAACCGATACCTTCAAAAAGTCCTTCAGTACCACCGCACATTAAAAGACCCCTCTACAGACAATCAGATACACCGTCCCTGGCATCTTATCCCTGTCCTTCTATTAATTATCGCTCTCTGCCAACGCTCGGTAGGGTAGGTGGGTGGTTCGTAGCCAAGGGGCAGACAGGATCCTTCATCTGGAAGGGGGATACGGTTCAGACACAATTCAGAAAGTAATTGAGAAGCTTTAAAAAAATCAATATGAATTTTAACACCCACCCACGTGAATGACTTTTGTTTACGTCACTAGAATGTCAGGATTTATCCTTATTGCTGGCCGTGTGCAGAAATGAAAAAAGATGGAGGTTTAGCCTTTTAAGCGCTAATAAAAAAAAAAAATACTTCTTGGGTCCCGTAAGATTTTATTGGGCCCCCGTGCAAATCAATAAATGTGAGTGGATCCCGGGAAGATTACAAGGTGACAGACCAGGAATAAATCTACAGGATCATTCTCCGTTAAGGAGTGTGTGAGGTTAGGCAGTGGCTGCTGTGTGTGTTTTTTCTCCTATGCTTTTTGTCTGTTGCAGGCGCAGTGGGTGGAGTTAAAAGACACAATATTACGCAATGCTATATCCCCTTAACGGCATACCTCAGAGAGCCATTTTGGGAATATAGCATCGCCAGAGCGATTGCACGGGGGAGCTGATAGCGGCTCTCAGCGCACTGCCCTGTTTCTGCATTGTTGTGTAATCACAGGAAGAACCATGGGTAAAACACACTAGAATTGCATTACGGTGCAATTTACATTATAGTTATGATGTCATCGCCTATTAGGCCTAATAAAAATATTCAGCTGGAATCCAACCCTTGTTTGTGGACTGGGGCTTATTAGGAAATGCGCATTATATAGTATACAGGGGGCGGTATTTATAAAGGAACAGTATCATTGGGCATTATTTTTATATTGCTGTCGGCCCAGTGATCCATGTTGCTGGATAGCTGCCTTTTCTTCTCCAAAAACAGTTTTCCAGTTTAACCTTTACTTCTCTTTTAAATGCAGATAAACCGCTTCCATTCCAATTAAAACCCATTCTAATGACGTGAAAACCGTAAAATGATTTTCTTTGATTTCCTGATTACGGTTACGCGGATCGTGTCAGACATCGGAGCAACTTTAATTATTCATCAAAAAGAGACGAACATATAATTACTGACCGGCAGTATAATATCCCTTTAAAGCTATTAGTGGGAATTATTAATGCGTCTGCAATGAAAAGCTGTGTGAAAGCTCCATGCAATATACATGCTATATGTGTGCGCTCTGCCGTGTTTCTTTACTGTAATCCCCTTTCTTATAAGCCTGACGTGAGAGGGGAAGTTTCATCTCCTATGAGGCTTATTTGCATTGATGGATGCGGTGTATCCCTTTAAGTCAGAACAAGGATCAGTAAACAATGTGCCGTGCTTTCGCTTGTGCGAATAAAGACGAGGACGGAGACGCAGATTAGTGCGTTTTATTCTTTGTGTCAGTTTCTATCAGTCTAATGTGTAGAAATAAATCATATGGAGGGTGAGGGGGGTTGGAGATTGAAAAGAAAACCTCTAAGAGGTTTAATAAACAGACCATAACAATGTAATTAAGCCCCGTTACAGGGAACCGCGCCGTTAATTGGCTGGAATCTCATTCCCACATGGGGAGATACGAGATAATTGGAGTCTAATGTTAGTGCAACTAACTGCTGCGTTCCAGTAGTGCGAAAGTTAACCATGCCGCCGCCGCCGCAAATATCGTTATATGGCGACATTGGCAACTTTTGCGTGGCTTTTTTAATGGCTGGCTAAAAAGCTGAGCAAAAAGCTGTGATACATCTCAATGCACCAGGAGGCGCTATAGGCAAAATAAATCCAAGGGCAACTTCTGGTGCCTCACCCTTAAAACATCCAATCGATGTCCAAGGTTTGTCCATTAGAAAGATTTCCCATACACAAACCAACTTCCTAACCAATATTGACCTACTGTAACCGCCAACAGGCTGTCAGGGGAATTTAGATAAAAACACAATGAATGCAATTATTCAGTTTTTTTCCCTTGCGTTAATTCATTAAAGTTTTATGCAATACCCACAAGGCAACGTTTCTCAGTGCATGCTGGGAAAGCTATTTCATTTTTTAAAAAAAATGGTTTTGTCTTGTTTTTTTAGGCCACCAAACGGGGAGATTTATCCAGAGACACAAGCTCTCAATTATTGCGCTTGAGATGCGGGTGGAAAGCTCGATCGCAATGGATCGCGGTTCCCGTACGCTTGCCATCTATTAGCGGAGGTTGGGGGTCCTTGTTATTAGCAATTATTTTTAAGTGGGTGGAGGTACCATTAACCCTATGCGTGGCTTAGATGCCAGTTATAAGTGTGTCAATCACCAATCGCGCTTTTGCCTAATGAATGTTCCTATTTAACAGATAATGGCATTTCGTACGTTGGAAATCCTAGTGAGAGGATTGAGCAGAGAACATTGAACATAACGGTAAATTCTGAAATAAACATCGTGTAAACCCCCATTAGTGACTGACTATCTGTCGGTGAGGTGTTAACTAAAGATGGGATCCGGATCCCGGTCCGACACGAAACGCACCAGTTTCATCCGTCTCTAGTGTTTATTGAATTCTATTTAATAAATGAGATGTTACCAGTCTAATTAAATCTTGTCTATCACCCGCCATGCACATTAACTAAACCTTATAAACCCTACCAGATGTTTACTAAGCGGTAAACTGCGTTTAACCTGGAGGGTGCACACACACACTGTGAGATAATGGAGGCCCATATGTCCGTGTCCGGTTATAGCCTACCCCATCTTGACCCAGTTATATTGTTACAGGTCCATTGCAACAAATTCCAATTCCAGCATAGGATAAAACCATTCTGGCAGAGTAAGCTGACTCCTCCCTAATTGCAGTCAATTAAGGCAGAGACTACTGATGTCATAGGCAATGATCAACCTTTTTCTCTTACTGTCTCTTCTGCACATGCTCAAGTTCCTAAAAGCTCATTGAGCAGAGGGAGGAGGGGGCAACCTCTGCCAGAAAGGGAAAGAACCAGGGCAATATTTTTATCTGGTTAGAAATGCATGTGATAAAGTGCTTAAAACAGCAGATGGAGGTTAGGGTCAAATCAATGACAAGTGATCTGTTTTTTGTTTTCAGTGTGAACATGCCCTTTAAATAGGAGACTAATAACGTATTTTATCTGTTAAAGTATGCACTTTTGCCATTTACGATCAATATAAACATATTGACAGCAGCCTTGCTTACAATAAGTGAACTGTGTCCACCTGTTCTAATGTTCTTCTTTAAAATATGAAACATTTTAGTCTTTACAGGGATCCATATCTTTTCCTCCGACACCGAATGTGTGAGTCACAGATCCAACATCTTTGTATAGATTTTACGTCCACCTCCTCTGGCTCAGCCTTACTCACTCTGCCAGGTTTTTTTATTTTCTATTTAAAGGCAGCAAAGCTTAAAAGGAAAGAACCTTATGCTAAAGGGCAAGTGGCAAGATTTTTAGGTATTTCAGAGCTTCTGTTGACTGGATCTTGATCTTGAAGAGCTGATTGGTTTGTGATGGCAGGTCAACAGGTTACATGATCCTTGCAAAGTTTTAAAGTGGAACTAAATGTCACGGCTCTGCGTTAAATGTTTTACCTAATTAGGAAAGATGAAAAGGTTTCCACACGTTACAGGGATGTTCTCTAAATGTTATTACATATTTTTATTCTCCAAAGCTCTACGGTCTACGTTGTTTAGTTGCATAGATTGGTAATTGGTACAAAATTCATTTTAAAAAATGATTTCGTTATTTTTATCCTTGTTTGTACTTCACAACTTTCCCAAGTCTTGCTTTCCATCTTCATATATATTAGTCCCGTGATTTCAGGACTGGGTGGTACGATTGGGGTTGGGTTCTCATGGCGTTTGGGTGGGTTTAATCAAGGCTACCGCCAATGTGTTTCAGCATAAGCCAGTTACATGTTCTGTGTCTATTCCTATAGGATCTCGTCAGTTTCTTGTTCAGATTTAGAACCCTTGTGTCACCACCTATATAACGAATTTCATTATATTATAGTTCAATGCACTTCTTTGATTTTTATCACATCTGATTTAAACACGCAAGGCACATGGCAGACACTCTTTACTGTGGTGGGCACATTACTGGAATCACAATCAGGCCACCAAGATGTCAGATACCAAATATTACTACCATGCATCTGATCCTGTACTGCATACATAAGTGGCACAGTTATCCTTACTATCTTCAATGTGATGTCACTCTCAAGAGCAAGACTGACATCATTAATCTCAGGTGATGTCATAGCTTATAAAAAAGATTTTATAAAGCACTGACCTCTCTACTGACTATAGTCATCTTCCAGAAGAAGAGCAGTAAGTCTATTTCCAAAACCTCAAATGTACAGAGGCAAAGTGGAAGCCAAAATATCTTATCCTATAACTCCACAATGGCTATCTTGCTACACATTTAATCATATATATATATGGTATGTCAAACCCCGGACAAAGCAAAGCTTTCTTCAATCTGTATGCAATAACAATTTTATAAAGGGCAACTAAACAATCATTTTATTTTTTTTAAATAGTTCCTCTCTTAAAAAATCGGAGCACACCCAAGCTCTATTGCAGAGATGTCGTAATGGCAGGCAACCAGATGTTTGAAAACTACAACTCCCAACATTCCCAGGCTAGTAGACAGGGAATGCTGGGAGTTGTATTTTCAAACATCTGGAGGCAAGTTCGACATCCCAGTGCACAAGTCTTAATAGACTGCTCAATAATACGGATGTGAAATATGGAATATCCTAAACATCTTTTATACTCACAGAAATGTCTATAACCTGGCTCTATAATAGGGATGTAGCTCACACAATATGGCCCTTGTCTGGCATATAGAGTCTTAAATATGACCACTAATCTGTAAAACCTTCCTTCTCCTTTCTAAAGTATTAATCAGATTTTAATAAAATGCATTTCCCCTGTTGACAGTTATCAGTATTACATCTATTAGCTACTATATAGGCACAATTACTTAAATACCCTGCCACAGCTGCCATTATTTCTATATTATTGCTGTGTTAACCCTTGGTACACTAAGCTTTCTATCCATCGCCCCATAAATGTCCTATTAATAAGCCAGATTCAAATACCCAAATATTATCTTACCCCAAAGCCCCCAACGATCCTCTTAGTTCTCAACAGAAAACCGATCCACGTGCCAATGACTATTGTAGCCTCCTGGAGGAACCATCTATTTCCATTGCAGGGGGCTAAATTCCCAAAAAAAGGGAGATATCCCACAAACAGATTGTTTTTGGAAAATGGATTCCTGCAACAGAATTCTTATTGTTCCATACTTACAGACTTACAAATAACAGGCCGGGTTCCCGGAAAGCATAAAAATCAGATGATCATTCCTACACAGTTTGCAAGCGCTACAGTCTTCCCATGCTACATGCCAGGCCAGGTTTTCTTATGCTCTGAAAATGTTTCTGCTCATTGCAGGGTTTAGGTTTCATGCGTCGTACAGTCGCCATGCGAAATTTGCAGGTCATGTTCCAGGGTTTACCAATTAGTGGCCATCCAGATGTTTACAAACTGCAACTGTCGAAGTTTTGCAAACATCTGAGGGCCACAAGTTGCCTTGGAGTCCATGGAAGTTCTGACCCCCACATAACATGCCAGTCTCTGGATGGGACAAGTAGACCCTTTGCAATATCATGCACTGGTAGAGCTGGTCCATGCCAGGCTCTGGTAGTGCAATACTCTGCCCATGCCAGGCTGTGTACCACGTATTCTTGTCTATTGCGTCCAGTGCTTGGTCTCGCCTTTCTCTGGGCTCTGAAACCCGACCGTCCTAGTGGTACAAGCAGCACAGTTCGGGTTAATCGGGACTCAGCGGCAGCTGCCTTTGAAAACAGCTAATTAGCTGAAACTGATTATTACGTTAATTGTTAAAATAATTAAATGGCTCGTGAGGAGGGACCGGGGGGGGGGGGCTGAGAGGGAGATCGAAGAACAGATTGAGGAGAAGGTGAGCAACATGAGTTAGCAGAGAAGGAGAGAAACGTGCGAGCAGAGGAACAAAATACGGAAAGATCCTCGAGCGTGAGGAGGCGGGAAACAGAAAACGGGGACAGGGAGGATTAGGCTTGTAGGAAGCAAAGGATAAATGAGAACAGGCAGATTAAAGGAGAATGGGAGACACAAATAATTGGGAGATCAAGCCAGACGGCGTAGGAAAGAGATGAATGAATGAGCAATAGACTTAACTAGAAGGTCATAGTCCCCCTCCCGGAGGCAGGAGGTGGAAGATTGTCCTCGAAATAAGCAACAATGACTTATATTAAACCAAGAGCAGCATTGAACGAGAAGAGTAAGGAGTAGAAAATCCTAAATCTCCAGAACATTCTAACATAACAGTAGATCTTGTCATATTTACTGTATTATTCGTTATGTGTCTGATCATCAATGTCCTATCAGACTGATCTAGAACTACAATTGCTAATGGAAGGCATACAGAGGATTCTGGGAGCACCGAGGTCCCTTACAGAGAGAATGCTCTAAGATGCCCACATCGAGATTAATTTAGATCCACTCTCGCCTTGAGTATCCAACGTTAACAATCCATGTCGCCCATTACTCAACTATTAATGGTGGCTATAGAATCAGTGACGTAACTAGGAATCACTGGGCCCCCCAGCAAAGCTATCATGGTGCTTCGTCCACAGTGGTTTTCTGGGAGGAGGCTATATCTAGCATAGGGAAAATAAGATGGGGCCCCCTTGTGGTTGCTCCCCCGGTAGTTACACCCCTGTATAGAATCTAGTTTATAGTCTAACTATCGTTGTCCTTTAAAGTTTCCTGCATTCCCATTCGTCAAGATATAATTATCTGTGCCAGGGGGATATTGTCTAGAATAACTGACTTTTATCTTTCTGTGGTCACCCGGGTTGAATATAATGTCCCTAAACAACACACACATAGACAGATATTTAATTTTACTCTGCTGGGCTCTGTCACAGAACCGATATTATGGATTTATCGCAATAATACAGAATTCCCTTTGTCTCTCTGTGCCTATCAGTGCAGGGGAGGAAAAGCTAAGGACGACAGCTATAATAAACATAGTTTAAAGCTCAAAGTGGAACTTAAGTGAAGTTTCTCATTCTGCTCACCTTATTATTCTCACCCAGTGATGAAACATACGCGTGATCAGCTGTATAAAAGGACTTCCTACAGTTCGGGTTCAGTCTTTTAAATAGCTGATCGCGTCAGAGTGGGCTTGTGGCGGGCCCTACTACCGTCCCGGGGTGGCGGGGGTGGGACTTAAGCCAGTGACATATGTCCATCTAGTCCAACCTTTATACCCTACCCATAATGTCTGTATAACAGTTCATAGTAACATAGTATTGGAGGTTGTATAAGACATACGTCATCTAGTCCAACCTTTATACCCTACCCATAATGTCTGTATAACAGTTACATAGTAACATAGTATTGGAGGTTGTATAAAGACATACGTCCATCTAGTCCAACCTTATACCCTACCATAATGTCTGTATAACAGTTACATAGTAAATAGTATTGGAGGTTGTATAAAGACATACGCTCCATCTAGTCCAACCTTTATACCCTACCCATAATGTCTGTATACAGTTACATAGAACACTAGTATTGGAGGTTGTATAAAGACATACGTCCATCTAGTCCAACCTTTATACCCTACCCATAATGTCTGTATAACAGTTACATAGTAACATAGTATGGAGGTTGTATAAAGACATCATCCATCTAGTCCAACCTTTATACCCTACCCATAATGTCTGTATAACAGTTACATAGTAACATAGTATTGGAGGTTGTATAAAGACATACGTCCATCTAGTCCAACCTTTATACCCTACCATAATGTCTGTATAACAGTTACATAGTAACATAGTATTGGAGGTTTATAAAGACATACGTCCATCTGTCCAACCTTTATACCCTACCCATAATGTCTTATAACAGTTACATAGTAACATAGTATTGGAGGTTTATAAAGACATACGTCCATCTAGTCCAACCTTTTATACCCTACCATAATGTGTGTAAACAGTTACATAGTAACATAGTATTGGAGGTTGTATAAAGACATACGTCCATCTAGTCCAACCTTATACCCTACCCATATGTCTGTATAACAGTTACATAGTAACATAGTATTGGAGGTTGATAAAGACATACGTCCATCTAGTCCAACCTTTATACCCTACCATAATGTCTGTATAACAGTTACATGAACATAGTATTGGAGGTTGTTATAAAGACATACGTCCATCTAGTCCAACCTTTATACCCTACCCATAATGTCTGTATAACAGTTACATAGTAACATAGTATTGGAGGTTTATAAAGACATATCGTCCATCTAGTCCAACCTTTATACCCTACCCATAATGTCTGTGTAACAGTTACATAGTAACATAGTATTGGAGGTTGTATAAAGACATAGTTATCTAGTTCAACCTTTATACCCTACCCATAATGTCTGTATAACAGTTACATAGTAACATAGTATTGGAGGTTGTATAAAGACATACGTCCATCTAGTCCAACCTTTATACCCTACCCATAATGTCTGTATAACAGTTAATATAACATAGTATTGGGGTTGATAAAGCATACGTCCATCTAGTCCAACCTTTATACCCTACCCATAATGTCTGTATAACAGTTACATAGTAACATAGTATTGGAGGTTGTATAAAGACATACGTCCATCTAGT
This sequence comes from Hymenochirus boettgeri, assembly GCA_019447015.1. Classification (NCBI taxonomy): domain Eukaryota; kingdom Metazoa; phylum Chordata; class Amphibia; order Anura; family Pipidae; genus Hymenochirus; species Hymenochirus boettgeri. The sequence continues at coordinate 10,058,918 of CM033475.1, forward strand.
CCAACCTTTATACCCTACCCATAATGTCTGTAAACAGTTACATAGTAACATAGTATTGGAGGTTGTATAAAGACATACGTCCATCCAGTCCAAACCTTTATACCCTACCCATAATGTCTGTGTAACAGTTACATAGTAACATAGTATGGAGGTTGTATAAAGACATACGTCCATCTAGTCCAACCTTATAACCCTACCCATAATGTCTGTATAACAGTTAAGTAACATAGTATGGAGGTTTATAAAGACATACGTCCATCTAGTCCAACCTTATCCCTACCCATAATGTCTGTATAACAGTACACATAGTAACATAGTTTGGAGGTTGTATAAAGACATATGTCCATCTAGTCCAACCTTTATACCCTACCCATAATGTCTGTATAACAGTTACATAGTAACATAGTATTGGAGGTTGTATAAAGACATATGTCCATCTATCAACCTTTATACCCTACCCATAATGTCTGTATAACAGTTACATAGTAACATAGTTGGAGGTTGTATAAAGACATACGTCCATCTAGTCCAACCTTATACCCTACCCATAATGTCTGTATAACAGTTACATAGTAACATAGTATTGAGGTTGTATAAAGACATACGTCCATCTAGTCCAACCTTATACCCTACCCATAATGTCTGTATAACAGTTACATAGTAACATAGTATTGGAGTTGTATAAAGACATACGTCCATCTAGTCCCAACCTTTATACCCTACCCATAATGTCTGTATAAAGTTACATAGTACATAGTATTGGAGGTTGTATAAGACATACGTCCATCTAGTCCAACCTTTATACCCTACCCATAATGTCTGTATATAGTTACATAGTAACATAGTATTGGAGGTTGAATAAAGACATACGTTCATCTAGTCCAACCTTTATCCCTACCCATAATGTCTGTATAAGTTACATAGTAACATAGTATTGGAGGTTGAATAAAGCATACTCCATCTAGTCCAACCTTTATTACCCTACCCATAATGTCTGATATCAGTTACATAGTAACATAGTATTGGAGGTGTATAAAGACATAATCCATCTAGTCCAACCTTTATACCCTACCCATAATGTCTGTATAAAGTTACATAGTAACATAGTATTGGAGGTTGTATAAAGACATACGTCCATCTAGTCCAACCTTTAATACCTACCCATAGTCTGTATAACAGTTACATGTAACATAGTATTGGAGGTTGTATAAAGACATACGTCCATCTAGTCAACCTTTATACCCTACCCATAATGTGTATAACAGTTACATAGTAACATAGTATTGGAGGTTGTTAAAGACATACGTCCATCTAGTCCACCTTTATACCCTACCAAATGTCTGTTATAACAGTAATAGTACATAGTATTGGAGGTTGTAAAAGACATACGTCCATTAGTCCAACCTTTAACCCTACCCATAATGTCTGTATCAGTTACATAGTAACATAGTATTGGAGGTTGATAAAGACATACGTCCATCTAGTCCAACCTTTATACCCTACCCATAATGTCTGTATAACAGTTACATAGTAACATAGTATTGGAGGTTGATAAAGACATACGTCCATCTAGTCCAACCTTATACCTACACATAATGTCTGTATAACAGTTACATAGTAACATAGTATTGGAGGTTGTATAAAGACATATCGTCATCGTCCAACCTTTATACCCTACCCATAATGTCTGTAAACAGTTACATAGTAAAAGTATTGGAGGTTGTATAAAGACATACGTCCATCTAGTCCAACCTTTATACCCTACCCATAAGGTCTGTATAACAGTTACATACGGTAACAAGTATTGGAGGTTTATAAAGACATACGTCCATCTACTCCAACCTTTATAACCTACCCCAATGTCTGTATAACAGTTACATAGTAAAATAGTATTGGAGGTGTATAAAGACATACGTCCATCTAGTCCAACTCCTTATACCCTACCCATAATGTCTGTCTAACAGTTACATAGTAACATAGTATGGAGGTTGTATAAGACATACGTCCATCTAGCAAAACTTTATACCCTACCCATAATGTCTGTATAACAGTTACATAGTAACATAGTATGGAGGTGTTTATAAGACATACGTCCATCTAGTCCAACCTTTATACCCTAACCATAATGTTGTCTAACAGTTACATAGTAAACATAGTATTGGGGTTGTATAAAGACATACGTCCATCTAGTCCAACCTTTATACCCTACCCATAATGTCTGTTATAACAGTTACATAGTAACATAGTATTGGAGGTTGTATAAAGACATAAGTCCATCTAGTCCAACCTTTATACCCTACCCATAATGTCTGTATAACAGTTACATAGTAACATAGTATTGGAGGGTTGTATAAAGACAACGTCCATCTAGTCCAACCTTTATACCCACCCATAATGTCTGTATAACAGTTACATAGTAACATAGTATTGGGGTTGTATAAAAGACCATACGTCCATCTAGTCCAACTTTATACCCTACCATAATGTCTGTATAACAGTACTAGTAACATAGTATTGGAGGTTGTATAAAGACATACGTCCATCTAGTCCAACCTTTATACCCTACCCATAATGTTGTAACAGTTACATGAAACAGGATTGGAGGTTGAATAAAGACATACGTCCATCTATCCAACCTTTATACCCTACCCATAATGTCTGTCTAAAAGTTACATAGTAACTAGTATTGGAGGTTGTATAAAGACATTTACGTCCATTTAGTCCAACCTTTATAACCTACCCATAATGTCTGTATAACAGTTACATAGTAACATAGTATTGGAGGTTGTATAAAGACGGATGTCCATCTAGTCCAACCTTTATACCCTACCCATAATGTCTGTATAACAGTTACATAGTAACATAGTATTGGAGGTTGTATAAAGACATACGACTACCTAGTCAAACCTTTATACTTTACCCATAATGTCTGTATAACAGTTACATAGTAACATAGTAATGGAGGTAGTATAGAGGAATATGACTATCTAATCCAACCTTTGTACCCTACCAATAATGTCTGTCCAACAGTTACATAGTACATAGTATTGGAGGTTGTATAAAGACATATGTCCATCTAGTCTTACCTTTATACCCTACCTATAATGTCTGTATAACAGTTACATAGTAAAATAGTATTGGAGGTTGTATAAAGACATAAACGGCACATTCTATTCCAACCTTTATACCCTACCCATATGTCTGTATACAGTTTACATAGTACATAGTATGTGGAGGTGTATAAAGACATACGTCCATCTAGTCCAACCACCTTATACCCTACCATATGTCTGTATACTTTACATAGTAACTAGTATGGGGGTTGTATAAAGACTCGTCCATCTAGTCCAACCTTTATACCCACCCCATAATGTCTGTATATACATTACATAGTAACATAGTATTGAGGTTGTATAAAGACATACGTCCATCTAGTCCAACCTTTATACCCTACCCATAATGGCTGTATAACAGTTACATAGTAACATAGTATTGGAGGGTTGTATAAGACATACGTCCATCTAGTCCACCTTTATACCCTACCCATATGTCTGTATAACAGTATACTAGTAACTAGTATTGGAGGTTTGTATAAAGACAAAGTCCATCTAGTCCAACCTTTATACCCTACCCATAATGTCGTATAACAGTTACATAGTACATAGTATTGGAGGTTGTATAAAGACATACGTCCATCTAGTCCAACCTTATACCCTACCCATAATGTCTGTATAACAGTTACATAGTAACATTAGTATTGAGGTTGTATAAAAATACGTCCATCTAGTCCAACCTTATACCCTACCCATAATGTCTGTTAACAGTTACATAGTAACATAGTATTGGAGTTGTATAAGACAACGTCCATCTAGTCCAACCTTTATACCCTACCCATAATGTCTGTATACATTTACTATAACATAGTATTGGAGTTGTATAAAGACATACGTCCATCTAGTCCAACCTTTATACCCCCCATAATGTCTGTATAACAGTTACATAGTAACATAGTATTGAGGTTTTATAAAGCATACGTCCATCTAGTCCAACCTTATCCCTACCCATAATGTCGTATACAGTTACATAGTAACATATTATTGGAGGTTGTATAAAGACATACGTCCATCTATCCAACCTTTATACCCTACCCATAATGTCTGTATAACAGTTACATATGTACATAGTATTGGAGGTTGATAAAGCCTACGTCCATCTAGTCCAACCTTTATACCCTACCCATAATGTCTGTATAACAGTTACATAGTAACATAGTATGAGGTTGTATAAGACATATCGCCATCTAGTCCAACCTTTATACCCTACCCATAATGTCTGTATAACAGTTACATAGTAACATAGTATTGGGGTTGTATAAAGACATACGTCCATCTAGTCCACCTTTATATACCCTACCCATAATGTCTGTATAACAGTTACATAGTAACATATATTGGAGGTTGTATAAGACTATCGTCCATCTAGTCCAACCTTTATACCCTACCCATAATGTCTGTATAACAGTTACATGTACATATTATTGGAGGTTGTATAAAGACATACGTCCATCTAGTCCAACCTTTAAACCCTACCCATAATGTCTGTATAACGTTACATGTAACATAGTATTGGAGGTTGATAAAGACATACGTCCATCTAGTCCAACCTTTATACCCTACCCATAATGTCTGTATAAGTTACATAGTAACATAGTATTGGAGGTTGATAAAGACATACGTCCATCTAGTCCAACCTTTATACCCTACCCATATGTCTGTATAAAGTTACATAGTAACATAGTATTGGAGGTTGTATAAAGACATACGTCCATCTAGTCCAACCTTTAACCCTACCCATAATGTCTGTATAACAGTTAATAGTAAACATAGTATTGGAGGTTGTATAAAGACATACGTCCATCTAGTCCAACCTTTATACCCTACCCATAATGTCTGTATAACATTTACATAGTAACATAGTATTGGAGGTTGTATAAAGACATCTATCTAGTCCAACCTTATACCCTACCCATAATGTCTGTACAGTTACATAGTAACATAGTATGGGAGGTTATATAAAGACATACTCCATCTAGTCCAACCTTTATACCCTACCCATAATGTCTGTACAGTTACATAGTAACATAGTATTGGAGGTGTATAAAGACATCGTCCATCTAGTCCAACCTTTATACCCTACCCAAATGTCTGTATAACAGTTACATAGTAACATAGTATTGGAGGTTATATAAAGACATACGTCCATCTAGTCCAACCTTATAACCCTACCCATATATTCTGTATAACAGTTCTAGTTAACATAGTATTGGAGGTTGTATAAAGACATACGTCCATCTAGTCCCCCTTTATACCCTACCCATAATGTCTGTATAACGTTACATAGTAACATAGTATTGGAGGTTGTATAAAGACTACGTCCATCTAGTCCAACCTTTAACCCTACCCATAATGTCGTGTATAACAGTTACATAGTAACATAGTATTGGAGTTGTATAAGACAACGTCCATCTAGTCCAACCTTTTATACCCTACCCATAATGTCTGTTAACATTTTACATAGTAACATAGTATTGGAGGTTGTATAAAGACATACGTCCATCTATTCCAACCTTTATACCTACCCATAATGTCTGTATAACAGTTACATAGTAACATAGTATTGGAGGTTTATAAAGACATACGTCCATCTATCCAACTTTATTACCCTACCCATAATGTCTGTATACACAGTTACAATTACATAGTATGGAGGTTGTAATACAGAACATACGTCCATCTAGTCCGAACTCTAATAGGGCCCATACATGTACCAATCCAGGTCATACGATATTGGGAAATTGTGATATCGTAAAGTCGGTGGTTTAAGTATGGGCGATTGTAAGATTTTTTTTAATTTTTGGCCCAACTGAATTTTTTTTTTTATAGTACAATTGATCAATTGACTGGGATTTGTTTGTGTATCGGCCTCATTACAGTTAAAAGTTAAGGATAATTATTGTCCCCATTCTGGCATAGTAAGCGAGCTCCTCCATCCATGCCCTTTAAAAAAACTTTTTCCACTGAACTTACCCTATAATTGAGAGATTAATTGGATTGAAAGAGAAAATAATGAAATGTTTTACACACAGAGGAAATCAGTCCATGCGGTGAAATGAGTTAAGGTTATAATGGAGAGAATTACTAGTTGACAGAATACTCACCAGTATGGGAAGTCCAGTCAGTGCGTCATACAGGAGCACGATGCCCCCGACCAATCCGGTGACCTGTGCAGCTGTTTTTGGTGATTCGGACCCATCCAATGAGGAACGTCTCTTTCCTTGGGCATCTTGAACCACAATGGCTGGAACTTCTATCTTCCCGTCCACCCCAGCTTCCCCGGATCCTCCTCTCTGCCCTGACGCAGGACAACAACAGGCGTGGTACAGGGTAACTCCTAAACATCCCAGGCCAGTCCCAACTCCTCCAAGAAGCAGCAGCTGGAAACACAGGCCAAAGCCCAAGCCAATGCGGCTAGCCAGGAAATGGCAACCTCGAGTGTAGAAACGGCGTGCATTGTCGTGCCATCCAATAGAGGGTAAGGTGGAAAGTACAAAGGAAGCTGCCCAGATTCCTAGGGCCCCCTGCAGTGCCTGTCTGCGGGCACCTCCGAGTCTGTAACTGACTGGCCAACGAACCATCCACATCCTGTGGTAGGAGAGACAAGCGACTGTGAGGCAAGTGGATAAAGCCAATGTGTAATAGGTAGAAACAAACACCTTGCAAAGTCCCTCGTTCCACTCGTACCCTGAATGTTTATGCCTCAGCTGCACAACAGAAAAAAGGGACAGGGGCACGGCTGCCATTAGCAGGTGGGTTCCCGCCAAAAGACAAAGGAGCAATTCTAGGGGTCGGGGGCGCTGCCCACTTCCCCCACGGCTGGCTAAGCTTAAGATGCTCCATCCATTGGCAAGAAGTGAGAGGGCACCACATGCCAACCATGACAGGGAGTTATTCTGGTATAACTCATCTGCCTCATCCTGATCATAGCTCCGGGGCATCTTCTGGACCCAAGCTTCCCTCGCCTTTCCTAGTCTTTCACTCTTTCACAGCTTAGTTTCTCTCTGTACCTTGGAGAACCTTTATTATCTTTTCTCTAATTTATCTTGTTCTCTATTTGTACAGTAGAACTGTTCTGTTACTAACTCTTCGGTCGCCCACTATTGAAATGTCAGGTGCTGCTTGTTCTACTGATGTCCATTTTTGGGTAAAGTGGACCTTATGGTTGTTTTATGATATATAGGATTCCCGGTTGTTCACTTTCTCTTCTAATCTATACATTCCATAATTTACTGCACCTTTTCTCAGTGTCTGTAATGGTCTATTTGAACAATCCCTGGCTATTTTTGTAGAATTGCTCTGTCTTTGATTTTTCTTTTCTCTGTGTGCTCCAGTTCTCCTATAATGTCCTTCTATTCAAAGTAGTTGGCTAACTCCAATCCTCTACAGCGTGGACACAGTCTCTGTCTGCCTGAGGTCTTTTGGTGTTTGGACACAGTCTCTCTCTTTGTCCCCTGGGCACCACCCAGTGTCTCGGATGTGGAAAAAAAACCCGTTGAGAGTTGCAGGTGTTCTCATGTACACAGCTCATACCAGTCCTGCTCCTAAATCTGGAATCTTCTCTTCAGTGTCCTTTCTGTAATAAGACAACAACAACAATTATAGATTTCATGTCTCCTATTCTCATTGTGCAAATATGATATGTCCTCTAATGGGACAGGAAAATATGGATGGAGGTGTCTAGTGGGAAATGAACCTGGGGATGGAGGTGTCTACTGGGACAGGAACACATAGATAAGGGTGTCTAGTGGGAAATGAACCTGGGGATGGAGGTGGCTACTGGGACGGGAACATGTGGATGGAAGTGTCTACTAGGACAGAAACATGTGGATTGAGGTGTCTAATGGGACAGAAACACATAGATATAGGTGTCTACTGGGACAGAAACACATGGATAGAGGTGTCTAGTGGGACAGGAATACATGGATGGAGGTATCTACTGGGGCAGGAACACATGGGTTAAGGTGTCTACTGGAACAGGAACATATAGACAAAGGTGTCTACTGGGAAATGAACCTGGGGATGGAGGTGTCTACTGGGATGGGAACATGTGGATGGAAGTGTCTACTGGGACAGGAACATGTGGATTGGGGTGTCTACTGGGACAGAAACACATGGATAAAGGTGTCTACTGGGATAGGAACACATGGATGGAGGTATTTACTAAGACAAGAACACATGGGTTGCGATGTCTACTGGGAGAGGAATGCAAAGATGAAGGTGTCTACTGGAATAAGACCACTTAGATTGAGGTGTCTACTGGGACAGGAACACGTGAATGGAGGTAACTACTGGGATAGGACTATTTGGATTGAGATGTCTACTGGGACAGGAACACATAGATGGGGGTGTCTACTGGTACAGAAACATGTGGATGGAGGTGTTTACCAGGATAGGACCACTTGGATTGAGGTGTCTACTGGGACAGGAACACATGGACGAAGCTGACTACTGGGATAGAACCCCATGAATGGAGGTGCCTACTCGGACAGGACCACATGGATGGAGGTGTCTACTCGGACAGGACTACATGGATGGAGATGTCTACTTGGACAGGCCCACATGGATGGAGGTTTCTACTCGCACAGGACCACATGGATGGAGGTGTCTACTTGGACAGGCCCACATGGATGGAGGTTTCTACTCGGACAGGACCACATGGATGGAGGTGTCTACTTGGACAGGACCACATGGATGGAGGTGTCTCTTGCAGGACTTTGGATGGATATTTATATATTTGCTCTGGATGGATATTTATGGAAATACGCTGAAAGTGACATGATCTCCAAAAGACCCAATTTATCTCTTGCAATAATTCACAGCTTTAGAGCCTTTAACTGTTTTGTCAATCCCATATAAAGATCTATTGAGCAGGTCTCTACATAAAGTAAATTGATGAGTGTGTGGGACAGAACTTCCATACTACAGCGTTATTTAATGTGTAGCACATTTCATTTCATGTTAAAAATAAAATAAATATCGAAACAGAAAACTGCTTTTTAGATATTTAGAGATTTATTAGGAATAAAATGTAAATTTATTCATTTCCTGTGTTTGTTTGGATGTCTAAGGATCTCTACATTAGAAGACTTTTAGTTCTGTTTGTCGTGGAAGAAGGAACAAGCTCAATTGAAAATGACAAGAGCTAAGACCAGGCCATCCATCTGGAAACTAGATAATCCCTCTAATACCATCATGACAAACTCTTCTGTGTGATATCATTGAAAAAACCCTCAGAGACCCAATAAGCACAGTTTATATAACTGGATGGTTCTATGGCTGTGTGTAGATGGCACTGTGTTACTGGCATATTGTAATGTAACCTGTATGGCAGGATTCAGATTCTACTATGTGAACAAACAAGAATAAATTAAAAGAATCCCTCCTTATGCAGTGTATATTTCTCACGACACAGCTACCAAGCTCTAAACCGATTGGTCATGAGTTAAAGGCTACTTAACCTCAGCTCTATTAAAGACACCAGGTTCGGTAAGACCGATGGGTCACATCTGTGACTGTTGCTAATATTTTGCCTCAATCCAGCCTCGACCAGAATGTTGGCAGTCAATCAGGCGGAAATACTGACCCATGTGTGCTCTGCCTTGGTGTTTACTTTCAGTTCCCCTTTATTATGCAGTATAAAATCAATCAGTATTACCTGAAGTAACATGGTTCCCCCTTCCCTATAATCCCTCTAGCAATAACCCTTTGTGGTTGAAAGGGGATAAAATGGAGGATTCTGCTCGTGACTCTCAGCGGAGTTAATTGCCGGTTAGAAATTGCCAGAACAAACAAAACATTTCTCTTCCACGCTACGTGGAGACGCGTTACATGAATCTTTGATAAAGGATCATCTTGGAATAAACAAAAGACTAGGAAACACGGTAAATGTCAGCTGCTGAACAGCAACCGGTGTAATCCCATCCTACCATATAGTATCTCCTTTAAAGGGGAACTAAAGAATATAATTTACTCTGTACAAACCAGAAGAATTTGAGTTATTTTGCGAATTTCTAGCTTTTACAAAATTGGTCCTGCACATGCTCAGTACATTCTTTAGCCCCTCCCTCTCCCGGAGCTGTCATGTAACTATAAAGAGCCCTGCGGCCAGTTACTGCACCCACTGCTCAGTGAGCTCAGGACACGCTCAGTGTAATTCACCCACATGACAGTGAAATCCACAAATCAGATAATTTACCGATATGTCCGATCATCAGATGACAAAAACTGACATCAGGCAACAAAATACCCCCAATATTTTGGGCTGACCAACCAAAATGCAGTCGGCCTGAAATGTCTTCTTTTGTATCCCAAGCTTTAATCATGCAAAGAACGGTGCAATTGGTTCCTACTAAATCTCTTTACCCTACAGAGTAAAGACAAGGACAGTGGAAAGACACTGGTGGAGGGTTCATCTCCCCCCCCCCCATAGCAACAGACTGGGACTTGTGATTGGAGTAAATTCCACGTCTAGCGATCGCAGTATCTCTTTAAGGAATTCTATGGTCAGGGTTACCGGCCCTATCCAGCCTGTGCTAAATGGACGTCATATTGATTGTTGAATTGTAAAGAGCTTCAATAGAAAGCCAAGTAATTAATAGGACCAAAACCATCAATAATAAAAAAACAATCTCTAGTCAAACGGCCCTTTGGTCCCTGTTGAAGCGAATTAGAACAGGAAATCGAATAAAACCATTGGAATGTTCCCTATTACGTAGTGGGAGGAGTTATAACTGGGCGCAGGATTTTCACGGGAGGGATTCCTGAAAGGGTTTCATGGGCACCCCCATTTTACCCACACACCCCTTTTTTCGAGGGCACTATATTATTATATTATATTATTATATTATACCATCTTTATCATTTCCTTCCCCCTAGATTTTTGCTTCTTTAATATAAAATATAAGGATGTTAGATGACCATATAACAGTATGAGGTATAGGTATGTGTAGTATCTCATAATGATAACCTTGTTCTATCCTTTATTACAGGTACACATATCATTATAATAAAAACTACATTATCATATAAATCCTTGTTCCTTTCTGGAGTCCAGTTCATGTTAATAATGGTACCAGGACAATAAGCATAAAGATGTTATGTTTCCATTTGTGTAACTGTGTGTCCTCTGTCGCTGTCTATGACTCTATGTGATCGGTTTCACACCTGTCCCTATACAAGGAACATTTACTGTTCATATCTGTATCTTAGTTCCCATTGGTTTAATCCCCTTTCACACTGACACCCCTTATACTTTCTGATCACCTCAAGGAGCCAGAACTGCAAACTGGGGATTCTGGACACCTGTAATCACCCCCTAAAACAACTATGCTGGGGAAAATATAACAAGGGTGGGGGAGAGTTATAACTGGGGGAGGTATAATGGGGGAGTTATAACAGGGGAGAGGTATAATGGGGGCGTTATAACAGGGGAGAGGTATAATGGGGGAGTTATAACAGGGGAGAGGTATAATGGGGGCGTTATAACAGGGGAGAGGTATAATGGGGGAGTTATAACGTGCGGGGGGAGTTATAAAATTGTACATTGATTATGGGATACTTTTGGGCACCATTAAAGAGATCACCAAGAATGCAGCCAAATTCATTAAGCCAGTGTGAACTGGGTCACATTTTCAATAAACAAAATGAATTTCTATTGGGAAGATTAACTGTAAAACAGTTAAATCAATAGAAAGAAATCTCCGGAGTTTTTAAGGGACACAAGGTCACAGCGTAAGGTTTTCTATAGTTAAGGAATTTCCCCCTCCGGCAACAGAAATGGATCTTTCAATATAAGTAACTTTCAGGGAGATTCAATAAAAGTTCTTATCATTTAAATTGGTGCTAATTTTGCCCCAACCAATCAGATATTGTTTAACATTTGAAAGCTAACATCTGATTGGTTTGGGCAATATTAGCACCATTTTAAACAATAAGAACTTTTATTGAATAACCCTTTTTGTACTTGGTATGATCCATTGATAGGTCAGTCTGTCAGTGTAGATAATTTACAGGATACACTATTACAATATATTCCATTCATTGACAGATTCATTCATTGATTAATTGACTCAGACCATCACTATGGATTTTTGGGTCTGCCCCTGAACCACTCATACCCCACACCAGACCACTCAAACACCCCCCATGGCACAGCAACACTACCATTGATCAGCCTGTGAGCTGGGTATAAATGATCTGCAGACAGATGGCATCTCACACTGTGGGGCCCAAACTATGGCCTCAAATACAACAGCACTTTCTTAAAACAGCAGGTATTACACATGCATGGGTGACAGTGACATATATTCTGTTGCCATTACTCTGCGTGAATACAATTTCTATATAAATAACTGGAATTGACTTAAAAACAGATTTCTTAGTACATATCACTCTTCATTCAATCTTCATTGGTCTTGCAGACAGTAAATCATGTAATTAACTTTCCTCTCCTGTGGATCTCAGGACATTACAGGAGCATTGGGACTTGGACTGTCCTGCAGATTCCAGGACTGTTGGTAAGTAAATAAATGTTCCTATCATAGAATTAGCATAGCTCAATAAAACAAATACATACAGATTTATAGTTCATTCCCAGGATTGTTGGTAGATACATGTATAGTTAATCCTCATAGCTAAAACCTCACTAGCAATCATACAGTCTAATGCCACATTAGTATTTACTGCTAGGGATGCACCCAGCTTTTGCCACATTGCAACACCGACAAAGCACTATCTGGCAGCAATATCCAATGGCATCTCATCTGTACATTGCACCGCACTGGCTATGGTCTGTACTGTACAATAAGTGTGTTAGCATTTCTGTAGTATCAGTTAACGTGGCAGCAACTATAGACTGTAGTGTAGGTTAGAAATTATGTATCCAACTTGCAGACATCTGTTTAGTTCTTGTTACGGTAGATATCATAAGAAACCACGGCTTCTATGTGGTAACACTTGTAGGAGCAAGTTACCAGGTGGCCATTAATCCTCTAAGCCAAAACCCCCTCCACTGTACATAACCATCTAACAGAAGGTTCCCACATGCTCAGGCTGTAGAGCAGGATTAATAGAAAGGCCATAGCCCAAGGTTTTCAGGATAAATGTCCCGTATTGTAGATTATTGAATGGGAGGTGGATCGTTTTGACTGTGCTCTTAATCTGCAACAACCAATCGGACGTCATCAGATTTTTGTAACTGCAGTAGACCAGTAAAGGGTAAAATTTGATTGGTTGCAGGAGATAAAATCTGGGTACACACCATAGGATCCTTCATCTCAACAGAACCTTACCTGCTTGCAACCAGAACAAGGACTGTCGATTGCAGCAAAAGTCCGAAAAATTGCATGGTGTGTACACAGCCTTAGAGCAGAATGTTTCACCTCTTATTAAATAAGCCCTTATTTATTAAGTTATCCCAAGCTAAGTGTATCCAAAGAAATGCACCGTCCTAACCTATCAACAAATACAATGAAAACCAATATGAAATGAGACAATCTCATCCCTAATGCCACCCGGGACCAAAGCAGGAGACAACGTGTGATTATCCATCAGGGTTTTTAAGGACACAGCTCCTGGGTGGCCCAATATAAATGAGCCCATTACTCTAGATTAATATCCTTCAAATCCTAGTTGGGGGTTAAACCGATGGCAAGGGCTGGAAATCCAGGATTTACTATGGTTCTCCTGCCTCTAAATATGAGAAAGTAACATGAGGACATGAACTGCTTAGCAGAAATCAACCGTGGATATTATTACGTGGCCTATGATCGTGTATTGATATTTTAGTTTAGCCTGGTTCATGGTTAAAATATTAGTTATCTATTCATTAATTAAAACTATTATTATTATGGATTTACATAGCGCCAACATCTTCTGTGGCGCTTTACAATGACATAGCCACACATTACATTCAGGGTAATACATAGCAAGCTTAAGGAAGAAGATTTCCTGTGGCACTCTATTGATAATAGAATATAAAAACCCTTTATTGAAAACTGACATGGGCATAGAAAGCGTTAAAAACACTTAAAACCGTATTTGCAATCCAAGAAATCAAACCAAGAGTGCATTGAACTTTGGTTTCTATTTACAATATACTAGTGCCCTAACCTTTGCTCCATACAGGGTAATACATGTTATACAAAGTCATACATATACAGGTAATACATAATATAAGTACACAGAATTATGAGTTTCTTACAGCAATACCGTGATACAATAGGAGAGAGCATGGGAAGAGGTGACAAGGGTGGATGAGAGGAGGATATCATTTGCAGAGCAGAGGTCTGGGACGGTATCTGTGGATCAGCTCTGAGATGTATGGAGGGGCTGGTGTTTGGTAAACCACACAGGAGTGTGTTGCAGTAGTCTAGTCGGGATATGATTAGGGCCTGAACTAGGATTTTTGTGGCTTCTTTCGAGGGAAGGTCGAATGCGGGAGATGTTTCTGAGTTGGAGCCGACAGGAGTTGGTAAGCGCCTTGACATAGGGTTTGAAGGAAAGATTGGAATCTAGCGTTATTTCCAGGCAGTGTACATGAGATGGGGATATCAGTGTGTTGTTAATATTAATAGTGAGACTAGGCAGGGGAACATATTGTGAGGGTGGGAAAAGGACAAGTTCAGTCTTGTCCATGTTGAGTTTGAGGAAGCGGGAGGCAGAGATGGCAATAAGGCGGGTGGGGACCTGGGATGTGAGTGAAGGGAGATCAGAAGCAGAGATGTAAATTTGGGTATCAAATCAGAGAGGTTAGTGCTGGTATGAAGGAAGAGGAGAGGTGGAGAATTAGATAGGAGGGAATGGGGTCGAGGGGGCATGTAGTGAGATGGATAGGAGAGATAAGATCCTTGTTCTCTAATAGTGGTGAAGCTTGTTATGGGGCAAGTAGAGGGTGTAACCAATGAAGGGAGGCTAGACAGTGCAGTGGTAGGGGTATAGATGGAAGGGGTGAACAACGAAGGGAGGCTAGACAGTACAGTGGTAGGGGTATGGATGGAAGGGGTGAACAACGAAGGGAGGCTAGACAGTGCAGTGGTAGGGGTATGGATGGAAGGGGTAAACAATGATGGGAGGCTAGACAGTACAGTAGTAGGGGTATAGATGGAAGGGGTGAACAATGAAGGGAGGCTAGACAGTGCAGTGGTAGGGGTATAGATGGAAGGGGTGAACAATGAAGGGAGGCTAGACAGTGCAGTGGTAGGGGTATAGATTGAAGGGGTGAACAATGAAGGGATGCTAGACAGTGCAGTGGTAGGGGTATGGATGGAAGGGGTAAACAATGAAGGGAGGCTAGACAGTGCAGTGGTAGGGGTATAGATTGAAGGGGTGAACAATGAAGGGAGGCTAGACAGTGCAGTGGTATAGATGGAAGGGGTAAACAATGATGGGAGGCTAGGCAGTGCAGTGGTAGGGGCATAGATGGAAGGGTGAACAATAAGGGAGGCTAGACGTGCAGTGGTGGGGTATATATGGAAGGGGTGAACAATGAAGGGAGGCTAGAGAGTGCAGTGGTAGGGGTATGGATGGAAGGGGTGAACAATGAAGGAGGCTAGACAGTGCAGTGGTAGGGGTATATATGGAAGGGGTGAACAATGAGGGAGCTAGACAGTGCCGTGGTAGGGGTATGGCTGGAAGGGTAAACTATGATGGGAGGCTAGACAGTGCAGTGGTATAGATGGAAGGGTGAACATGAAGGAGGCTAGACAGTGCAGTGGTAGGTGTATGGATGGAAGGGGTAACAATGAGGAGCTAGACAGTGCAGTGTAGGGGTATAGATTGAAGGGGTGACAATAAGGGATCTAACAGTGCAGTGGTAGGGGTATGGATGGAAGGTAAACAATGAAGGGAGGCTAGACAGTGCAGTGGTAGGGGTATAGATGAAGGGGTGAACATGAAGGGAGGCTAGACAGTGCAGTGGGGTATGATGGAAGGGGTAACAATGATGGGAGGCTAGCCTTGCAGTGGTAGGGCATAGATGGAGGGAAGACGCCTAAGGGAGGCTAGGCAGTGCAGTGGTAGGGGTATAGATGGAGGGAGAAGCCAATGAAGGGAGGCTAGAGAGTGCAGTGGTAGGGGTATAGATGGAGGGAGAAGCCAAAGAAGGGAGGCTAGACAGTGCAGTGATAAGGGTATAGATGGAGGGAGAAGCCAACGAAGGGAGGCTAGACAAGTGCGTGGTAGGGGTATGGCTGAAGGGGTAAACTATGATGGGAGGCTAGACAGTGCAGTGGTATAGATGGAAGGGGTGAACAATGAAGGGAGGCTAGACAGTGCAGTGGTAGGTGTATGGATGGAAGGGGTAAACAATGAAGGAGATAGACTGCAGTGGTAGGGGTATAGATTGAAGGGGTGAACAATGAAGGGATCTAGACTGCAGTGGTAGGGGTATGGATGGAAGGGGTAACATGAAGGGAGGCTAGACAGTGCAGTGGTAGGGGATAGATTGAAGGGGTGAACAAGGAAGGGAGGCTAGACGTGCAGTGGTATAGATGGAAGGGGTAAACAATGATGGGAGGCGAGCAGTGCAGTGGTAGGGGCATAGATGGAGGAGGAAGCCAATAAGGGAGGCTGAGAGTGCAGTGGTAGGGGTATAGATGGAGGGAGAAGCCAAAGAAGGAGGCTAGACAGTGCAGTGATAGGGTATAGTGGAGGGAGAAGCCAATGAAGGGAGGCTAGAGAGTGCATGTAGGGGTATAGATGGGAGGAAAGCCAATGAAGGGAGGCTAGAGAGTGCAGTGATAAGGGTATAATTGGAGGAGAAGCCAATGAGGGAGGCTAGAGTCAGTGGTAGGGGTATAGATGGAGGGAGAAGCCAATGAAGGGAGGCTAGACAGTGCATTGATAAGGGTATAGATGGAGGGAAAAGCCAATGAAGGGAGGCTAGACAGTGCAGTGATAAGGGTATAGATACCCCTACCACTGCACTGTCTAGCCTCCCTTCATTGTTCACCCCTTCCATCTATACCCCTACTACTGTACTGTCTAGCCTCCCATCATTGTTTACCCCTTCCATCCATACCCCTCTCAATTCGGAATGACTTGTACAAGAATCTGTGGCAATTATGTACCCCGGAAAATCCCAATTAGCATATCACAGCCAGGTGTTAAGGGTGTGATTGGATAGTGACTAAGAGGTGTTATAGGAACGCCCAGAGTAAGGTGTCAAAACAGCATTGTACATGGCAGACAGTTGGTGTCGAACCCCCCCACCTCTATTTAGGCTTGGTTTCTTTATTTTCACATAAATGGCCTCCTTAACACCTCTCTTCCCCTTCACTGTTGGTATACGTGTTCTTTTCTTTCCTTCTATTTCTTTTGACAAAGACCCAGGGGCATATTTATAAAGGATTGTCTTTTTCGCCAAATAATTAGCACAGCACATCGCAGCGAAAATAGCGCCATTTGGGGCTTCGTTTCACCTTATTTATAAAAAAGCGAAAAAAATACACTTCGCGGCTGAAAAAGGCGAACGGGCGCGATAAAGAGCGAAAAGTATTGCAGCGAAAACTTAACGCATCTAAGAAGACTGCATTGCGAAAAACCATTCGAAACCAGAAAAGCCCACTAGAAAATGATGTCAAGTTCAAAATGGCCACCTCACATTTACCAAGAAGTCAGCCATGTCTTATTTAGTCAATCTTCTTAGAATTTCTCAATTGGAATACAATTTTCTTTTGCACTGCACATTCGCCTTTCTAATGCGCGTTCGCTTTTCCGAGGCATATTCCATTATAATGCGCGATCGCCTTTCTAATGTGCATTCGCCTTTCTAATGTGCGTTCGCCTTTCTAATGTGCGTTCGCTTTTCTAATGTGCGTTCGCCTTTCTAATGTGCGTTCGCCTTTCTAATGCGCGTTCGCTTTTCCAAGGCATATTACATTCTAATGGGCGATCGCCTTTCTAATGTCGCTTTTCCAAGGCATATTACATTCTAATGCGCGATCGCCCTTCTAATGCGCGTTTGCTTTTTCAAGGCATATTACCCATTAGAATGCCTTTTCGCTCAAACAATGACTTTTCACCACCTTCAGGGTCACGCTAATCTTTCGCTCTTTTTAACGCAAAAACCACCTTTCGCTCTTTTATAAATCGCGTTATGCCTTTTCGCTCCCTTTTCGCTAAAATTACCATTGCGAAGTAAGGTGAAAAGGGTTTAGCGATAGCTCACGGAAACGGTTTCGCCATTCGTTAATGCTACCGTTATAAATAGCGTTAACTGTCTTTTTGGCGAAAACCCATGCGAAAAGCGAATGCGAAAACATTTCACTACTTTTCGCTCTTTTATAAATATGCCCCCCAGTCTGGATATCCACAAGTTTTAAGGGCTCCTCTGAGATGTTTCATTTCTTTAGCCTTCATCACAACCCTGCAACACAGAGCTGAGAACATCCCCACTAGCACAGAGGCGAAGGCTAAAGAAATGAAACATCTCAGAGGAGCCCTTAAAACTTGTGGATATCCAGACTGGGTCTTTGTCAAAAGAAGCAGAAGGAAAGAAAATAACACGAATACCAACAGTGAAGGGGAAAAGCAAGACAGGAGGAAGAACATGGTCATCCCATATGTAGCAGGGGTCTCCGAGAAATTAACAAGAATTTTCAATAAACACTGTATCCCTGTCTGCTTTAAACCGAACAACACATCAGCAATGGCAGCAATTGGTACATCCGAAAGACCCAATACCTAAACACAAGAAAAGCGACATCATATACGCAGTGCAGTGAAGAATGCTCTGATTTGTATGTGGGGGAGACCAAACAGCAACTGCATCAACGTATGGCCCAGCACAGAAGAGCCAATTCCTCGGGTCAGGACTCAGCCGTGTACCTGCATCTTAAGGATAAAGGACATACCTTTGAAGAATGTAATGTTAACATATTGGCAAAGAAACTTAACTGGTTCAAGAGAGGTGTTAAGGAGGTCATTTATGTGAAAATAAAAAACCAAGCCTGAATAGAGATAGGGGTTCGACACCAACTGTCTGCCATGTACAATGCTGTTTTAACACCTTACTCTGGGCGTTCCTATAACACCTCTTAGCCACTATCCAATCACACCCTTAACACCTGGCTGTGATATGCTAATTGGGATTTTCCAGGGTACATAATTGCCACAGATTCTTGTACAAGTCATTCTGAATTGAGAAAGCCAGTCGGATGACTAGCGAAACGTCTTCAAGAACTAAACTTCAAGTCCAGTTGATCTAATTGAATAAAACAGATATGGATCTTCTCTTTCTACTGGGGGTCATTAAGAAGTTTTATATTTGTCATTGACGTCCAATTCTAACTCTGAAGACTATAGGTTAGTGATCTGTGTGATTCGCTCATTGGTTACATGATCCACACATAGTGTTTCCCCTGTTGTCAATGTGAGAGTGATTAGCAGTAATGTCCTCTAATATCTGTCTGGGGAATACTGGAGGAAACCACACATACCACCAGTCTAAGCTCATTTACTATTCCAATGTGACAGGCCACATTGATCTTTTAAGACACAAATAGCAACCAGAACCCATCTGTAAACCTTTAGATATACAGAGAACCAAGCCAGTAACAGAAGCCCATGTGTACTTAGCTTTAAAGGAACTGTAAACTTAAAAAATAGGTGTTTGCCAATCGTTTGTATTATTCACAGGGAGGTGAGAACGCTTATTCTCATCTCCCTGTGAATAATAGTTTGCTCAGGGGACACAGCGGCACTTACCTTACCTGGCGCTCCGCTCGCTCCTTCTGAACTGACAGCCGCGCTTTCTAGCTCTCCCGATCGCGCGCCTATCTTTTGTATTGCCGCGCATGCCCCAAAGATGGGTGCGTGGTCGGGAGAGAGGGACAAAGCGTCTGTCAGATCAGAAGGATCGAGTGGAGCGCCAGGTAAGGTAAGTTCGGCTGTCCCCAGAGCAAACTATTATTCACAGGGAGGTGAGAATAAGCGTTCTCACCTCCCTGTGAATAATACAAACGATTGGCAAAGACTTATTTTTTAGGTTTACAGTTCCTTTAAGGCTCAGTACACATGGGCTTCTGTTACTGGATTTTATTCACCTGACAATATCTACTAAGCGATATATCTGTCAGGGACACTAAACCACACAGCCAATATTTTACCCTGGTGCCTGATATTTCATATTAAAATACGCAGGAATATGACCAAAATTACCCACAAAGCTAAACAACTAAATCCCCCAATTATAACTGATTATAACTGATGACATAACTAAGCACCAATTCTAACTGATAATATAGCTAAGCACTGATTATAACTGCCAACATAGCTAAACGCTGATTATAACTGATGGCATAGCTAAACACTGATTATAACTGATGACATAGCTAAGCACTGATTATAACTGCCAACATAGCTAAACGCTGATTATAACTGATAATATAACTAAGCACTGATTATAACTCATGACATAGCTAAGCACTGATTATAACTGATTACATAGCTAAACACTGATTATAACTGATGACATAGCTAAACACTGATTATAACTGATAACATAGCTAAGCACTGATTATAACTGATAACATAGCTAAACGCTGATTATAACTGATAATATAGCTAAGCACTGATTATAACTGATGACATAGCTAAACACTGATTATAACTGAAGACATAGCTAAACACTGATTATAACTGCCAACATAGCTAAACGCTGATTATAACTGATAATATAGCTAAGCACTGATTATAACTCATGACATAGCTAAGCATTAATTATAGCTGATCAAATAGCTAAACACTAATTATAACTGGTGACATAGCTAAACACTGATTATAACTGATAAAATAGCTAAGCACTGATTATAACTCATGACATAGCTAAGCACTGATTATAACTGATTACATAGCTAAACACGATTATAACTGATGACATAGCTAAGCACCGATTATAACTGATGACATAGCTAAGCATTAATTATAGCTGATCATATAGCTAAACACTGATTATAACTGATGACATAGCTAAACACTGATTATAACTGATTACATAGCTAAACACCGATTATAACTGATGACATAGCTAAGCATTAATTATAGCTGATCATATAGCTTAACACTGATTAAAATTCATGACATAGCTAAGCACTGATTATAACTGATTACATAGCTAGACAACGATTATAACTGATGACATCGCTAAGCATTAATTATAGCTGATCAAATAGTTAAACACTGATTATTATTGATAACATAGCTAAACACTGATTATAACTGATGACATAGCAAAGCACCAATTATAACTGATAATATAGCTAAGCACCGATTTAAACTGATAACATAGCTAAACACTGATTATAACTGACAATATAGCTAAGCATTGATTATAACTGAGGAGACAGCTAAACACTGATTATAATGGATGACATAGCGTAGTACTGAGTTAACTGAGACATAGTCTTAAACTGATTGATAAAATGATCACGTGATTTCATATGAATTCTGTATTCCTATTGCTGCTCCTATTTATGATTGATTGAAATATGATAATTAAATCCTAGATTATTAACAATATGAATTGCCAGTGGTAGCTTGGATATTAGCACCAATTATCACTGTTAATATAGCTAAATACAGATTATAACTGATTGCATAGCTAAACACTGATTATAACTGATCACATAGATAAGCACTGATAATATCTGATGACATAGCTTAACACTGATTATAACTGATCATACAGCTAAGCGGATTAAACAGTATGTATCTCAGCACTGGCACATTGATGATATACAGTACACGTACACCAGGGCATTGACATGAAATCCGTATGTACCTGCATTGACCTGAGTGATAAGACAGAAGTACCTGCATTGACAATTGATATACAGTATGTAAAGAATTGACATTTGATATACAGTATTACCAGCATTGACATGATATACAAGTATGGACCGACAATTGACATGAATACAGTATTGTACAGCATTGACATGATATACGTATGTACGGAAGTGACAGGATATTACAGTATGTACCGGCATGAACAGATATAACAGTATGGACCGGCATTGACATGATATACAATAGTTACAGGGCATTGACATGATACAAGTATGTACCGGCATGCATGAAATGATTATACAGTATGTTACCGGCATTGACAGATACACAGGAGTGTACGGCATTGACATGTACACAGTAATGTACCGCATTGACATGATACACAGTAGGTAACGGATTGCATGATATACAGTACTGTACCGGCATTGACCATTATAAACAGTATGCTACCTGCATTGACATGATATCAGTATGTACAGCATGACATGAGAATACAGTATGTACCGGCATGGACCATGATTCACACAGTATGTACCGGCATTGACATTATATTTACAGTATGTACCGGCATTGAAAGAATATACAGTATGTACCTGTATTGGACCTGAATACAGTATGTACCAGCATTGACATGATATTACAGTATTGTACCGGCAATTGACATGATATACAGTATGTACCTGCATTGACATGCTATACAGTATGTACGGCATTGAAATTGATTACAGTATGTACGGCCTTGACATTGATATACAGTAGTACCGGCATTGACATGATATTACAGTATTGCCTGCATTGACATGATATACAGTATGTACCGCAATTGACATGATTATACAGTAGTACCTGCATTGACATGAGATAAAAGTATTGTACCTGCATTGACATGATATTACAAATGTACCTGCATTGACATGATATAAGTATGTACCTGCAGTGACATGATATACAGTAGTACGGCCCTTGACATGATATACAGTATGTACCTGCATTGACCATGATTAAGTATGTTACGGCATTGACAGATATTACATTATGTACCGGCATTGACATGAATATACAGTATGTACCGGCAATTGACATGATATACAGTAGGTACGGCATTGACATGATATACAGTATGTACCTGCTATTGACATGGATATACAGTATGTACCAGCCATGAAATGATTATACAGTATGTACCAGCATTGACATGATATACAGTATGTACCGCGATTGACCATGATATACAGTCTGTACTGCATTGACATGATATACAGTATGTACCTGCATTGACATGATATACAGTATTGTACCAGCATTGACCATGATATACAGTATGTACCAGCATTGACAGATATTACAGTATGTACCAGCATTGACAGATAGACAGTATGTACTGCATTGAATTGAATACCGTATGTACCTGCATTGACATGATTACACAGTATTACAGTATGTCCCGCATTGACATGATAACAGTATGTACCTGCATGAATGATATCAGTATGACCAGCATGACACGATATTACAGTATGTACCTGCATTGACAGATATCTACAGTATGTACCTTGCATTGACATTGATATACAGTATATACTTGCATTGACATGATATACAGTATGTACCTGCGTATTAACATGATATACAGGTATATACTTGCATTTGAACATGATGATACAGTAGTACTGCTTTCCATATTCCCTCCATTGAATTGATCACTCCTCCCCACTCAAGTTCAATTGGAGAGTTGTATGGAAAGAAGAAGAGGCAGGGATAGGGATCTCATGGCTTGCTCGTCACAGGTCACTGTTATGAAGTCTTGCAGCAGCTTTAACCTGCATTTCAGAAACTGTCTCCTCAGTCTATTAGCTGAACTCATCCTTCCCCATCCTCCTAACCTTAGTTCATTTGGAATCCATGTATCCAGGTAGAGGGAGGCTGACGTCAACATCTATTCCACTACAGGTTTGCAGTAAGTAAAAGTGACGGACGATAGGGAGACACTGGACGCCTTAGTTCAACAAAGAACGCCCTCCTAGTTCTTAACTAGATGGCTATGCCTAAAATGGCCTGGAATCATGGGCTAGCAAAGGAATTTTAAAAGAGGCGATATTATAATCACACTGGGAACTTCACACCCTCCACTTCAGACATTAAGGGGCAGTATTTCCAATCGGTTCATCGTAACCTTAGAACAGGTTTTCTTTGGCCCAGTGGCATTTACGGATATTTAACGGTGTTCTGCTTGAAGGAAGAAGTAGTTGCCTACCCACCTACTTCAAAACAGATAGGGGCTTGATGCAAAGGCAGCCAATCACATGTTAGCTTTGGACCAGGTTATTGCAGTTAGACTACATCTGGTTGGCTGTGTAAATTAAAAAACCCTGGACAATCATCGTCTCACTATAGTTTCAAACGTTCCGTAAGTAAGACATCTTGGCTATAAAAGAATGCAATACTGAAATCTTGTAAAGCACATCTGTTTTAAATAAACAGTACAATACACATCAATGATAACAGGCAGTAATAAAAAAATTAGCAAGGGTTTTAAAAAAACAGACACATCCACCTCTAGTTCAGGGTCTTGGTATAAGGGTTTCCAAAGTTTCAATGTCATTAGGCCACGCTGTTGCGGGTTTTTAGCAAGACAAATGGTAGGTGCAATTCCTCTCAGCCCCCTACTTTCGGGCTCATAACCAGCAAGGTATTCAAAAGTAGAGGAGCACACTACTGCAAGTGAAAATTCTTTAATAGTGCGAAAACAACATACAACGTTTCGTGTGCCTCCTCTACTTTGACCTTGTCTGGTATAAGTGCAACTGGAATAGTGCGGAAGAACCCGCCACATCGCCACGATTCATTGCTCACTACCTGCGCTGCGATTTCCTTGTGATGTATCCTATCGCGTTGATGGCAATGGAATGCATCCCACCCCTCCAGGGAGTGTGGGAGTCTCACGCATTTTGGGGGGGTCTCTGCCACACCATGAGACCACCCAAAACTCCTGCGACCCGAACCTAATGAGAGTCTGCTTCCGGACGCCAGGCCAGTACGCCCCTTAGCCATGTAAATAAGTCACGTTAGAGGCGTTGGCTAGGGGCTTAACTGGACCCCCCACCGCCCATGACTCTGCCCCCAACTGCCGCCCCTTTAGTGACATCACGTCACTCGGCCACGCCTCCTTTCCCCACCCTGCCGAAGCCAGGTCGGCGGGTGGGATATCTGAAATGTTGATCAACATGCGTACGAAAAGGGTCGGCAGCGACGCAGTACAGGGGAGGTAATGGGGACCATCGATGCTGTTCAGTTAATTGTGGGTGTGTGCTGGCTATTATACAGGCCCACGTGCCACACTAAAATAGGTAGTGGGGCCGACACCGAAATGAGATTATTTATGGGTTTGGGTGATTTAGAGGATTTGGGCTGATTAAGGGAAACTTATAGGCATATGAAATTTTTTTAAAACAGTGTAAATAAAAAGTACCTGAACGCAGGGAGGTAGGATTGGTGCCTTTTAATCCCAATATAATTCTATGAGGAGCAGCAGGATGATGAAGAAAAAACTGCTTTGCCAGTCTTTCCTGTATGGCTTCAGCACTATCTTTAATATGGAATGGCCAGGGCCATAACCTGGGGGGGGGGGGGACAGCCAACCTATGTTGGGTTAATGGTATGGGTAATGTCTCAGGGTGTGGATGTACTTGCGGGTTTCACAATTTCTGCAAACAGGGAGATGTCTTGTTCCGTTTTGGCTGGACCTGTTAGGAAATTCTTACAAAAGCAGTGTTTGATTGGTGGTTGGGGATAAGCAAAGAGGGGGGGGGTCTGGGAATATCTATTGTATCTGCCTTCCTTTTGTATTAATGGGTGGCTTCTTGGCTATCTTTATGAGTATATCCATGTGGGGGGGGTATGTAAAAAACAGTGGGGTACGGGCCTCCTTGGGATATGTTGGATTGGGGTCAGGTTGGTTCTGGGGATGCTGGTTGGTATATCCATGTGGGGGTGTAGTAACAACCAGTGGGGTACGGTTCTCATTTGGGTATGTGGTATGTAGCAGGTTGTTCGGGGATGCGGTTGGAGTATGATCCAGTGGGGGTATGTAACAACCAGTGGGTACGGTTCTCCTGTTGGGTATGTTGGTATGTAGCATGGTTTGTTATGGGGGGCTGGTTGGAGTATAGTTATGTATGGGGGTGGTATGTAACAACCAGGGGGGCGGGGTACGGTTCTACTTTTGGGTATGTTGTTATTGTAGCAGGGTGGTTAGGGGATGCTGGGTTGGGTATAAGAATCCACTGTGGGGTGTATGTAAAACAACGAGCTGGGGTACGGTTTCCTTTTGGGTTATGTTGGTATTGTAGCATGTTGGTTCTGGGGATGCTGGTTGGAGTATATCCATGTGGGGGTGGTATGTAAACAACCAGTGGGGTAGGGTCTCCTTTTGGGTATGTGTATTGGAGCAGGTTGGTTCTGGGGGATGACTGGTGGAGTATATCCATGTGGGGTGGTATAGTAACAACCAGTGGGGACGGGTCTCCTTTTGGGTATGTTGGTATTGTAGCAGATTAGTTCTGGGGATGCTGGTGCTTTCCTGATTGTCCTTCTGTAGTTGGGATGACTGTGGTATCCCGTTTTGTTTAAAAGTCGTATTTGAGCTGCTTACCAGGTGCCAGATTTGTATCTTCAGAATCAGCGCATCCGTTAGATTCTGATGGCCCTCACTGTATATATAGAGTTTGTATTAATGTCATTTAAGCGCCACTAAATAAAAATGAAAATAACAGGGTTCATACATACTGTAGATGAGAAACCACACACCATTATAGAAATGAGTATAAATTGAATAAGTGCCAGCATGCCTTGACACATTAGGAATGAGATCCCTGCACTGAAGAGCGTACAATAGCCTAAACACACATGTCCCGGTGAGAAATGGTAACCCCACACGGTCGGGTAACAATGTTTTCCAATTTAACCTAAAGAAAAACCATTTACTTGCGGTACAGTTTTTTTTCTTAAATTTATAAAAAAAAAAATCCAAACCCCCCAAACCACGAACAATGAACTTGCCCCCTGTGCTGATGTGCACATCGGATCTTTCATTCAGAGTTTCTATGTGATGTTAGAACTCACGTCAGAGGGCACAAAAATAAAGAGAGTATTTAAGTTTTTTTAAATAGAACGGCCAAAAATATAGGCGGTAACATCGGAATCCCACATTATTTTTCATTGGAACGATAATATGATCACGGGCTATTGTTTATTTTCTGTATTGACAGTAAACTATTACAGTGCACCGTAGGGGGTGCTGGGAATTGTAGTTAGTAGAACTCAGATGTAGGCGCACGGCTGGGATGTGGTTTTGGTTGGGGTTCCCAAACCTTTTATCATCCAGTAAGTAAATTACTGTGACTCAGTGTACCAGAACATCGCAATCTATCCATAATGTAAAAAATAACGTGCACAGGAAATAAAGGAAGGTAAGGTTATGGCAACACCGCCATAGAATCACAAACAAAGAAAGAGGCCAGAATGAATCAGTACTATTAGCAGAGCAATGATATGGTTATGGAAAGCTCTAATCATGGGGAGGCGGAAATGCATTAACTGCACAATCTTCCCGTTGCATTTCATCTCTACCCCCCCACCCAACCACACAACATACACACACACATACATACACACACCGTACACACACATATACACACACATACACACACCGTACACACACCATGAACACGACATTCACACACATGTACACACACTCACGTAACACACCTACACACACACACCGTGCACATACACACGTACACACATATACACACACACATTGCCCCTCCCCAGCTATAATCATTTGGATAGTGATAAAGAAACCTGTCTCTCTAGACCCCAAGACAAGAGATCTCAGCTGTATCTCAAGGACCCCCTGACACTATACAGCTGTCTGTTAATCCCCATAGCACTCCTCTCTCACTTGTTGTTCTGATCATGTAAGCATCTACTTTGGAGCAGTCTCCCACCACTCTCTCTATATAGCACATTTGATCTCTCACCCCATCTTCTCTCTCTCTCACCTGTCTCTCTATCATCTCACTATCGCTAATCGTTCATGCAGTCATCAACCTGTCTCCAATCATCTCTTCATATTCCACACTCTCTAAAGGTTTCACAGACGTGAGATCATGGTGCCGAACCCGCCCGATGCAAGATGGGTAGGGAACGTCTGTTTCGGTGGATAATCAGAGTTTGGTCCCTCTGTCCCTCTGTCTCTATTCCGTCTGTATTAATACAGAAACCCTCTTCTCTAATATCCATCTGTATTATATCAACCGAAAGAAATCCCTCTGTCTCTAATCTTATGTATTAATACCAGAAATCCCTCTGCTTCTAATCTCTGTCTGTAGTTATATACCAGACATCCCTCTGTCTCTACATTTGTCTGTGATTATATACAGAAATCCCCCTCTGTCTCTATCTCTATCTGTATTTATATACCATTAAAGCACACTGTCTCTAATCTCTATCTGTATTATATACACGTAAATCCCGTGTCTTAATCTCTAATCGTATTATATACCAGAAATCCCTTACTCTAATCCTTTATCTGTATTAGATACCAAATTCCCTCGCACTCTAATATCTTATCTGTATTTATACAGAAATCCTCTACTCTAATCTCTATCTTATTATATACCAGTACTTCCCTCTCACTCTAATCTCTATCTGTATTAATACCAGAAATCCCTCTCACTCTAATCCTTATCGTATTATATACCAGAAATCCCTCTGTTCTAATCTCTATCTGTATTATATACCAGAATCCTCTTGTCTTTAATCTCTATCTGTATTTATACCAGAAATCCCTGTCTCTAATCTTATCTGTATTATATACCAAGAAATCCCTCTGTCTATATCTCTATCTGTATATTAATTACCAGAAATCCCTCTGCTCTAATCTCTATCGTATTATATACAGAAATACTGGTCTCTAATCTCTATCTGTATTATATACCAGAAATCACTCTCACTCTAATCTCTATCTGTATTATATACCAGAAATCCCTCTGTCTCCAATCTCTATCTGTATTATATGCCAGAAATCCCTCTGTCTCTAATCTCTATCTGTATTACATACCAGAAACCCCTCTGTCCTAATCTCTGTCTGGATTATATACCAGAAATCCCTCTGTCTCAATCTCTATCTGTATGTATATACCAGAAAATACCCATGTCTCAATCCTATCTGTTATTATACAGAAACCTTGTCTATAGTTCTCTATCTGTATTTATTACCAGGAAATCCCTCTCACTCTAATCTCTATCTGCCTTATATTACCAGAAAATCCCTCTCACTCTAATCTCTATCTGTATATATACCAGAAATCCTCTCAGTCTCTATTCTATCTGTTTATTTACCAGAAATTCCCTCTCAACTCAATATCTATCTGTATTATTTACCAGAAATCCCTCTCACTCTAATCTCTATCTGTTATTATATACCGAAAATCCCTCTGTTCTAATCTCTATCTGTATTAATACCAGAAATCCCTCTGTCTAATATCTATCTGTATTATATACCAGGAAATCCCTCTGTCTCTAATTCTCTATCTGTATTATATACCAGAAAATCCATCTGTATCTAATCTCTGTCTGTATTATATACCAGAAATCCCTCTTCGTCTAATCTCTGTTGATATATACCAGAAACTCTGTCTCAATCTCTATCTGTATTATATACACCAGAAATCCTCTTTCTAATCCTATCTGTATTATACCAGAAATCCCTCTGTCTCTAATCTCTATGTATTTATACCAGAAAAATCCCTCTGTATCTAATCTCTATCTGTATTATATACCAGAAATCCCTCTGTCTCTAATCTCTATCTGTATTATATACCAGAAATCCCTCTGTATCTAATCTCTGTCTGTATTATATACCAGAAATCCCTCTGTCTATAATCTTCTATCTGTATTATAACCAGAAATCCCTATGTTCTAATCTCTGTTGATATATACCGAAACCCTCTGTATCTAAGCTCTTCTGTATTATATACCAGAAATCCCTCTGATTAATATCTCTGTCTGTATTATATACCAGAAATCCCCTCGAATTTATCTGTCGTATAATACCAGAAATCACCCTCTGATCTAATCTGTCTGTATTATATACAGAAATCCCTCTGTCTTAATCTCTGTCTGTATTATATACCAGAAATCCCTCTGTAGTATCTAAATCTGTCTGTATTACTATACGAAATCCCTCTGTATCTATCATCTCGGTATATACCAGAAATCCCTCTGTATCTAATTCTCTGTCTGTATTATATACCAGGAAATCCTCGCTCTAATCTCTATCTGTATTATATACCAGAAATCCCTCTGTATCTAATCTCATCTGTATTATATAACCAGAAATCCCTTCTGTATCTAATCTCTATCTGATTATATACCAGAAATCCCTCTGTATCTAATTCTTGTCTGTATTATATACCAGAAATACCTCTGTCTCTAATCTCTATCTGTATATATACCAGAAATCCTCTGTCTCTAATCTCTATCTGTATTATATACCAGAATAATCCCCTGTCTCTAATCTTGTCTGTATTAATACAGAAATCCTCTGTCTCTCAATCTCTATCTGTATTATATACCAGAAATCCCTCTGTCTCTAATCTCTATACTGTATTATTACCAGAAAGCCCTGCTCTAATCTCTATTGTATCTATACCAGAAAATCCCTCTGTCTCTAATCTTCTGTCTGTATATATACCAGAAATCCCTGCTCTAATCTCTTCTGTATTATATACCAGAAAATCCCTCGTGTCTAATCTCTAGTCTGTATTATATACCAGAAATCCCTCTGTATCTAATCTCTGTCTGATTATATACCAGAGACTCCCTCTTTCAATCTCTGATTATTATATACCAGAATCCTCTGTCTTAATCTCTATCTGATTATACACAGAATCCTATGTTCTATCTCTATCTGTCTATATCCTAAACTTCTGTAATTCATTGTATTATATACCAGACCAATAATCTGTCTCTAATCTCTATCTGTATTATATACCAGAAATCCTCTGTATCTAATCTCTTGTCTGTAGTATTATATACCAGAAATCCCTCTGTATCTAATCTCTGTCGGTATTATATACCAGAAATCCTCTGTCTCTATCTTTCTGTATTATAACCGAAGAAATCCCTCTGTCTCTAATCTGCTATCTGTATTATATACCGAAATCCCTCTGTATCTAATCTCTATCTGTATTATATACCAGAAATCCCTCTGTATCTAATCTCTGTCTGTATTATATACCAGAAATCCCTCTGTCTCTAATCTCTATCTGTATTATATACCAGAAATCCCTCTGTTATCTAATCTCTGTCTGTATATATACCAGAAATCCTCGTCTCTAATCTCTATCTGTATTATATACCAGAAATCCCTCTGTCTCCAATCTCTATCTGTATTATATACCAGAAATCCCTCTGTCTATAATTCTATCTGTATTATATACCAGAAATCCCTCGTATCTAATCTCTGTCTGTATATTACCAGAAATCCCTCTGTCTCTAATCTCTATCTGTATTATATACAGAAATCCTCGTTCTAATCTCTGTCTGTATTATATACCAGAAATCCCTCTGTATCTAATCTCTGTCTGTATTATATACCAGAAATCCCTCTGTATCTAATCTCTGTCTGTATATATACCAGAATCCTATGATCTAACTCATCTGTATTATATACCAGAAATCCCTCTGTCTCTAATCTCTGTCTGTATTATATACCAGAATCCCTCTGTATCTAATCTCTGTCTGTATTAATACCAGAAATCCCTCTGTAATCTAATCTATCTATCTGTATTATAACCAGAAATCCCTCTGTATCTAATCTCTATCTGTATTAATCCAGAAATCCACTATGTCTCTAATCTCTGTCTGTATTAATATACCAGAATCCTCTGTATCTAATCTGCTGTCTGTATTATATACCAGAAATCCCTGTATCTAATCTCTGTCTGTATATATACCAGAAATCCCTCATGTATCTAATCTCTATCTGTATTATATACCAGAATCCCCTGTATCTAATCTCTGTCGTTGTATTATATACCAGAAATCCCTCTGTTCTAATCTTTATCTGTATTATATACCAGAAATCCCTCTGTCTCTAATCTCTATCTGATTATATACCAGAAATCCTCTGTATCTAATCTCTGTCTGATTATTACCAGAAATCCCTCTGTATCTAATCTCTGTCTGTATTATATACCAGAAATCCCTCTGGTCTCAATCTCTATCTGTATTATATACCAGAAATCCTCTGCTCTAATCTCATCTGTATTATATACTATAACTAGCAAAATGACCCGGCTTCGCAGCGGAGATGTTTTCAAATAACCTTTTAGTAAGAAAGCAATAATGTATCAAGATTGCTGTAATCACTCGGCACTTGATATATTAAAGAAAGACAATTCAATAAGCTTTAGATATAATGCAACATCATTAACTTTAATTTAATATTATATTTTTTATGCAACTACGAAATTTTGGTGAAAATAAACCCCACCCCCCCTCCCCATCTGCCCCCCCATACCCCCCACTATTCCTCTCTGTCCACCCTCCAAACCTTCCCCTTACACCTTAGCCAGTCCCCACACACACCCTGAAATTTTGGTAAAAATCGGTCCAGCCGTTAGTGTGCAGGAGTTCAAAATTCTATTCCCCCCCCCATTCACCCCCCACCCTAAAAAAAATATTTGGTTAACCTTTTAAATGGTAAAGGAGTTATGCATACAAAATGTGTTTGAAATCGGACCAACCATATAGATTTGTATAGCTTGTAAGCTAGGTAACATAAGTGTGCAGTCAGATACTCAACGGTTACAGGTGGAATGTCGAAACGAAACCTGGCTAACTTTGTAAGTAAGGTGGCAATGAATGCAGCCTGTGAAATTTAAGCGACGTCTGCCTCCACGGCAAGTTGAGAAATTAGGATGAATGAGTGAGTGAGTGAGGAGTGAGGGCGTGCGTTTAGTAGTAGTAGAGTCCCTCTCACTGGAATCTCTATCTGTATATAACGATAATTCCCCACTCTAATGCACGAGGATAACAATCCCCCACGAACCGAAAAGATAGAACCCGCGCACCTGAAAGACAAACCCCCACCAACCTAAGACGAAACCGCCAACACGAAAACAAACCCCACCAAGCGCACAAACCTTGAAGCCCTCCACTCTAATCTCTATCTGTATTAAACTATATCCCTCTCACTGTAATCTCTATCTGTAGTATATACTATAATTCCTCTTCACTGTTATCTCTTATCTGTATTTATATACTATAATTCCCTCTCACTCTAATCCTATCTGTATATATACGTAATTCCTCTCACTGTAATCTCTATCTGTATATATACAAATCCCTCTCACTCACATCTCTATCTGTATTAGATACTATAATTCCCTTCACTCTAATCTCTATCTGTTATTATATAACATTAAATCCTCTGTCTAATAAGTTTGAGGATCTAAGTTTAGAAATATTGTTGGATCTGATGAATAGTTTTGCTAGGTGTATTGGTAAAGGATGTTGTCTGTTTTAAAGGAATTGGATGTTTTTATGAAATATTTGGTTTGCGGTGCTGATTTGTGTTTGCAGCGATGTTGTGCATAGGGCCAAAATCTGTAGCTAGCCATGTCTATCGTATTATTACCATTAATCCACGTCTCTAATTCTTATGTATTATAACATAAATCCACTGTCTTAATCTCTACTGTATATACCATTAATCCACTGCTTATCTCTATCTGTATATATACCATTAATCCCACTGGTCTCAATTCTATCTGTATTATATACCATAATCCCACTGTCTCTAATCTCTATCTGATTATATACATTATCCCACTGTCTCTAATCTTCTATCTGTATTTATACCATGATCCCACGCTCTAATCTCTATCTGATTTTATACCATGATCCACTGTCTCTAATCTCTATCTGTATTTTATACCATTGATCCCACTTGTCTCTAATCTCTATCTGTATTTTTATACCATTGATCCCACGTCTCTAATCTCTATCTGTTTTTATACATTGATCCCAGGTCTCTAATCTCTATTGATTATATACCATTGGTCCCCTGTCACTAATCTCTATCTGTATTATACATGATCCCACTGTCGTTAATCTCTATTGTATTTACCATTACCCACTCTCAATCTCATCTGTATTATATACCATTGATCCCACTGTCTATATCTCTGTCTGTATTATATACCATTATCCCACGTCTCTAATCTCAATCTTGTATTATATACCATTAATCCCACTGTCTCTAAACTCATCTGTATTATATACCATTTAATCCCACTGTCTCTAATCTCTATCTGTATTATCTACCATTAATCCCCCTGTCTCTAATCTCTACTGTATTATATACCGTTAATCCCACTGTCTCTAATCTATTTGTATTATATACCATTAATCCCACGTCTCTAATCTTGATCTGTATTATATACCATTAATCCCACTGCTCTAAAACTCTATCTGATATTATAACAATTGATCCCACTGTCTCTAATCTATATCTGTATTATATACCATTATCCCAACTATCTCTAATCTCTATCTGTATTATATACCATTAATCCCACTGTCTCTAATCTCTATCTGTATTATATACCATTGATCCCACTGTCTCTAATATCTATCGTATTATATACCATTAATCCCACGTCTCTAATCTCTATCTGTATTATATACCATTAATCCCACTATCTCTAATCTCTATCTGTTATAATACCATTAATCCCACTGCTCTAATCTCTATCTGTATTATATACCATTGATACCACTGTCTCTAATCTAATCTGTATTATATACCATTAATCCCACTGTCTCTAATCTCTATCTGTATATATACCATTAATCCCACGTCTCTATCTCTATCTGTCATTATATACCATAATCCACTGTTTCTACTCTATCTGTATTATATACCATTAATCCACTGTCACTATCTCAACTGTATTTTATACCATTAATCTTCCAACTGTCTCTAATATATATCTGTATGTATATACCATTAATCCAGTCTCTAATGCTCTATCTGTATTATAGGACATTAATCCCACTGTCTTAATCTCTGTCGTATTATATACCATTAATCCCACTGTCTCTAATCTCTGTATTATATACCATTAATTCCATGTCATTAATCTCTGTCGTATTATATACCGTTAATCCCACTGTCTCTAATCTCTATCTGATTTAATACTGTTAATCCCCCTGTCAGCAATTTTACGACCACTATTGTATATTTACAATCATGATCATATTTTGTACATCGCCCAATACATACCATAGTGGTAGTTTATTACTGATTGGCATGTGTACAGCCGTAAATTTACACCTGCGGTCATACTTCTATGACAACCCACAGTGTAGCAATTTTTTAAAACAGTGCCCTAAAATCTATACCTACCCTTCCCTGGTGCAGCTGTCAATCACGGTTCTTGACAGGATGTCACAGCCAATGATTTACTGCTGTAAATAGTGCTGCCTCATTAGTGGCTATGTAAACTCTTGTAAGGGCTCATCGAGCTTGCACAGAGGAGGCTAAAACCGGATACCAGGAGGTATAGGAGCTTTAGGGACTGGCAGGACAGTTAGGGGGGGGACATGCCCTTTCACAGGCACAAAAAAATATGTGAAGGCACAATAAATACACACACACACAATAGTATTAGAGTGAGCATTGTACTCTAATGGGTTTATGGGTCAGATCACATGGGCACATTATGGCTCCCTTGATATAACCATCTTACCCTCCGACTATACCCATATTACCCTCCGCACTATACCCATAATCTGACATACCCTATTCCTCCGAATACCCATATTAACCTACTATACTCTTACCCTCGACTATACCCATATTACCTCGACTATACCCATATTAACCTCCGACTATACCCTATTACTCCGTATACCCACTAACCTCGTATACCCTATATCTATACCATATTACCCTCCGACTATACCATATTACCTCCGACATATACTATACCATATTAACGGCTATCCTATACCGACTATTACCCATATTAACCTCCGACTATAACCATATTACCTCCGACTATACCCATATTACCCTCCGACTATACCTATTAACCTCCGATATGCCCTTAACCTCCACTATGCCATTACCTCCGTATACCCTATACTCCGACTATACCCATATAACTCGACTATACCATTAACCTCCGACTATACCCATACCCCCTACTTACATTAACCTCCGGACAACCCATATACCCTCGACTATACCCATATTACCTCCGACTATACCATATAACCTCCGACTATACCTCATATTACCCTCCGCTCTACCATATTACCCTCCGACTATACCAATATTAACCTCCCGACTATACCCATATTACCGATATACCATCAATACCCTCGACTATACCCATCATTACCCTCCGGACTTAACCATATAAAACCCCACTTACACCTCGCTATACCCTACCCGACTATACCCATATTAACCTCCGACTATACTCATATTAACTCCCGACTATACCCATATTACCCTCCTACTAACCCATATTAACCTCCGACTATACCCATATTAACGTCCGACTATACCCATTTACCCCTCCGACCTATACCAATATTACCCTCCGACTTATAACCCATATACCTCCGACATACCCCAATAACTCGACTATACCCTATTACCCTCGACTATACCCATATTACCCTCCGACTATACCACATATTAACCCTCCGACTATACCCATATACCCTCGACTATACCCATATAACCTCCGACTATACCCATATTAACCTCCGCCTATACCCATATTAACTCTCGACTATATAATATAACCCGACATCCAATTACCCTCCTACTAACCCAATTACCTCTACTATACCCATATTAACCTCCGACTATACCCATAATAACCTCCGACTAACCCATTTACCCTCCGACTATACCCAATTACCCTCGACTATACCATATTACCTCCGACTATACCCATATTAACCTCCGACTATACCCATTATACCCTCCGACTATACCCATATACCCTCCGACATACCCATATTACCCTCGACTATCCATATTACCCTCCGACTATACCCATATACCCTCGACTATACCCATTCCCTCCGACCATACCCATATTAACCTCCGACTATACCCATATACCCTCACTATACCCAATTAACCTCGACTATAACCATTTAATAACCTCCACTATACCTATATTACCCTCCGCTATACCCATATTAAACTCCGACTATACCATATTAACTCCGACTATACCCATATACCCATCCGACTATACCCATATAACTACGATATACCCATTACCCTCCGACTATACCCATATTACCCTCCGACTATTTACCCATATTACCTCCACTATACCCATATAACCTCGACATACCAATAACCTCCGTATACCCATATTACCCTCCGACTATACCCATATTAACCTCCGACTATAACCATATTAACCTCCGACTATACCCATATTACCCTCCGACTATACCCATATTAACCTCCGACTATGCCCATATTAACCTCCGACTATGCCCATATTAACCTCGACTATACCCATATTAACCTCCGACTATACCCATATTAACCTCCGACTATACCCATAAACCTCCGCTATCCCAATTACCCCCTATATACCATATAACTCCGACATACCCTATTACCCTCCGACTATACCCTATTACCCTCCGACTATACCATATTAACCTCGACTATACTCATATTACCCTCCGACTATACATATTACCTCCGACTATACCCATATTAACCTCCGACTATCACCATATAACCTCGACTATATCCATATTACCCTCCGACTATTACCCATATTACCTCCGACTATACCCCTTTAACTCCGACTATTACCCATTAACCCCGCCTATACCCATATTAACCTGACTATACCTCATTATAACTCCGACTATACCCATATTACCCCTCCTACTTATTTACCCATATAACCTCCGACTATACCATATTAACCTCCGACATACCCATATCTTACTACCGGACTATACCCATATTACCCCTCCGACTATACCCATATTCACCTCCGGACTATACCCATTATACCTCTGACTATACCCATATTACCCTCCGACTATACCATATACCTCCGACTATACCCATATTATACCCTCCGCTATACCCATATTACCCTCGACTATACCCATATTAACCTCGACTATACCCATATTAACCTCCGACATGAACCCATATTAAACCTCCGACTATTACACTCATATTATACCCTCCGACTATACCCATATATACCTCCTACATACCCATATTAACCTCCGACTATAACCATATTAACCTCCGACTATACACCACTAGTAACCTCCGACTATACCCATATTACCCTCCGACTATACCCAATTACCCTCGACTATACCCATATTAACCTCCGACTATACCCATATTACCCTCCGACGACTAACCCATATTACCTCCGACTATACCCATATTTACCTCCGACTATACCCATATTACTAGACTATACCCATATTACCCTCCGACTATACCCATATTACCCTCCGACCATACCCATATTAACCTCCGACTATACCCATATTACCCTCCTACTATACCCTATTAACCTCCGACTATACCCATATTAACCTCCAACTATACCCATATTACCCTCCGACTATACCCATATTACCCTCGACGCAGTACCTCCGACTATACCCATATTAACCTCCGACTATACCATATTACCCTCCGACTATACCCATATTACTCCGACTTATACCATTACCTCGACTATACCCATATTACCTCCGATATACCCATATACCCTCCGACATACATATTACCCTCACCATACCATATAACCTCGACTTACCCATATTTACCCTCCGACTATACCAATATTACCCTCCGACCTATACCCATATTACCCTCCGACTATACCCATATTAACTCCGACATATACCCATATTACCTCCGACTATACCCATATTACCTCCGACGATACCCATATTTACCCCTCCGACTAACCCATATTAACCTACCGACATACCCATTACTCGACTAACCATATAACCTCCGACTATACCCATATTACCCTCCGACTATACCCATATTACCCTCCGACTATACCCATATTACCCTCCGACTATAAAACCATTTTACTCTCCTACTGAACCTATTACTCGGATGGAGTGCATAAAATATCTACCAACACAAACACAATAGTAATCAGATGTTAGCTTTCAAATGTTAAATAAGATCTGATTGGTTGGGGTAAAATTAGCACCATTTTAACGAGTAAGAACTTTTTATTGAATCTCCTTTAATATACAATGCAGATATCTAACGTAGCTTAGTTATACGCAATGAATATTTATTATCTATACTGCACCTCCCCTATAAAGTAGGGTTATCTAGTGCCCTACCATCCATTTTCTTTTGGCCCACTGGCCCTGGGGATCTCATGTCTCCCTTCTTAGTTCAGGTTTTCTCTAATGGCTCCATAAGGGCTAGGACCCACTGGCGCGTTTCGGAACGTGTTTTGAGATTGCGCTGGTGACTGCATGCCTGTGGCCTATTGGAGCTGGACTAGGATTTGACAATGCATTTTTTTTCACAATTTGTTGGTGACCATCACATTATTGTCATCTGGAAAATCGAAGTAAAAAGAAGCGGGCCGCAAGCACGGACATTGCACAGCTCCAAATCGTAGGATCCTAGCCATAAGGAATTTTAGGCAACAGATGCCCAGATCCAATATTTCACCACTACCACTTACCAAAAGTCCATACGGCTGACCACACTGCTGCGGTTTTTGCTGCGTGTGTTAAAAACCATTGAAACGCGGGCAACGCGGAAAAATGACAGTTTTTGGGTGCGTACGAGCGATTTGCGGTCTGCATTTTTAATCGCAATCGCATGCGTTTCCTATACCTATTGAAGAAATCGCATGCGCAAACGCAACGAAAATCGCACATGAACGCATGCGATTGCGTTTGCGTTGCAGTTTGGCTTGCCCTAGAAAAACCTTAAAGTAGGCCAAAGTAATCGATCTGGGCAGCACGGTGGCTTAGTGGTTAGCCTATGCTGCCTTGCAGCACATAAGTCCTAAGTTCACCCTTGGACACACACTAAAAAGGTTGTAGGTTTCAAAATGTGCTAGATTGTAAGCTCCTCGGGGCAAGGCCTGATGGAAGTTTACATGTAATTGTCAGTGCTACGGAAGAGTTGGCGCTATTTAATCCACGATATAATATGACTGCTATGGGTGCATTGGATGTGAAATCCGAAATTGACTTGGGCTTGTTAGCCACTGTTTTTTTTTAATTTCAGTCTAAACAAAATTAAATGTACAAGAGTTTAGGTTTCAATATTGAAATTTTACTGAATATTACTTGTTTGATGGCACTTCTACCTCCAAAGATGTGGGACTGCTATGGGCAGATTCGCAAACCTTTTCCTGGGTGGTAATGGTAGGGTCTCACATCCTTGGAGGGTACCATCCATTCAGGCACATACGGGGGATACTGTATATAGATGATATAGAGAGGAATCACGAGATGATGATACATACCTTTATGTCCATAGTAAGTTTGAATGGAATTATATGAAATTACAGTACCGCTACTATACTTGCGCAACTTCAACAGTTTATAACTGACTTGCGAGCGGGCGACTAAGCAGAGACGGGTGCAGCATGCATCTAGCGAGCACCACTATGATCGAGCTACAAGGAGCGAGCAAGGAACGAGCGAGAGCGAGCGAGAGAGCGAGCAAGGAGGAGCGACGAGCTAGCGAGCAGAGAGCGAGGGAGCGACGAGCGGCGAGCGAGCGAGGAGCGAGCGAGCGAGAGGGCGAGGAGCAGGGCGCAGCGAGGAGCGAACGAGCAGAAGCGGGAGGAGGAGCAAGGAGGCAGGGAGCGAGCGAAGCGAGCGAGCGAGCGAGCGAGCGAGCGAGAGAGAGAGCGAGCGAGCGAGCGGGCGAGCGAGCGAATGAGAGCGAGCGAGCGAGCGAGCGAGGAGCGAGCGAAGAGCGAGCGAGCGAGGAGAGAGCGAGCAGGAGCGAGAGAGCGAGCGAGGAGCGAGATCGAGCGAGCGAGCGAGCGAGCGAGAGAGGAGAGAAGGAGGCAGCGAGCAGCGAGCAGAGCAGCGAGCGAGCAGCGAGCGAGCGCGAGCGAGGAGCGAGGAGAGAGGCGAGCGAGCGAGGAGCGAGAGGCGGAGCGAGCCAGCGAGCGAGCGAGGAGCGAGCGAGCGAGCGAGGAGAGGAGCGAGAGAGCGAGGGACAGCGTAGCGAGGAGGGATCACTATCTATCTATCTAGATCGATATATACTATCATCATAGATCATTACGTATCATCATGAGCACATATCTAGATAGCTTACGAGTCATTAGCTATCGAGCGAGTCGAGTATCTATCTATTATCTATCTATCTACTCATCTATCGATCTATATCATCTATCATCTAGCTATAATCATGATCATGAGTATCTATAATGTATCTATCTATTATCTATCTATCTATCTATTGATCTATCATATATCTATAATCTATCTATCTTTATCTACTATGGGGCCGATGCTATATAGGCAAGTTTTGCCTGAAATTAGTCCAAAAACCGGGTTTAAAAAAATGGGTTAGTGTGGGTTTTATTATACTACTTTCATGCTGGCCGCGCCATTTACAATAATTTTTGGAACTAGCACAGCGTAGCCATGTAGTAATGCCTAAGGTCTTGCACTATACCTACACTAGCGTACGGATCCGTGCAGAACAGAAAAAGTTGTGTCTTACCTGACCATGATCCTGTCATGCAGTGACTGTTGTGAGAGACTTTAAAGCATCGTAGGGTCCGGTCAGGTAAGACGCAACTTTTTCTGTTCTGCATCGCCCTGCATGTATCTAATATAACCTTCCCATTATCACTCTCTACTGTCCCCACTCACTGTGCTGTCTCCCCAATCCCTTTTCCCCTGTCTCTGTGCTATCTCTTTCTCTTTTATATTCCTAGTCTCTGAACTCTCCCCTACTCTCTCCACAGTCTCTTTGCTGTCTCTCTCACCACTCTGTGCTCTCTTTTCTCTCCAGTCTCTGAACTCTCCCCTACTCTCTCCCCTGTATCTGTGCTGTCTCTCTCATCACTCTGTGCTCTCTCACCTGTCTCTCTGCTGTCTCTCTCATCACTCTGTGGTCTCTCCCCTGTCTCTGTGCTGTCTCTCTCACCACTCTGAGCTCTCTCCTCTCTCCCGTCTCTTCTTTTTCAGCTCCATTGTCTCTTTCCTTTCTTTCCCCTCTATGTATCTTACTTACTCTCTGCCCCATTCACTCTTTATTTTATCATTTTAACAATATCTGTCTGGTTCTCTGTGACTGTCTCTGCAACCCTCTCCACCTGTCTCTTTCCCTCTCTGCCTCCTCCCTGTCGCTGTTCCTCTCCCTCTCATC
Source organism: Hymenochirus boettgeri (assembly GCA_019447015.1). NCBI lineage: Eukaryota > Metazoa > Chordata > Amphibia > Anura > Pipidae > Hymenochirus > Hymenochirus boettgeri. The sequence goes on from CM033475.1 coordinate 10,101,311, forward strand.
TTTCTCTGTCTTGTGTGTGTATCAGTCCAGCTGTCTGTGCTATGGTCCCTCAGGGTGTGTGTGTGTGAGCGTGCTAAGCCATGACACACTCAGTGATACACACAGAGATGCTCTTGTCTCCATGGCAGCAGTAACCAGAAGGAAGTCTCTTGCACTGTCTCCCTGTTTCCAGCCTTTGCATCCCTGCTGTTCCACACCAAAATGATACTCACCTAATGATTCTGCCACGTCCAGCCTGTAGTCCTAGTGTTTTATATTCACTGCCTAGTCTGCGATCTCGCCCTTCTCTATCCTGCACTCCACTCAACTCGTCATTCCCTCCATTCATCGTCTCTCCCCTCTGGCTTGTCCCTTCTAATCTTCTCTCTCTTCCAGCCATTGTATTCCTCACTTCCGTGCATCGCTCGCACACTATCCTGCACCCACTACACCGCTCTCCCCCCTATTACTATTACTCTCTACTAGTGTTCCTGTCCCTACTGATCCCCTCTCAGTGTAACTCCAACACCACTGCCCCTAACTGTCAATGAGACCCCAATCGAGTAAAATGACTATATACATAATATTACCCAATCTCTGTAATACTGTCTTAATACTATCCCATCTCTGTAATACTACCATAATACTATCCCATCTCTCTAATACTGTCTTAATACTATCCCATCTCTGCAATACTGTCTTAATACTATCCCATCTCTCTAATACTGCCTTAATACTATCCAATCTCTGCAATACTGTCTTATTACTATCCCATCTCTGTAGTAATACCCTAATACTATCCCATCTCTGTAATACTATGCAATAACTATACCAACTCTGTAATAATATCCTAATAATATCCATCTCTCTAATACTACCCTAATACTATCCCATCTCTCTAATACTGTCTTAATAATATCCCATCTCTGCAATACTGTCTTAATACTATCCCATCTCTGTAATACTACCCTTATACTATCCCATCTCTTTAATACTATTGCTAATACTACCCATCTCTGTAATACTTTGCAATACAATACTCTAATACATCCAACTATCATCTCTTTAATACTACGCTAATACTACCGTCTCTGTAATACTATGCTAATACTATCCCATCTCTGTAATACTATGCTAATACTATCCCATCTCTGTAATACTATCCCATCTCTGTAATACTATCTCATGTCTGTAATACTATCCTAATACTATCCCATCTCTGTAATACTATCCTAATACTATCCCATGTCTATAATACTATCATAATAATATCCATCTCTAATACTATTCCAATACTATCCCATTTCTGTAATTCTATCCTATACTATCCTATGTCTGTAATACTATCCTAATACTATCCCATCTCTGTATATTATCCTAATACTATCTCATGCTGTAATACTATCCTTATTACAACCCATGTCTGTAAAACTATTCTAATACTATCCTATGTCTGTAATAATATCCTAATACTATCCCATCTCTATAATACTATCCTAATACTTTCTATCTCTGTAATACTATCCTAATACTATCCCATGTCTATAATCATCCTAATAATCCTATGTCTGTAATACTATCCTGATACTATCCATGTATGTTAATACTACCTAATACTATCTTATCTCTGTAATAATTTCCTAATACTATCCCATGTCTATAATACTATCATAATACTATCCCATGTCTATAATACTATTCTTATACTATCCCATGTCTGTAATACCATCTAATACCTATCCATGTAGTAATACTATCCTGACTGTTATACCATCCTAATACTATCCCATGTCTGTATACTATCATAATACTATCCCATCTCTGTAATACTATCCTAATACTATCCATCTCTATAATACTATCCAATAAATCCCATGTCTCTTATACGATCCTAATACTATCCCATCTCTGTAATACTATAATAATACTATCCCTCTGCGATAATATATTAATACTATTCTATGCCTTAATGCTATCCTAATACTATTCCATCTCTATAATAATATCCTAATAATATCCTATGTCTGTAATATTATCCTAATACTATCCCATGTCTAATACTATTCTATTATATCCCATCTCTGTTATACTATCCTATTCTGTAATGATATCCTAATATTATCCCATCTCTGTAATACTATCCTATACTATGCCATCTCTGTAACTATTCTAATACTGTCCATCTCTGTAATGCTATCCTAATATAGCCCATGTTTGTAATACTATCCTAATACTACCCCATGTCTCTAATACTATCCTAATACTATCCCATCTTTTTAATACTATTCTAATACTATCCCATCTCTGTAATACTATCCTATCTCTGTAATACTATCCTGATACTATCCCATGTCTGTAATACTATCCTAATACTATCCCATCTCTGTAATACTTCTGTACTATCCCTGTCTGTATACTATCCTAATACATCCCATCTCTAATTCATCCTATACTATCCCATCTCTGTAATACTATCCTGTACATCCCATCTCTGTAATACATCCTCATCTATCCTATGTTGTAATACTATCCTGATACTTCCCATGTCTGTAATACTATCCTGATACTATCCCATGTCTGTAATACTATCCAATACTATCCATCTCGTAATACTATCCATAACTATCCCATCTCTGTAATACTATGTAATACTATACATCACTCTGTAATACTATCCTAATACTATCCATCTCTGTAATACTATCCTAATACTATCCCATCTCTGTAATACATCCTAATACTATCCCATCTCTGTAATACTATCCTAATACTATCCCATCTCTGTAATACTATCCTGATACTATCCCATGTCTGTATTATACTATCCTCATACTAACCTATGTCTGTAATACTATCCTGATACTATCCCATCTCTGTAATACTATCCTAATACTATCCCATCTCTGTAATACTATCCTAATACTATCCCATCTGTAATACTATCCTAATACTATCCCATCTCGATACTACATATACTATCCATGTCTGTAATACTATCCTCATACTAACCTATGTTGTAATACTATCCTGATAACTATCCCATCTCTGTAATACTATCCTAATACTATCCCATCTCTGTAATACTATCCTAATACTATCCCATCTCTGTAATACTTATGTACTATCCATATCTGTATATTCCTGATACTATCCCATGTCTGTAATACTATCCCTCAACACCTATGTCTGTAATACTATCCTAATACTATCCCCTCTGTAATACTATCCTAATACTATCCATCTCGTAATACTACTGATACTATCCCTGTGTATATATCCTGATACTATCCCATGTCTGTAATACTATCCTGATATAATCCCATGTCTGTAATACTATCCTCATACTATCCTATGTCTGTAATACTATCCTAATACTATCCATCTCTGTAATACTATCCTAATACATCCCATCTCTGTAATACTATCCTGATACTATCCCATGTCTGTAATACTATCCTGATACTATCCCATGTCTGTAATACTATCCTGATACTATCATGTCTGTAATACTATCCTGATACTATCCCATCTCTGTAATACTATCCTGATACTATCCCATGTCTGTAATACTATCCTCATACTAACCTATGTCTGTAATACTATCCTAATACTATCCCATCTCTGTAATACTATTCTAATACTATCTTTTTCATGCACTCTCTGTTCTTGCAGTCTCTTTCCTGCTTTACTGTATTGTTTTTTCTTGTATCTCCTTTACTCTCTGTTCATGCAGTCTCTTTCCTGCACTCTCAGTCTTGCCATCTCTTTCCTTTTCTCCCTATTTTTGCAGTCTCTATCCTGCACACTCAATTTTAGCAGTCTGTTTCCTAGACTCTCTGTTCTTGATGCTTCTTTCCAGCTCTCTCTTTTCCTGCAGTCTCTTTCCATTTTTACAGTCTGTGCTCCTCTTTCTCTTGCTCTCTCCCCCACACGTTTTCCCGTATCTTTTGTCCCAGCCCTATTCCCCGTCTCGTCTCCCTCCATTCATTAGCATCCTACAGTACCGTTCCCCTGCCTGACTTTCCCAGGATTCCTTTCACTCTCCACCTCTTTCATCTAAAATCTCTTGGTAATCGATGTTCACAGACCCCCAATGCCTCTGGCAGACTATTGATTCCTAATTGCCATTTAATGTTTTTTTTACTGTCACCTATCATCCCTTTATTTTAATGGCCTCCACCTGCTGCAGCAGCTTATAGTGAAATGCAGTATTTCTCATTGCTTCGTACAACCCCATGGGCCACCTATATCTAACTGCTGCTCTGACTGCTATATCACTGTATATATAAATATATATACACCATATTTACCCTTTAAAGGGTCACTACACTCACTCAAACAACATTACATTATCTGAAACTACAATTTGAGAGAAGTAAAATGGTGGTACTGACATATTTATCTGTGCTTGCTTTGTCATTACATTATTAATGTTTAGTAAGTGCTCTTTATTTCCCCCACCCTCCCTTAATCACTGCCTCCTTGTAGTGTCTGCGACACTTATAAGTTCTGCACAGCCTCACCATGGGCACTGCTCTGCTTACACTTCTCCCCTCCCCCCCTTCTTTCCTTTCTCTGCTGATTCTCTTAATTGTTGCAGAAAGTGTGCTGGCAGGCAGCCAATGATCCTAGTAAGAGGTCAGGGATGGGAAACATATAATTTCTGCTTCTCGAGTGACAGGTCTTCCCCTATAAATTCTGTGATTTCAAATGATTATATCTCGGGATCTACAGCTCAGATTTAAAACCTTAAAAAAAGTTTTTTAAGCAGTGAGATCTTGCTTTATCTAAAGGTACTATTTTAGAAAATCATAATCAGTGTTTAGCTATGTCATCAGCTATAATCAGTGCTTAGCTGTGTCATCAGTTAAAATCGGTGCATAGCTATGTTATCAGTTAGAGTCTGTGATAAGCATCAGTTATAAAACAATTCAATTCATGCCAAGTACTAATTACAAATAACTATAATATCCAAGCTACCACTGGCAATTCATATTGTTAATAATTTAGGATTTAATTATCATATTTCAATCAATCATAAATAGGAGCAGCAATGGAATAGAGGATTCATATGAATCACAGATCAGTTATAATCCGTGTTAAGCATGTCATCAGATATTATCAGTGCTTATCTATGTGATCAGTTATAATCAGTGTTTAGCTTGCAATCAGTTATAATCTGTATTTAGCTATATTAACAGTGATAATTGGTGCTAATATCAACGCTACCACTGGCAATTCAATTGTTAATAATCTAGGATTTAATTATCATTTCATCCTCATAATAGGAGCAGCATGGATACAGAATTCTATTGAATCAACGATCAGTTATAATCAGTGCTTAGCTGTATGATCAGTTATAATCAGTGTTAAGCTATGTCATCAGTTATAATCAGTACTAAGCTATGTCATCCATTATAATCAGTGTTTAGCTGTCTCCTCAGTTATAATCAATGCTTAGCTATATTGTCAGTTATAATCAGTGTTAGTATGTTATCAGTTTAAATCGGTGCTTAGCTTATTATCAGTTATAATTGGTGTGCTATGTCATCAGTTATAATCAGTGTTAGCTTGTTATCAATAATAATCAGTGTTTAACTATTGATCAGCTATAATTAATGCTTAGCGATGTCATCAGTTATATCGTTGTCTAGCTATGTAATCAGTTATAATCAGTGCTTAGCTATGTCATGAATTTTAATCAGTGTTAAGCTATATGATCAGCTATAATTAATGCTTAGCTATGTCATCGTTATAAGGTGTTTAGCTATGTAATCAGTTATATCAGTGTTTAGCATGTCATCAGTTTAATCAGTGTTAGCTATATGATCAGCATAATTAATGCTTAGCTATGTCATCAGTTATAATCGGTGCTTAGCTATGTTCAGTTATAATCGTGTTACTATGTAATCAGTTATAATCAGTGCTTAGCTATGTCATGAGTTATAATCATGTTAGCTATTTATCAGTTATAATCAGTGTTTAGCTATGTCCACAGTTATAATTAGTGTTTAGCTATTTGATCAGCTATAATTAATGCTTGCTATGTCATGAGTTATAATCATGCTTAGCTATATATCAGTTATAATCAGCGTTTAGCTAGTTGGCAGTTATATCAGTGTTTAGCTATGTCTCAGTTATAATCAGTGTTTAGCTATGTCATCAGTATAATCAGTGCTTAGCTATATTATCAGTTATAATCAGGTTTAGCTATGTTATCAGTTATAATCAGGTGCTTAGCTATGTTATCAGTTATAATCAGTGTTTAGCTATGTCATCAGTTATAATCAGTTTAGCTATGTAATCAGTTATAATCAGTGCTTAGCTATGTCATGAGTTATAATCAGTGTTAGTATATTATCAGTTATAATCAGCGTTTAGCTATGTTGGCATATAATCAGTGCTTAGCTATGTCATCAGTTATAATCAGTGTTAGCTTGCCATCAGTTATAATCAGCGTTTAGCTATGTTGGCAGTTATAATCAGTGCTTAGCTATATTATCAGTTAGAATTGGTGCTTAGTTATGTATCAGTTATAATCAGTATAATTGGGGGATTTAGTTGTTTAGCTTTGTGGGTAATTTTGGTCATATTCCTGCGTATTTTAATATGAAATATCAGGCACCAGGGTAAAATATTGGCTGTGTGGTTTAGTGTCCCTGACAGATATATCGCTTAGTGATATTGTCAGGTGAATAAAATCCAGTAACAGAAGCCCATGTGTACTGAGCCTTAAAGGAACTGTAAACCTAAAAAATAAGTCTTTGCCAATCGTTTGTATTATTCACAGGGAGGTGAGAACGCTTATTCATCACCTGTGAATAATAGTTTGCTCTGGGGACAGCCGAACTTACCTTACCTGGCGCTCCACTCGATCCTTCTGATCTGACAGACGCTTTGTCCCTCCTCGACCACGACACCATATCTTTGGGGCATGCGCGGAATACAAAAGATAGGCGCCGCGATCGGGAGAGCAGAAAGCGCGGTGTCAGTTCGAAGGAGAGCGGAGCGCCAGGTAAGGTAAGTGCCGCTGTGTCCCCTGAGCAAACTATTATTCACAGGAGATGAGAATAAGCGTTCTCACCTCCCTGTGAATAATACAAACGATTGGCAAACACATATTTTTTAAGTTTACAGTTCCTTTAAATGAAACTATATAGATATATCCTTTCTATTGCATGGTTCTCTGTATATCTAAAGGTTTACAGATGGGTTCTGGTTGCTATTTGTGTCTTAAAGATCAATGTGGCCTGTCACATTGAATAGTAAATGAGCTTAGACTGGTGGTATGTGTGGTTTCCTCCAGTATTCCCCAGACAGATATTAGAGGACATTACTGCTAATCACTCTCACATGACAACAGGGAAACACTATGTGTGGATCATGTAACCAATGAGCGAATCACACAGATCACTAACCTAAGTCTTCAGAGTTAGAATTGGACGTCATGACAAATATAAAACTTCTTAATGACCCCCAGTAGAAAGAGAAGATCCATATCTGTTTTATTCAATTAGATCAATGGACTTGAAGTTTAGTTCTTGAAGACGTTTCGCTAGTCATCGACTGGCTTTCTCAATTCAGAATGACTTGTACAAGAATCTGTGGCAATTGTACCCTGGAAAATCCCAATTAGCATATCACAGCCAGGTTGTAAGGGTGTGATTGGATAGTGGCTAAGAGGTGTTATAGGAACGCCCAGAGTAAGGTGTAAAACAGCATTGTACATGGCAGACAGTTGGTGTCGAACCCCTATCTCTATTCGGCTTGGTTTTTTATTTCACATAAATGACCTCCTTAACACCTCTCTTGAACCAGTTAAGTTTCTTTGCCAATATGTAACATTACATTCTTCAAAGGTATGTCCTTTATCCTTAAGATGCAGGTACACGGCTGAGTCCTGACCCGAGGAATTGGCTCTTGTGCTGGGCCATACGTTGATGCAGTTGCTGTTTGGTCTCCCCCCACATACAAATCAGAGCATTTTCACTGCACGCGTATATGATGTCGCTTTTCTTGTGTTTAGGTATTGGGTCTTTGGATGTACCAATTGCTGCCATTGCTGATGTGTTGTTCGGTTTAAAGCAGACAGGGATACAGTGTTTATTGAAAATTCTTGTTAATTCTCGGAGACCCCTGCTACATATGGGATGACCATGTTCTTCCTCCTGTCTTGCTTTCCCCTTCACGTTGGTATTGTGTTATTTTCTTTCCTTCTGTCTTTTGACAAAGACCCAGTCTGGATATCCACAAGTTTTAAGGGCTCCTCTGAGATGTTTCATTTCTTTAGCCTTCGCCTCTGTGCTAGTGGGGATGTTCTCAGCTCTGGTTGCAGGGTTGTGATGAAGGCTAAAGAAATGAAACATCTCAGAGGAGCCCTTAAAACTTGTGGTATCCAGACTGGGGGGCATATTTTAAAGAGCGAAAAGTAGTGAAATGTTTTCGCATTGCTTTCGCATGGGTTTTCGCCAAAAGACAAGTTAACGCTATTTATAACGGTAGCATTAACGAATGGCGAAACCGTTTCCGTGAGCTATCGCTAAACCCTTTACCTTACTTCGCAATGGTAATTTAGCGAAAAGGAGCGAAAAGGCATAACGCGATTTATAAAAGAGCGAAAGGTGGTTTTTGCGTTAAAAAGAGCGAAAGATTAGCGTGACCCTGAAGGTGGTGAAAAGTCATTGTTTGAGCGAAAAGGCATTCTAATGGGTAATATGCCTTGAAAAAGCAAACGCGCATAGAAGGGCGATCGCGCATTAGAATGTAATATGCCTTGGAAAAGCGACATTAGAAAGGCGATCGCCCATTAGAATGTAATATGCCTTGGAAAAGCGAACGCGCATTAGAAAGGCGAACGCACATTAGAAAGGCGAACGCACATAGAAAAGCGAACGCACATTAGAAAGGCGAACGACATTAGAAAGGCGAATGCACATTAGAAAGGCGATCGCGCATTATAATGGAATATGCCTCGGAAAAGCGAACGGCATTAGAAAGGCGAATGTGCAGTGCAAAAGAAAATTGTATTCCAATTGAGAATTCTAGAAGATTGACTAAATAGACATGGCTGACTTTTGGTAAATGTGAGGTGGCCATTTGAACTTGACATCATTTTCTAGTGGGCTTTTCTGGTTTCGAATGGTTTTTCGCAATGCAGTCTTCTTAGATGCGTTAAGTTTTCGCTGCAATACTTTTCGCTCTTTATCGCGCCCGTTCGCCTTTTTCAGCCGCGAAGTGTATTTTTTTCGCTTTATAAATAAGGTGAAACGAAGCCCCAAATGGCGCTATTTTCGCTGCGATGTGCTGTGTAATTATTTGGCGAAAAAGACAATCCTTTAAATATGCCCCTGGGTCTTTGTCAAAAGAAATAGAAGGAAAGAAAAGAAACCGTATACCAACAGTGGAGGGAAGAGAGGGTTTTAAGGAGGCCATTTATGTGAAAATAAAGAAACCAAGCCTAAATAGAGGTGGGGGGGTTCGACACCAACTGTCTGCCATGTACAATGCTGTTTTGACACCTTAGCCACTTCTTAGCCACTATCCAATCACGCCCTTAACACTTGGCTGTGATATGCTAATTGGGATTTTCCGGGGTACATAATTGCCACAGATTCTTGACAAGTCATTCTGAATTGAGAGGGGTATAGATGGAAGGGGTAAACAATGATGGGAGGCTAGGCAGTGCAGTGGTAGGGGCATAGATGGAGGGAGAAGCCAATGAAGGGAGGCTAGAGAGTGCAGTGGTAGGGGTATAGATGGAGGGAGAAGCCAATGAAGGGAGGCTAGACAGTGCAGTGATAAGGGTATAGATGGAGGGAGAAGCCAATGAAGGGAGGCTAGAGAGTGCAGTGTACAGCTAAGCACTGATTATAACTGATCTGTGATTCATATGAATTCTCTATTCCTATTGCTGCTCCTATTTATGATTGATTGAAATATGATAATTAAATCCTAAATTATTAACAATATGAATTGCCAGTGGTAGCTTGGATATTAGCACCACTGTATATCATGTCAATGCAGGTACATACTGTATATCATGTCAATGCTGGTACATACTGTATATCATGTCAATGCTGGTACATACTGTATATCATGTCAATGCAGGTACATACTGTATATCATGTCAATGCAGGTACATAATGTATATCATGTCAATGCAGGTACATACTGTATATCATGTCAATGCAGGTACATACTGCATATCATGTCAATGCTGGCACATACTGCGTTCTTATGAATGGGAGCTGCCATACCACTTACACATTAGTACATAAAAGAAACAAGATGTGTGTTTTTTTCCCCCACACCTTGTGGAGTTTCATCCACCCAATAAAACTACTTACGGCGGAACCTGATTAAACCAGGGAAAGGCTCCTACTCTTCAGTTTCCTGTACTGTATTTCACCATGCAGGACAACCATATGTAGAGAAGATAAATAGGGGGTCATTCACCTCTACACAGTGGGACCAACATAGGGGGAAATTCAGTTGGGGGGGTGGACATGCCATTTAAATTAGAGATGGACCTAAACCTGAACCCGGTTCCCAGATGGATTTCACGGATCCTCCAGAATTTGGACTTTGACATTTCAGATATTTTATCTAATCCAGAGGCAGGTTTCCAGAGAAATCCGAACAATGACTGGATTAAACGAACTTAGCTCCCTAAGGACCCGAGGATGTATTTTATCTGGTCCAGAAATTTATTATGTTAACCAAAGTGCACTTGCATCTTTTACAACCATTATTGCTACATACTCTATAATATCTGTACTTGGATCTTCTATAGTGTATACAGAGGGCAAAATATTGTTCAAGACATTTGCTTTATCGCCATCCTCCGTAACTAACTTATCCCCATTAATTACTGGCGACAACATTTTCAAGTCCTTCTTCTTACTATTAATTAACTTTAAAAGTTTCCTCTAGCGGTGTTGCTTTTTGGCCGTAGAGTGAATCGTTGCTAAGTGTGAAAATTGGAGACCAGCGGTTCTATCACACAGCTCTATAGTTTGCGATTTAAAGATTGTAGTACACGTACACAGTCAGTAGATGGAGGCAGAGCTCCATCTTATTAAAAGTGCAATTTGGCATTTTCTGTACAGGCTGGAACTGGAACTTGGAATCAGATTTGGACCTTTTCAAGCAGTTTGGTTTTAAAGGCATGTCCACCCCCATTTACTAACTTTTGGGGTACTGTAGGGCTCCCTCCCAGCCCGCAACCCGCCATATTACTTTTTGCAGAATCTCCCCCGATCATTACTTACCTTACCTTTTTCCTCCGACGATGTGTCCCGGCCTCTGCTGCATAAACTGCAAGCAGGAGGTCGAACCGGCAGCCACATCCGTGATTGGCTGAGAGGCAGCCATCACAGACGCGGCTTCCGGCTATCCAGAATGCCGGGGAAAGAGGTAAAGTAAGTACAATTCGGGGAGTTTCTGCAAATATTAATATAGCAGTTGGGGTTGGGGAGGGAGCCCTACAGTACACCAAAGGGATTTATACTAGGGGGAGGGAGAGCAAAACAAAGGGGAGGAGGGCTGCACTGCACATGGGAAAATTCTCCCGGAGAGAGACAGGAGGTGTCCTACATGGCCTCTACCAGGCTCCTGGTGGTCAGTTTTTTGGGACTTTTTGGGAACATTGCAGGAGAACCATTTGGAGTTGGGGTGTAGGTAAGGATTTTATTATACATACACAGTGGGGCCAGTATTGGGGGAATTGTAGTTTTGGGGGTGGACATGCCCTTTAAGGGGAGATTAGCACAGAGAGAATATGTAAAGTTCCTGTTTTTAGTTTTTGGGTTGAACACAGGGACGTTTTTAGGTATAGGCCACCTAGGTAAGAACTAGAGCGTCTCTATTGAGCTAGGGTATGGTCTGACGAAGGTGCCATAAATAGCACAGAACCGTTACATGGTGTTATTGAACAGAGCAACCCCCCAACCAGGTTCTGTTTTACTCACATTTACCAAAGATGCTCCAGACTGTGTAAAGAACCTTACAATCTAGTACAGACCCTGGGCTCAGCTGCCCCTCTACTGGATACAATGTTCCAATGAACTGAAGGTGAAGGAGAGGGGGGGGAGAGGACTCAGCTCCCTGTACTGGATACAATGTTTCCAAATGAACTGAAGGTGAGGAAGGAGGGTGGGAAGATGGACTCAGCTCCTCGTTACCTGGATACCATTTACAAATGACTGAATGCGAGGGAAGGAGGAGGGGGACTCAGCTATAGGACTGAGGAGAACAGTTCTGAAATGCCAGGTAAAAGCTGCTGCAGACTTTATAACAATGACCCTGTGCTAGCAGCCATGAATTCCCTATCCCTGTCTCTTTCTTCTTCCTTCCATACAACTCTCCAATTAGCAGGTATCCCACCCCTCCTGCATCTCACAGGTGTCTCCTGCAGTCTGGGTTGGTCTCCTGTGCTCCTGCGAGACCACCCCAAAATCCTGTGACGGAGATGTCTAATTTCCACCCCGTCATGCCCCCCTTTGGCCATCATGCCCCTGCCATGCCCTAACCCCACCTCCCTCTAACCCTTATGACACAACTCTGCCCCTACATGATGTCACAGCCCCACCCTGCCCAGAAGCCTCAAATAGCCAGGTGGGATGTCTGAATTAGAAGTAAGAGTAGGTAAGGAGTGAACAATTCATGGAGGAGACATGGAAAGCAGCCACATACTGTAATATCATGTCAATGCGGTACATACTGTATATCAGTCAATGCTGGTACATACTGTATATCATGTAAATGCTGGTACATACTGTATATCAGTCAATGCAGGTACAGACTGTATATCTGTCAATGCAGGTACATACTGTATATCATGTCAATGCAGGTACATACTGTTATTCATGTCAATTCTGGTACATCTGTATATCATGTAATGCAGGTACATACTGTATATCATGTCAATGCATGTACATCACTGTGTATCATGTCAATGCTGGTACATACTGTGTATCATGTCAATGCAGGTACATACTGTGTATCATGTCAATGCAGGTACATACTGTGTATCATGTCAATGCTGGTACATACTGTGTATCATGTCATGCAGGTCATACTGTGTATCATGTCAATGCTGGTACTACTGTATATCATGTCAATGCAGGTACATACTGTATATCATGTCATGCAGGACATACTGTATATCATGTAATGCAGGTACATACTGTATATCATGTCAATGCTGGTACATACTGTGTATATTGTCAATGCTGGTACATACTGTGTATCATGTCAATGCAGGTACATCCTTTATATCATGTCAATCTGCAGGTACATACTGTATATCATGTCAATGCAGGTACATACTGTATATCATGTCAATGCAGGTACATACTGTATATCATGTCAATGCTGGTACATACTGTATTCATGTCATGCTGGTACATACTGTATATCATGTCAATGCTGGTACATACTGTATATCATGTCAATGCTGGTACATACTGTGTATAATGTCAATGCTGGTACATACTGTGTATAATGTCAATGCTGGTACATACTGTATATCATGTCAATGCTGGTATCATACTGTATATCATGTCAATGCAGGTACATACTGTATATCATGTCATGCAGGTACAACTGTATATCAGTCCAGCTGGTACTACTGTATCATGTCATGCATGAGGTACATACTGTATATCATGTCCAGCAGGTACATACTGTATATCATGTCAATGTTGGTACATACTGTAATCATGTCATGCAGGTACATACTGTATATCATTCAATGCAGGTACATCTGTATATCATGTCATGCTGTACATACTGTGTATCATGTCAATGCAGGTCATACTGTATCATGTCAATGCTGGTACATACTTATTCATGTCAATTCTGGTACATACTGTATATCATGTCAATTCGGTACAACTGTATATCATGTCAATGCTGGTACATACTGTGTATAATGTCAATGCTGGTACATACTGTGTATCATGTCATGCAGGTACATACTGTATATCATGTCAATGCAGGTACATACTGTATAAATGTCAATGCAGGTACATACTGTATATCATGTCAATGCAGGTACATACTGTATATGTCAATGCGTACATACGGTAAATACGGTATATCATGTCAATGCTGTACATACTGTATATCATGTCAATGCTGGTACATACTGTATATCAATGTCAATGCTGGTAACATACTTGTATATCATGTCAATGCTGGTACATACTGTGTATCATGTCAATGCTGGTACATACTGTGTAATATGTCAATGCTCGGTACATACTGTTTATATGTCAATGCGGTACTACGTATCATGTCATGCGGTACATACTGTATATCATGTCAATGCAGGTACATACTGTATATCATGTCATGCAGGTCATACTGTATATCATGTCATGCGTACATATTGTATAATGTCAATGCTGGTACATACTGTGTATCATGTCAATGCAGGTACATACTGTTATATCATGTCAATGCAGGTACATACTGTATATCATGTCAATGCAGTAGACATACTGTATATCATGTCAATGCAGGTACATACTGTAATATCATGTCAATGCTGGTACATACTGTATATCATGTCAATGCTGGTACATACTGTATATCATGTCAATCATGCTGTACATACTATATCATGTCAATGCTGGTACATACTGTGTATAAATGTCAATGCAGGTACATACTGTGTATCATGTCAATGCTGGTATACATACTGTGTATCATGTCAATGCAGGTACATACTGTGTATCATGTCAATGCAGGTACTCTGTTTCATTCATGTGGTACATCTGTGTATCATGTCAATGCAGGTACATACTGTGTATCATGTCATGCTGGTACATACTGTGTATCATGTCAATGCTGGACATACTGTGTAATATGTCAATGCTGGTACATACTGGTGTATAATGTCAATGCAGGTACTACTGTGTATCATGTCAATGCTGGTACATACTGTGTATCATGTCAATGCTGGTACATACTGTTAATCATGTCAATGCGGTACTACTGTTTCATGTCAAGGCTGGTACATACTGTTATCATGTCAATGCGTACAATACTGTTATCATGTCAATGCGGTACATACTGTATATCATGTCAAGGTGGTACATACTGTATATCATGGCAGTGCTGGTACATACTGTATATCATGTCATGCTGGTACATACTGTATATCATGTCAATGCTGGTACATACTGTATATCATGTCAATTCTGGTACATACTGTATATCATGTCAATGCTGGTACATACTGTATATCATGTCAATCTGGTACATACTGTATAACATGTCAATGCTGGTACATACTGTGTATAATGTCCAATGCTGGTACATACTGTCATAATGTCAATGCTGGTACATACTGTATATCAATGTCAATGCTGTAGGTACATCTGTATACATGTCAATGCTGTACATACTGTATATCGTTCAATGCAGGTACATACTGTATATCTGTCAATGCTGTACAATACCGTATATCATGTCAATGCTGGTACATAACTGTATCTGTCATGTATACTGTATTGTCAATGCTGGTACATACTGTATATCATTGTCAATGCTGGTACATACTGTGTATCATGTCAATGCAGGTACATACTGTATATCATGTCAATGCGGTACATACTGTATATCATGTCCAATGCTGGTACATCTGTGTATAATGTCAATGCTGGTACATACTGTGAATATGTCAATGCTGGTACATACTGTGTATCATGTCAATGCAGGTACATACTGTTATCATGTCAATGCGGTACATACTGTATATCATGTCAATGTAGGTACATACTGTATATCATGTCAATGCGGTACATACTGTATATCATGTCAATGCAGGTACTACTGTATACCATGTCAATGCTGGTACATATTGTATCATGTCACTGCTGGTACATACTGTAATATCATGTCAATGCTGGTACATACTGTATATCATGTCAATGCTGGTACATACTTTATATCATGTCAATGCAGGTACATACTGTATATCATGTCAAATGCTGGTACATATTGATATCAGTCAATGCGGTACAAACTGTATATTCAATGTCAATGCTGGTACATACTGTATATCATGTCAATGCAGGTACATACTGTATATCATTCAATGCTGTACATACTGATATCGTGTCAATGCTGGTACATACTGTATCATGTCAATGCTGGTACATCTGTATATCATGTCAATGCTGGTATATACTGTATATCATGTCAATGCTGGTCATATCCTGTATATCATGTCAATGCCTGGTACATACTGTATATCATGTCAATGCTGGTACATACTGTATATCATGTCATGCTGGTACATACTGTATATCGATGTCAATGCTGGTACTACTGTATATCATGTCATTGCTGGGTACATACTGATATCATGTCAATGCTGGTATATACTGTATATCATGTCAATGCTGGTACATACTGTATATCATGTCAATGCTGGTACATACTGTATATCAATGTCAATGCTGGTACATGTTATTGATGTCAATGCGGTACTACTGTGTATGTCAATGCTGGTACATACTGTGTATATGTCATGCAGGTACATACTGTTACATGTCATGTGGTAAATACTGTGTATCTGTCAATGCAGTTACATACTGTGTATCATGTCAATGTGGTACATACTGTTATCATGTCAATGCAGGTACATACTGTGTATCATATCATGTCAATCTGGTACATACTGTTATTTCATGCAGGTACATACTGTATTCTGTAATGCTGACATACTGTATATCATGTCAATTGGTACATACTGTTTATCATTCAATTGCTGTACATACTGTGTATAATGTCAATGCTGGTACATACTGTGATAATGTCAATGCGTACTACTGTATATCAGGTCAATGCAGGTACATACTGTATATCATGTCATGCAGGTACTACTGTATATCATGTCAATGCAGGTACATACTGTATATCATGTCAATGCGGTACATACTGTATATCATTCAATGCGGTACATACTGTATATCATGTCATGCTACGATACATGCAGCGTACAACTGTATATCATGTCATCAGTACATACTGTATATCATGTCATGCAGGTACATACTGTAATCATGTCAATGCAGTACTATGTCATGTCATTGAAGGGTTAAAGGTAATACTCTGCTGGCACTAAAGTTTAATGGAATACACTGGAAAGGTGCTGGCACTGAAAGCATTAATGGGAAAGTCTGCTGGCACTGAAGGGTTAATGCCAAAAACTCCTTGGAAAGTCTGCTGGCACTGAAAGAGTTAAACATCTCAGATCCTCACCTAATTTCCATGTTCTGCCCCACTTGGCACCTTTTTTCATGCCACATGACTGAATCAATTTCTTGAGAGAAGACTGGCAATCAGTATTTTATATTGGTGGACGTGACCTGAGCTTACACCCAAACCTATGTACACACGCCCACCTGCCCCACCTGGTACAGCGTGCGCCTCTTACCCACTATAAAGAAACATCCACAGAAGCTTGTCAGGAGGAATTGAGTGGGAGGATCATGGGTGGGAGGACACCTAGGGCACCAAGACAGAAACGGCCCTGGAAACATCCTTAGACCTAATCTAAATGCATCACCTTTAATGAATGGTAAAAATGAACGGAATGCTTATACGGGTCTCCACTCTGGACATGCAGCACCACACACACCAGAGAGTAAGGAGTAAGGGTTCTTACGGTTATTTATCTAGAAATTAGACCAGGACAAATATAGCTG
>CM033475.1:10119060-10172702 GCA_019447015.1 Hymenochirus boettgeri
TAGATTCCAGTAATGGTGCCAGGGGCGCCGCTCCCAAAAGGCACGGTAAGACTTTTTCTAAGGTGGAGGAAGAGGCATGTCAGCCTTGTCTGGGTGGAAAATAAAACAACGCTGCCCATAAGTCAGCAAGAACGCCGCAATTGTCCAGCCAGCATCATGGTCGCTCACTCCCACTGGCCTCTGTTGTTGCTGTGTGTTTCCACATCCTGCTGAGCAAGTGCCCAACACAGACACAGTAACACACACCTACTGAGACACCCCAGCACCCCTTGCATCAAACACAGTAACACACACCTACTGAGACACCCCACCACCCACTTGCATCAAACACAGTAACACACACCTACTGAGACAACCCCAGCACCCAATTACATCAAACAGTAACACACACCTACTGAGACACCCCAGCACCCACTTACATCAACACAGTAACACACACCTACTGAGACACCCCAGCGCCCACTTGCATCAAACACAGACACAGTAACACACACCTACTGAACATCCCAGCACTCACTTGGCATCAAAAACAGTAAACACACACCTACTGAGACCCCAGCACCCACTTGCACAAAACAGTAGACACCCTCTGAACCAACCCATCCCCACTTGCATCAAACACGTAAGACACACCTACTGAGACACCCCAGCACCCACTTGCATCAAACACAGTAAGACACACTACTGAGACATCCAGCCACCCACTTGCATCAAACACAGTAAGACACACCTACTGAGACATCCCAGCACCCACTTGCATCACACAGTAAGCATTGAGACATCCCAGCCCACTGACAACTTAAACAAGAGAATGTAAGCACAAGCCAGCTAATTGACTGGCTAAGAGGGTAAATGGGGATAAGTAAATATAGAGAACACAGGCAGAGAAACCAAAGTATCCCCTTACAAATTACCCTAACTCGAGATGCAACAGTTATACATGATTTGAAGTTAAGCTCATCTTTATGATATGCATAACAATATACACACTTGAAAAAACTAGAAAAAAGGGATAGGAACCAACCAGTAGAAAATAAGTATATAAGACCATAAAGAAAAATAGGCATAAATATCAATAGGGGTAGGAAATCTCCTAAAACAGTATTGAACACCCCCCAAAGACAAAGAGCCCAAACTTAGAGATCCTAAGGCATTAAGTATTATTACTATCCAGAAGAATAGGGAAAACCTAACATTGGACCCATGCTGTGCATATAGGTTCACAAAGCAGAAAGAAAAACACTCCGATTCCCAGTGCTCAGACAGAGAGACTTCTGGTATGGAAGTCTCTAATACCATATTGGGCTAAGCATGTGGGTTTGCCTGATTATCGCCCCCTCATAGCAACCCATGAGAGGATCAGCCAGGATCGGGTGGAAAAAGTAATCAAAAGATTTTAAAAATTCATATCAAGAGAACAAGCCCCTGACGCGTTTCGTCCCTCGTCCAGGGACTTACTCATAGCTGGGGAGAGTCCCGTCACTATACGTGTATTTATACCCCAGTCAGGTGATCTGAGGCTGCTGATGGTGCCAGTCCAGACCAATAGGATCGCGGGCTGTAAAACCACACCCCGCCACTCCTCCCGTAGCGAATGCATAAGTACGCACTTCGCGTGGTAGTAACCAGTGAACCCGACGCCTAAGTCGGAAGCGAGCGCCGCACGCATCCTGCATAGAATACACGCGGCCAAGGAAGTCTGAGATATGGATAATTGGATCTATCATATACACTTGTGAAAGCAAAACGCCACATAAAGGCAAAAACTAATAGCATCACGTATATAGGCTAACATGTGCAAAAATAATAAGGTAGTTTAGGATCTAACCTAAGTAACTGGCATAGAGGAAATGCCAGGGTATAAGTAAATAGAGTATAATCCACCAGTATCAAGTAACCTCTAATCAAAAGGCAGGAGGGATAGTAATTAGGTAAGTAATAATCTGATGTTATGAATATGGTAACATATGGTTTATGTATAAATTCTAAACCATATATCTGATGGTTCGAATATTCATAAGGTTAACAGAAACGCATTGAATTGTATTTTATCATTAAGTCCAAGGGGGCTAATGAATCCAAGAAAAATCCAACGACTTTCTCGTCTGATTATTTGTTTTCTCTGTCGCCACCTCTAATGCCCAATGGAACTTTTTCCAAGATAGCCATTTAAACCGTCGGGTGAGGCATTGTGATATGTCCAAAAGTGGTTTGCGACAGTGGTCAATTTATCCTGTCTTTGTTTTTCCGCATTAGCGGTTTCGTATATTGGATAGTGTTCGATTATACGATCCTTTGCTCGGCGTTAAGTCATGACAACATATTCTTTACCACACTAACAATTAGTGCATAAATCACTGATTCTGTAGAGCATTAGTATATCTTTAAAATGGTGATTTTTACCAAAACGATCAGTAATGTGATCTGTTTGTTACTGTATAAATTCATACACAGCAATGGCCGCACTTGAAAAAAACCTCTAGATGTTAAGAATGTGTCGCCATTTTTTTGTTCTACAAAGTGGCTAGAGACCAGTTTGTCCTCTAGAGTGGGGGCACGTTTATAAATGAAGTAGTCTTGAGGAATTTTGCCACATATAGATCTATCACACATTAATATATCCAATTATCATTAATAATTTTTCACAGATTTGTAATTATTATTGAATTGTGTGATAAACCTTACTTGATTGTCCAAAACCTGGTTTGGATTTAGGTTGAAGTAAGTTTCCCTGTCGTGTTCTCAATGCTTTCCTATAAGCTTTATTAATTGGATTTAGAGAGTATCCTCTTTGTCTCGAACGTTTTTCATCTCTATCGCTTAAATTTTAAAAGTATCACGTTCCGAGCAATTTTGGCGCAGTCTCAAAATTCCCCGAATGGAATAGATTTCTTAACATTAGGGTGGTGAAAACTGGTGTATTAGGATACTATTAGTAGCAGTATCTTTTCTGAATAATTCTGATTTCACACACACCACCGTCCTTCCGGATTGTAATATCCAGGAAATTAACTTCGGAGAGATCGTAATGATAGTTAATTTAATGTTAAGATTGTTGTTATTCAAAATGGCCGAAATTCATGTAAATCGCCAAGGGACCCTCCCATAAAACAAATGTCCATGTAATCTTGACCAGAAGGAGATATGTTCCTGATATTGGGAAAACTTTTTTCACCAAATACATGAATTTCCTCCCACCACCCAGAAGAGGTTAGCATACGTAGGTGGCCATCGCAGTACTCTGGTTTGTAAGTAGTACGTGTTATTGAGAGGAAATAATTGTGAGACATACAAATTTCAATAGAGTTACAAAAAACTTTTGTGTTGCCGTGTCATTAGTCTCTTTGTCTAAAAATAACTAACAGCAATTCATTCCAAGTCATGTTAATGGATGTTGTATAGTGACTCAACATCCGCGTGATCAATATGGTATTGACACTAATGGGCATGGGTGTCATTTTGGATAGAATATCCATAGTGTCTCGAGTATACGAGTTAAATTTGGACAAAATGTCGTAGTTTGCAATCAAGGAATTGACTGGCTTTCTCTGTAGTTATCCTTGCCTGACACAATAGGTCTCTCAGAGGAATTTTTTTTTTTTAATCACCTTAGGGAGAAGGTACACAGAGTGGCGGTTCGAGATATAGGTTTACAGGGAAATTTATATTCTTTATCAAGACGATGTTTACGCCTCTTGCTTCATCAAGAGTGATGGTACTGGATATTGAATGTGCGAAAGGATTATTGGGCAGTTTTGTGTAGGTAGTTCTGTCTGAAAGTTGTCGTCTAATTCCCATTGTACATTTCTATGGCCATATGACAACATTCCCCCTTTATCTGAAGGTTTGATTTATATATCATTCCAGTTTTGTATTTCTTTCAGTGCTTTCTTTGCTCTAACTGAGGTTAGAGACTTTGGAGGGTGTCTGAGATTGACTACTATCAACACAGTAACACACCCTACTGAGACATCCCAGCACCCACTTGCATCAAACCATTAACACATACTACTAGACTCCCGCACCCACTTGCATCAAACACAGTAACACACCCTATGAGACATCCCAGCACCCATTGCATCAAACACAACCATACACACACCTACTGAGACCATCCCAGCACCCACTGCATCAAACACAGTAACACACACCTACTGAGACACCCCAGCACCCCTTGCATCAAACACAGTACAACACACCTATCTGAGACTCCCAGCACCCACTTGCATCAAACACAGTAACACAACCTACTACACCCCCAGCACCCACTTGCATCAAACCCAGTAAAACACACACCTACTGAGACACCCCAGCACCCACTGCATCAACACAGTAACACACACCCTACTGAGACCTCCCAGCACCCACTTGCTCAAACACAGTACACATACCTACTGAGACTCCCACACCCACTTGCATCAAACACAGACACAGTAACACACACCTACTGAGACATCCCAGCACCCACTTGCATCAACACACCGTAACACACACCTACTGAGACATCCCAGCACCCACTGCAATCAAACACAGACACAGTAACACACACCTACTATACATCCCACACCCCACTTGCATCAAACACAGTAACACATACCTACTGAGACATGCCAGCACCACTTGTCATCAAACACGACACAGTACACACACCTATTGAACATCCCAGCACCCACTTGCATCAACACAGACACAGTACCACACACCTACTGAGATATCCCAAGCACCCACTTGCATCAAACACAGTAACACACACCTACTGAGACACCCCAGCCCACTTGCACCACAGACACATACCACACACCTATTGAACATCCCGCACCCACTTGCATCACACACAGACACAGTAACACACCCTACTGAGATTCCCAGCACCCACTTGCATCAAACACAGTAACACACACCTACTGAGACACCCCAGCACCCAACTTGCATCAACCACAGACACAGTAACACACACTACTGAACATCCCGCACCCACTGCATCAACACAGTAACACATACCTACTGAGACATGCCACACCACTTGCATCAAACCTAGACACATAACACACACCATTGAGACATCCCAGCACCCACTTGCATCAAACACAGACACAGTAACACACACCTACTGAGACATCCCCAGCACCCACTTGCATCAAACCAGTACACAACCTACGTGAGACATGCCAGCACCCTTGCATCAACACGTACACACACCTACTGAGACATCCCAGCACCCACTTGCATCAAACACAGACACAGTAACACACACCTACTGAGACACCCCAGCACCCACTTGCAACACATGCAGACAAAGTAACACACACCTACTGAGACACCCCAGCACCCACTTGTAGCACACAGACACAGTAACACACACCTACTGAGATATCCCATCACCCACTTGCATCAAACACAGGCATAGTAACACACACCTACTGAGACACCCCACACCCACTTGCATCAAACACAGTGACACACACCTACTGAGACATCCCATCACCCACTTGCATCAAACACAGACACAGTAACACACACCTACTGAGACACCCCAGCACCCACTTGCACACCTGCAGACAAAGTAATACACGCCTACTGAGACACCCCAGCACCCACTTGTAGCACACAGACACAGTAACACACACCTACTGAGACATCCCATCACCCACTTGCATCAAACACAGACATAGTAACTCACACCTACTGAGACACCCCAGCACCACTTGCATCAAACACAGTAACACACACCTACTGAGACATCCCATCACCCACTTGCATCAACACAGACACGTAACACACACCTACTGAGACATCCCAGCACCCACTTGCATCAAACACAGACACAGTAACACACACCTACTGAGACACCCCGCACCCACTTGCAGCACACAGACACAGTAACACACACCCATGAGACAACCCAGCACCCACTTGCAGCACTGACAGACACAGTAACACACACCACTGAGGCACCCCAGCACAAACTTCAAACACACACAGACACAGTAACACTCCAGCACCGACTTGCAAAGACCACAGTAGCACCCACCCACTGAGAACCCCAGCACCACTTGCAGCACAGACACGATTAACACACCTACTGAGCACCCACTTTGCAGTCACACAGACACAGTAAACACACACTACTGAGACACCCCAGCCCCACTTGCAGCACCACAGTAAACACACACCTACTGAGACACCCCAGCACCCACTTACCACAACCACACAGACTCACATTCCCTTTTTAAATGTGGCCTTGCTGGTTGTCAAATATATGTTTTACTTTTAGCCAGAAAGTTGCAATTGAACCCACTTGGCTGCTTCCAAGTCACTTTTAAAAACCCTACCCCTGTGTAAATACAGGAAGAGAGCCCAAGAGCAGGAAATGCAGAATCAGAGCTCTTTATAAGGGTAAGGGCTAAGGCAACACATGGTGTCATTTTTTAATTGCAATAACTATTATCATCAGAGAGGGACCTCTTGCATTACCTTATATTCAGCTGGTTTCTATCCAGATACAAAAAGTATAAATTATATTTCGGTTCATGTCCACTCTTACCTAGTGATGACCCAACTCCAACTATACAAACTAGTTTGGGTTCGCTTGTGAAGGTTCTCATTCATCCAGGTCAGATATATCGTCGTATTCAAGATCACCTGGACTTGAAATGTAGTTTCTTGAAGACGTTTTCGCATAGTCATCCGACTGGCTTTCTCAATTCAGAATGACTTGTACAGAATCTGGGCAATTATGTACCCTGGAAAATCCCAATTGCATATCACAGCCGGTGTTTAGGGTGTGATTAGATAGTGGCTAAGAGGTGTTATAGGAACTCCCAGAGTAAGGTGTTAAAACAAGTCATTCTGAATGAGAAAGCCAGTCGGATGAACTATCAAACGTCTTCAAGAACTCATTTCAAGTCCAGTTGATCTAATTGAATACAACAGATATAGTTTGGGTTCGTTTTACTAACCCTTCATGCAATCGTTCGATTTCAATAATCCTCGAATTTTCGTTATTTTTTCGGTAACCCTCGGATGTGGCGTTCGTTAAACCCTCGAATTGGCCCGTAACCCTCCAATGTAGCTTGTTGCAAACCCGACAATTGCCCGATCATGAAGTAAGAATGTTTAACCAGGTTTTTGGGATAGTGACATGATCCCCAACTATTTCCCAGGTCCACAAGCCATTTACAGTAAGTTACCATTGTTAGTTTAGTCTCGTAAACCATCCGAACTTTTTCGAACAATTAGCTCCCCATTGACTATAGGGTTCGTTTCTGAACTTTTACTGAAGTTCTGGAGTTCGAGAAGCGAACCAAACACTAGTAGGTTCGGCCATCTTACTCTTACCCGGAGGGTATGTCGGGCAGTTGTGGACAGAAGTATGGAGAATTATAGCTCTGTAATGGGGTAGATTGTATTTTGTACAGGCGGAGGGTTCTGATGGGTTTGAAATAACAATTGCTAAAATGAAGGGGAAATCCATTTTGCACAATATCCCATTCTGGTCAAAAATACATAGCGATTAGCGGTCATAAGTCATGTGACCCTTCCATCCCATAATTCCTCACTGGTCTCTATGGTCTCCAGTCTATCATGGATTGTGAATATGCACCCCCTCCAATACACACATTTCTCCATAGGGGGAATATGTATCACCGCACTATGGCAACATGTATTTTTACCCTCTATTCTCCCTTTACATTAGGGGTTTAGTAGTGAGGACTCCAGTATTATACTACATCCCAGCCTTTTGTTCATTGCAACACTCACCACCAGATGGCGCCGTGTAGCTGCTTCATGTTTTTACACCTGATGAAAAGAGAAAATTCTTATTATACCTGGTAATGGTAATTAAAGGTAATCTTCTCCTGAGCCAAAACGTGCAGCGGGCACTAACGGGTTAATTCCATGGCAGTTAAAGGACAGGAAATAGCTCAGCAAATAAATATCCTGTTTAACCGTCCCAAAGAACGGACCCAGATGGCATCGTCCATTGTATCAATGTTGATTTAATATCGTATGTTATGTCTGATTTTCAATCCACATGTTACAATGGACTTGGTATCTGGGGAGAAGTGACTCGTTTTTCTTTTCTCTACCCACATTAGTTGGTATGTTGCCCAATACTATACTACAATAAGGGGATGGCACTGGGCCGCAATGGCTGCTGATTTTACTACATAAACGGTATCGGGATTTTTCTAGTTTTCAAAATATCGAACTTTAATGCAATATGTTTGAATCATTGCACTAAATTACTTTCAAATTGCAGAATTTGAATTGCCCTGGTGCCCCCATCCTATATTCTGGCACCATAGAAGGAAAGGGCCCGTAATAGGTCCCTAGCAGTTTTTAGCACGCCTCTTTCTGGAACTCCATTTGGAATTTTTTAAACAAACAAGAAAATATGTAAAGATTATTCATATTCATTACTTCAGATTCCAGACCCCCAAAGGGACATAAAGTGAAAAAATGACTTGCCTTTGTCCATTTCTATTTTTTATGCTGTCAGGAACTTGATCCCTTTTTTTGCCTTCTCATGCTCCCTGTCCCACTAGATGTCCTCAGGTCCTGTTCAGCTCACCCCTAGTTAGTATGCAGGTCTCCTCTCTATGTATCCACCCCCCCAAACCGAGGCAACAAATGGTGTGGAGCATGTGCAGTGGAGATGATCTGTGCCCACTACAGCCAATAGCATTACCCCTGATTACAAAATGGCCCAGCTCCACTCAAACCAGTGCCACAGCAGGAATCACAGGTCGGGCTATCAAGACAAAAACAGCCCTCAAAACCAGTCTGGTTTTTGTTCCACTCGAAATGGGGTAGTTGGGGGAGAACAAATTGCTGTTTAATAAGGATCTGATCATCCATCTTCACTACAGCCTTAACTTATTGGAACTATAGACACAGGTATCCAACCTTATGGTTGTTGTCCTCTAGTTTTTTTCTCCAGAGATTCCAAAACTAGAGGAAGGTCCATTCATTGTCCATAGTTTTAACTAAAGTCTGAACATTCTTGCTGGAAGAAACTTATGGTGTGCCATACATGTGTTTGATTTTACTTACTCGACCACGATCGGTTTCCCCCGCGCGACATTCGATCGATCCTGCCGGACCGCCTCTCCATTCTACTATACAACCGACATCCCCATCATTTTGCGACCGCATGTTGGTCACATAGAAGAACGGGAGAGGTGGTTCTGTCTGGATCAATCGAATGTCTGCGTGAGCGATCGGTCGGGTAAGTAACCATCGAATATATGTAGGCCCCCTTATGTCTTTGAACCAGTTGGTATATCGTTCAATGTTCAAGGCTTTGTGGCTGATATCAAAGTCTCTGCAGTAAACATGGAAAGGATTATCTCTTTAAGGGATAATCTTTTCTTTAAGGACTATTCTCTTTAGGGGTATCTGGAAAGTTTTTACCTAGTGGGGATTCTAAGCCCAGGTGAGGTAAGGAGAACCCGGGTCTAAAGGGCCAGTATATCAGGATAGAAATAAATTCCAGCCTCCGGCACATGGTTGCATCAGATAACGATTCTGTTTCATGCTAATGTATTTAATTTGTTATCACTATAGTTAACGTTTAATTGCACATATAACAGGATGTATTCTTGTTTTAATCAGACGCAACCCCCCACCAAATCCAATTAGTCTGCCCATCGTTAACCCTTCAATCTCAGATCTCCCTATAACACTGACTCAGCATATCAGTACTGTGACCTTTAACGGCCCATTACAGTGCTACATAGAAATACTCGGAATTGGTTAGAATTTTTTTTCTATTCCAACCCCCCCCCTTTCTTACTTTGTTTATCTCCAGATTTCTATTATTTGACTTTACACTTGATTACCCTGCACTCACATCTACTACACCCCACACAATCTCTGTTAAAGGTACAGACTCCTTCTAAGTGAAAAAAATAAATCTTCCCCATCTAGAGCAAGGAAGTGTTCCCCCGTGTTCCTGTCTGAATTGCAATGACACTGGGTTAAGCAATGAAAGAGCCGAGAGGTCATTGTAAACTATGAATGTAATTAACCGGTAAGAATAGCAGTGTTGGGGTTGCAGGTAGATAACTGACGAAATGCAGATATTATGTGTTTCTAGTCGCTATCCTCTCACGTGATCCACACAGGCAGAGGATTGGTGCCCTTAACTGCAATGTGAACACAGCTCTCTACTTCTTTTTGTTTCTTAATCCAATGTCCGACTCATACAGGGACGTTTCTAGCCATCTTGGTTTCCCTAGGCACCCTCCCAACCCTTCAGTGCCAGTAGACTTTCCTAATATTTCAGTGCCAGCAGACTTTCCCAGAGTATTGCCATTAAACCCTTCAGTGCCAGCACTTTCCCAAGTATTGCCAATAACACTTTCAGTCCAGCACAGTATTACTTTTAACCTTCCATCGCCAGCATTGACATGATATATCAGTATGTATCCTTATTGACATTAATATGACTTGACATGTCACCTGTATGACATGATGATACAGTTATGTACCGCATGAGACATGAATACAGTATGTACCAGCATTGACATGGAATATGTACTTACTGTATGTACCTGCATTGACATGATACAGTATGTACCAGCTTGACATGTACCAGCATTGTACAGATTGACTATACAGTATGTACCTAGCATTGACATGATATACAGTATGTACCAGCATTGACATGATACATATGTACCCGCATTGACATGATATACAGTATGTATCAGCATTGACATGATATACAGTATGTACGCATGTGACATGATATACAGTATGTACCAGCATTGACATGATATACAGTATGTACCGCATTGACATGATATACGTATGTACCCATTGACATGATATACAGTATTTACCATGCATTGACATGATATACAGTGTACCAGCATTGACATATATACATTATTACGCTTGACATGATATACATATGTCCTCATGACATGAATACAGTATGACCGGGCATTGACATGATATCAGTTGACCGCATTGACAGGATAATAAGTATGTACAGCATTGCACATGATACTACAGTATGTACCGCATTGACATGATATATACATATGTACCTGCATTGACAAGATTCATAATGGACCAGCATTGACAGGATATACAGTATGTATCAGCATTGACATGATATACAGTATGTACCAGCATTGGACATGATTATACGTAATGTACCTGCATTGACATATATACAGTAATGTACCTGCATTGACATGATATACATAGTACCAGCATTGACATGATATACAGTAAAATGTACCAGCATTGACATGATATACAGTATGTACCAGCATTGACATGATATACAGTATGTCCAGCATTGACATGTATACAGTATGTACCGGCATTGACAGATATACAGTATGTACCTGCATTGACTGATATACAGTATGGACCGGCATTGACATATATCATATGTACCGGCATTGACCTATCATGTACCGCATTGAAATGATATACAGTATGTACCTCAATTGACATGATACACAGTATGTACCGGCATGACAATACACAGTATTACCGCATTGACATGATACAGTATGTGACCGGCATTTGACATGATTACAGTATGGTACCGGCATTGACATTACATCAGTTATGTAACCTTGACATTGGTACCATGATATATCCATATGTACGTAGCATTGACATGATATACAGTATGTACCGGCAATTGACATGATACACAGTATGTCCGGCATTGACATGATATACAGTATGTACCGGGCATGATGATATACAGTATGTACCTGTATTGACATGATATACATATGTACCAGCATTGACATGATATACAGTATGTACCGGCATTGACCATGATATACAGTATGGTACCTGCTTGACATGATATACAGTATTGTACGGCATTGACATGATATACAGTATGTACCGGCATTTGACTAATACAGTATGTACCCGGCATTGACATGAATATACGTAGTACCTGCATTGACATGATATACAGTATGTCCGCATTGACTATATACAGTATGTACCTGCATTGACATGATATACATATGTACCTGCATTGACATGATATACAGTATGTACCTGCTTGACATGATATACAGTATGTACCTGCATTGACATGATATACAGTATGTACCGAGCTTGACATTATAGCATTACAGTATGTACCTGCATTGACATGATATACAGTATGTACCGGCATTGACATGATATACAGTAGTACGCGCATTGACCATGATATACTAGTAATGTACCGCATTGACATGATATACAGTATGTACCGCATTGACATGATAACAGTATGTACCTGCATTGACATGATTACAGTATGTACCAGCATTGACATGATATACAGTATGTACCAGCATTGACATGATATCAGTATGTACCGCATTGACATGATATACAGGTAGTACCTGCATTGACATGATATACAGTATGTCCTGCATTGACATGATATACAGTATGTACCAGCATTGACATGATATACAGTATGTACCAGTCAATTGACATGATATACATTATGTAACCATTGACTGATATACAGTAGGTACCTGCATTTACATGATATACAGTATGTACCTGCTGCATGATACACGTGATACAGTATGTACCAGCATTGACATGATCATATACTGAATACAGTTCAGTATGTACATCATTGACACGATATACAGTAATGTACCTGCATTGACATGATATAAGTAGTACCCTGCATTACAGATATACAGTATCTTGCATTGACATGAAACAGTATGTACCTCAACCTGATAACAATTACTGCATGTACATGATACTACTGCTTTCCATGCTCCTCCATTGAATTGGTTCACTCCTCACCCACTCTAAGTTCTATTGGAGAGTTTGTATGGAAGGAAGAAAGAGGCAGGGATAGGGATCTCAGGTTGGCTGCAGTCACGGGTCACTGTTATGACGTCTGCAGCAGCTTTTACCTGGCATTTCAGAACTGTTCTCCTCAGTCCTATTAGCTGAGCTCATCCTCCCCCCTCCTTCCTTCACCTTCAGTTCATTTGGAACATTGTATCCAGGTAGAGGGAGCTGAGTTCAGACTCTCTATTCACTACAAGGTTGCAGTAAGTAAAAGCTGACCGGACGCTAGGGAGAACACTGGACGCCTTAGTTCAACAAAGACGCCCTAGTTCTTTACCTAGATGGCCTATGCCTAAAATGGCCCTGGACTCATGGGCTAGAAAGGAATTTAAAAAGAGGCGCTATTATAATCACACTGGGACTTCACACCCTCCGCACTTCAGACATTACGGGGCAGTATTTCCACTCGGTTCATCGAACCATAGACCAGGTTCTTTGCCAGTGGCATCTACTGGATATTTCACGTGTTCTGCTTTGAATGGAAGAAGTTGCTACCCACCCTACTTCAAACATATAGGGGCTGATGCAATAGGCAGCCAATCAAATGTTAGCTTTTTACCAGGTTATTGCAGTTAGACTACATCTGTTTGGCTGCTGAAAATTAAAACCATGGACAATCTATCGTCTCACTATAGTTCATTCAACGTTCAGTAAGTAGACATCTTGGATAAAAGAATGCAATACTGAATCTTGTAAAGCACACTGTTTTAAATAAAACAGTAAATACACATTCAATGATCACAGGCAGTAATAAAATAATTAGCAAGGGTTAAACAACAGACACCTTCACCTCATGTCAGGTCTGGTATAA
Source organism: Hymenochirus boettgeri (assembly GCA_019447015.1). NCBI lineage: Eukaryota > Metazoa > Chordata > Amphibia > Anura > Pipidae > Hymenochirus > Hymenochirus boettgeri. Next base: position 10,132,730 of record CM033475.1, read on the forward strand.
GTGGCTTTCCAAAAGTTTCAAAAATGTACTTAGGCCAACACCGCTGTTGGCTGGTTTCGCCAGACAAATAGGTAGGTGCAATCCTCATCTCCCCTACTTTCAGGGCTCCCATAACCAAGCAAGGTATCAAAGTAGAGGAGCACACTACTGCAAGTGAAAATTTCTTTAATAGTGCGAAAACAACATACAACGTTTCGTGTGCTCCTCTACTTTGATACCTTGTCTGGTATAAGGCCCCACTAGGAATCGTGCAAGAACCCGCCACGTCGCACATTCATGCTCACTACCCTGCGCTGCGATTCCTTTGATGTATCCCTATCGGCAGTTGATGCAATGGCAGGCATCCCACCCCTCCCGGGAGTCGTGGGAGTCTCCCGCATTTTGGGGTGGTCTCCTGCACACCCATGAGACCACCCCAACTCCTGCGACCCGAACCTAACTGGAGTCTGCTTCCGAACGCCAGGCCAGTTACCCCCTAGCCATGTAATTACGTCACGTTAGAGGCGTGGCTAGGGGCTTAACTGGCCCCTCCCCTGACTCTGCCCCCACCCCGCCCCTTTAGTGACATCACGTCACTCGGCCACGCCTCCTTCTCCCCACCCTGCCCGGAAGCCAGGTTCGGCAGGGTGGGATATCTGCAATGGTGATCACATGCGATACGAAAAGGGTCGGCAGCGCAGTACAGGGGAGGTAATGGGGCCATCCCGATGCTGTTCAGTATTGTTGTGTGTGTGCTGTGCTATAGTACCGCCAGGTGCACACTAAAATAGTCTAGTGGGGCCTACAACCGAAATGAGATATTCTTGGGTTTGGTGAATTTAGAGGACTTTGGGCTGATTAAAGGGAAACTATAGTGCATATGAAGATTTTTAAAAACAGTTAAAATAAAGTACCTGAAGCAGGAGGTAGGATTGGTGCCTTTTAACTCCCATATAATTTCTATGAGGAGCAGCAGGATGAAGAAACTGCTTCTGCCAGTCTTCCTGTATGCTTCAGCACTATCTTTAATATAGAATGGCCCAGGGCCATAACCTGGCAGCCAACCTATGTTGGGTTCCGGGATTGGTCTCCTGTCTCCGGTGTGGATGTACTTGCGGGGTTTCACATTTTTCTGCAAACAGAGGATGTTCCTGTTTGTTCTGGACCTGTTAGGGAACTTCTTACAAGCAGTTGTTTTGATGGGTGGTTGGGATAGCAAAGAGGGGGGGGGTCTGGGAATTCTCTTGTAATCTGCCGTCCTTTGTATAATGGGTTGGAGTTTTCTTGGCTATCTTTATGAGTATATCCATTGGGGGGGTATGTACAACCAGTGGGGTACAGGCCTCCTTGGATATGTGGTATTGTGGCAGGTTGGTTCTGGGGATGCTGGTTGGAGTATATCCATGTGGGGGTGGTATGTAACAACCAGTGGGGTACGTTCTCCTTTTGGGTATGTTGTATTGAGCAGGTTGGTTCTGGGATGCTGGTTGGGAGTATATCCATGTGGGGGGGTATGTAACACCATGGGGTACGGTCTCTCCTTTGGGTATGTTGTATTGTAGCAGGTTTGTTCTGGGGATCTGGGTGGAGTATATTTAATGTGGGGGGGGTATGTAACACCAGTGGGGTACGGTTCTCGCCTTTTGGGTATTTTGGTATTGTATGCAGGTTGGTTCTGGGATGCTGGTTGGAGTATATCCATGTGGGGGTGGTAATGTAACAACCAGTGGGGTACGGTTCTCCTTTTGGGTATGTTGGTATTGTAGCATGTTGTTCTGGGGATGCTGGTTGGAGTATATCCATGTGGGGTGGTATGTAGCAACCAGTGGGTACGGGTCTCCTTTTGGGTATGTTGGTATTGTAGGCGATTAGTTCTTGGGGATGCTGTTGGAGTATATCCATGGTGGGGGTGGTATGTAACAACCAGTGGGGTCCGGTTCTCCTTTTGGGTATGTTGTATTGTAAGCGGTGGTTCGGGGATGCTGGTTGGAGTACTATCCAGGTGGGGGTGGTATTTGTAACAACCATGGGGTACGGTTCTCCCTTTGGGTATGTTGGTATTGTAAGCAGGTTGGTTCTGGATGCTGGTTGGACGTATATCCATGTGGGGGTGGTATGTACACCGTGGGGTACGGGTCTCCTTTTGGTATGTTGTATTGTAGACAGATTAGTTCTGGGGATGACTGGTTGCTTTCCTGATTTGTCCTCTGTAGTTGACTGACTGTACCCTGTTTTGTAAGTCGTATTTGAGCTGTACCAGGTGCAGATTCTATCTTCAAACTCACACATCCTTTTATATCTTCTTCCTCACTGTATATAGAGTTTGTATATTCATTTATAAAGCTCCACTTACAATAAAAAGAATACAGTTCATACATACTGTAGATGAAAACACACACCTATATAAATGATGTAAAATTGATATAGTGCAGCATGCCTACACATTAGAATGAGATCCCTGCCCTGAAGAGCTTACAATCAGCCTAAACACACATTCCACGGTGAGAAACTGGTAACCCCACAGTAAAATGTTTTTCCAATTTAAACTAAAAAATAACCATTTAACTTTGCGTTACAGTTTTTTTTCTTAATTTTATAAAAAAAAAATCCAACCCCCCCAAACCACCACGAACAATGGAACTTGCCCCCTTGCTGATGTGCACTCGATCTTTCCATTCAGGTTTCTATGTGATGTTAGAACTCACGTCAGTGGCACAAAATCAATATATTTAATTTTTAATAACGCCAAAAATATAGTCGGTAACATCGGAATCCCACATTATTTTCATTGGAACGATAATTAATAGATCACTCTATTGTTTATTTCTGTATTGAAGTAAATATTACATTGCACCGTAGGGGGTGCTGGGAATTGGTAGTTCTGTAGTTCAGATGTAGGTCACAGGCTGGTATGTGGTTTTGGTTGGGGTTCCCCAAACCTTTTATCATCCAGTAGTAAAATTACTGTGACTCAGTGTCCCAAACATTTGCATCCTCTCATCCAAGTAAATAACAGCACAAGAATAAAGGAAGACAGGTAATTGTTATGCAACACGCCCCATAAATCACAAAACAGAGAAAGAGACCACATGCCTCAGTACTAATTCCGCATGAGCCTGCTATAGGTTATGGACACGCTCTAATCCTGGGAGGGGAACTGACATTCACTGCACAATCTTCCCCGTGCCATTTCATCTCTACCCCCCCACCCACCACACACATAACACACATACATCACACACACCGTACACACACATACACACACATACACACACCGTACACACACACACACACACACATGAACACATACATTCACACACACTGTACACACACTCACCGTACACACATACACACACACACCGTACACATACATACCGTACACACATATACACACACACATTGCCCCTCCCCCAGCTATATCATTTGGTGTATAAAAAACCTGTCTCTCTAGAACCCCAGACAGAGATCTCAGCTGTCTCACAATACCCGACACTTCTACCAGCTGTCTTGTTTAATCCCTATCACTCGCTCTCGTCACTTGTTTTGTCTCTGTTCATGTTCAGCACGCTCAGGTAGGCAGTCTCTTACCCACCACTCTCTCTATTAGCACATTATGATCTCCACCCCATCTTCTCTCTCTCTCACCTGTCCTCTCTACATCTCACTATCGCTAATGTTCATGCAGTCCTATCAGTCTCCAACGTTCCTCTATCATATTCCACACTCTCTAAAGGTTTCTACTACGTGCGATCATGGTTGCCCGACCCGCTGCAATGTGTAGGTAACGTCTGTTTCGGGTGATAATCAGCGGTGATGTCCCCCTGTCCCTCTGTCTCTCATCTCCTTCTGTATTATACACCAAAATCCCTCCTGTCTCTATCTCCATCTTATTATATACCAGAATCCCTCTGTCTCTAATCTTAGGTCTAGACAATGAATTGTTTTAGATCCCGTGTGGCAATCTGCCGAAGCGGATCTTAGAGCCGCGTTAAACGACGATTGTGTCACACGCCTACGGCAGTCTACAATAGAATCGCAAAACTGGTAATTAGACTGGAGACTGGGACACAGGTGATGGTACCTGACCAGGGGAATTATGGGATTGGGGTCCCTTCTATTGTCCTCTAGATTAAAGGCAGTGCTGGGGGACATTTGGGATTTGTACCAATATTATGGTGGGAGGTAAGAGTAAACGACTTTTAAACCTTACTGTAATTCTAAATTCCTCTCTCTCTCGCTTTGGGATTTGAAGTCTCTAGCAAACTATAAAGATAATGATTATTATTAATTTGGGAGAGTTTACTGAGACTCATTAGTAAGAACTGGTAAGGGGAAAAAACTTACTGAACTGCCATGTCTCTCATGGGAACTGGTCCGAGGTTTTTCCTCTGGAATTGCAATAATGGAGACAATGGGATTAGAAATTATTGGAGATTTATGCTGAGGACAATAATGTCCTGTATTCCCCTCCCCATTGGAAAGTACCCAGGTGGTGACCAAACCCACTATGATCTGCACCCCTGTGTTCAGCTCTAAACTCCTTCCCCTCACACCTTGCGATTTCTCGCACGCTAGTGTCCCATCCACTCCTGGCCCTGGGCAATACATAGGAAATAATGTTTTTTAAAAAAACACAAGTCCCCCCTTTGGCTGGAAAGATTGGAAAGTGCTGAGTTAAAAGATTAACCCAGGGAAGTTAAGTGTCCTTACCCTGGGGACTTTCCAATGGTAAAAAGAGGATCGTGGTGGAAATGGTTATAATGAAACTTACCTCATCTTCTTGTTATTCTCTGGGGTTTCCTAGAATGTAGCGACTGGATCCTGCTTTACGGGTTTGGGTTCCACCTTAGGCTTTTGCCCGGGGAGCTGGACCTTTCTTTATTGGGGTTTTTCTTTAGGATCCTGCGGTAATGGCAGATTTAGTAGCTAACGGATCTCTTCTTTACTGTTTGGGTTCACACACATGTAGGCGGTGGCCTGCGGGAGGACCTTTCTATTGGGGTTTTTCTTTAGGATCCTGCGTAAATATAGATGTAGTAGCTACTGGATCCTCTTTCTGGGTGGGGTTTCACCAGTGCGGCTTTGCCGGGGAGCTGGACCTTTCTTGATATTTTGGTGTTTTTCTTTAGGATTCCTGCGGTAATATAGATGTATACCTACTGGATACCTTCTTGACTGGTTTGGGTTCACCAGGAGGCTTTTTGCCCGGGGAGCTGGACCTCTTTCTTTATTGGTGTTTTTTCTTTAGGATCCTGGCGGTCAATATAGATAGATTAGGCTACTGGTCCGTTCTTTACTGTTTGGGTTCACCAGTAGCTTTGCCGGGACTGGACCTTTCTTTGATGTTGGGGTTTATTCTTAGGATCCCGCGGTAATATTGATTTAGTAGCTCTGGATCTCTGTATATTGGTTTGGGGTCACCATAGGCTTTGCCCGGGAGCTGGACCTTTCTTTATGTGGGGTTTTTCTTTAGGTCCTGCGGTAAATACAGATGTATTAGCTACTGGATCCTTCTTTCTGGTTTGGGTTCACCAGTAGGCTTGCCCGGGAGCTGGAACCTTTCTGTATTTGGGGTTTTTCTTTAGATCCCGCGTATAAAGATGAGTGCTACTGGCTACCGTCTTTACTGGTTTTGGGTTCACCATTAGGCTTTGCCCGGGGAGCTGGAACTTTCTTTGGTTCTTCTTTCCCTGTAAAAAGGAATTTTGATTGAAATTAAATTGAAGACCATATCGGCCTTTCTCTGCTGTGTGTGGTGGCAATAAGGAACGCACGCGTAAACCTGGTAATGGCCGGACAATTCCAACGCCATGACATTGACCCGTTATGATGTGTCTCAGATACTAATCCTTTGTTCTTTACGGCGTTTTCGCCTTGGACCAGGGTCCATTTAAAGCTTTCATGTGCCTTGACGCAGTGACCATCCCCATATTCCTGCATAACCGCAAAGCTTTCAACTTCTGTGCTATCTCTTCTCCGTCATCTCCGTTTCCCCGTGCTGTCTTCTTTTCATTCTCAATTTGGCTACTATCCGGTCATGTACACCTGTCAGAGCTGTAACGCTTTCTCTGGCTTGGTAAACATACTATGGCTTTTCTACATCCTTGGCACTGGTGGCCCTGTGGTCTTACCTTATCGCGACCCACCATTCCCCCATGATAAATCATCCTATAAGATAACCACACGGTCAACATATCCAACGCACCGAAGGTATCCCTTTTCCCCCTTACCCATAACGGATATGCAGGGGCAGGACAACGTTTTTAGTCGGTGATCCTACCTTGGCATTTTACATCTCATTTATTTTATTATTAATGTTTGAGATATCGATCAGAAAAGTAAATCCAACAGTTCTAACGGTTTTTTAAATAATTAAGGTGCATTCCTCATAACCTTGACTTATAAATTGTTAATTGTTTCGCTATTTCAAATAGATTATTAACAGGCAGTTATAAGATTTAAAAACATAATTAATCAGACTCCAATATCAAATTCTTACCTTTTCTGCTCCACCCGGAAAGTCCAATCTATGACTAATATCTGTTTGTCCTCCTCCCCTATTTATACCTGTGTGCCTGTTGTGACATCATCGTTACCATGCAACGGATTGTCTACAACATAAGAGCAATAAATAATAGTGAGCAAAAATGAACAGAAGTTTTTTCTAAACCAAACTATGTTGTTAATTTAGAAATGATGAAAGCTTAATTCATTATCTATATGGGCCACGGAACGTTCATTATCCAGTTATTAAAGGGGAACATAAGATGCTGAGGATCCCCAACAAAATCCAAACCATTCTGCATGATGACTATCCACAGTAAGATTATGCTGGGGAAAAACACAATCAAGGAGATTTAATAAAAGTTCTTATCGGTTAAAAGGGTGCTTTTTTGCCCCAACCATCAGATGTTGCTTTCAATGTTCTAATATCTGAGTTGGTTGGGGGCAAATTAGCACCATTTTTAATAATTAAGATTTAGAACTTTTATTGATAACAATGAATTATTCCAAAATATTCACAGTGATAGAGATTTACATAAATAATATAATCGTTTCTAAACTGTTAGCTGTAATAAAAACTCTTCAGAGCTCCATATCATATACTATACTTTTCTTGCTGGCTCTCCTGGCAAGGCCCAGATCTAGCCGAAATATCTGCTTGTCTCCCTCCTCCCCTGAGTTGTAATCTGTGTGATTGTGTGACTCATCGTTACCATGGCAACGGATTAGTTCTACATAGCTTACATAATGTACGAAAATGAACGGTAATTTTCTAGACTAAACTATGTTGTCAATTTAAAATTATGAAAGCTAACTAGAACGGGCAAGTTTTAAGTATAAACTTGATTGGCTTGGAAGTACCGCATTTTCTGTCTATGCTTATCTCTGGGAATGCTCCTCTTTGGTCACATGATCCCCTACCTGTACATATCTAATTATTATCCCCGGTCACACATCCTCTACACTGTGATAAAGTCTATAATGTCCGGACGTTCCACACATCCCTACGCTGTGGAAAAGTCTAATTAATGTCCATGTCACACGATCCCCTACACTGTACAAGTCTACTATGATTACCAAACGGTCACACGATCCCCCTCCGATGTGATATTCTAATTAATTTACCACGGTCACACGATCCTACCGCTGTGACAAAGTCTAATTAATGTACCTGACAGCACATCCCTACGGCTGTGACAAAGTCTAATTAATGTACCATGGACACCAGACGTCTCTCATCCCTTATCCCGATCATCTCCTCCGCATATCCCCTCTCACCACGATCATCCCATCAATCCCTTCCGATCCTCCTCCTCCCCACACTAGCCATCCATTCGATTATCCATCCCATCTATCAATACCCGATTCAGTCCTCTCAGCCCTCTACACGGCCTCCTGAACATCTATTTTTCCTGACGATCTATCTTCGCTGTGATAAGTCTAATTAATGTACCAGGTCACACGATCCTCTGTGATAACGTCCTTAATTAATGTAACTTGGTCACAACCGAATCCCACACTGGGGACGAGTCTAATTAATTCCATGGCCCACACGATCCCTACGCTGAGACAGCAAGTCTTATGTACCAATGGACAACACGATCCTCTACGCTGTGACAAAGGTTCATATTAATGTACCATGGACACACATCCCTAACGCTGGATAAGTCTATTAATGTACATTTCACACGATCCCTACGCGTGACAAGTCTAATGAATGTACCACGGGTCCCACGTCCCTACACTGTGATAGAGTCTAATTAATACATGGTCCCCATGATCCCTACACGTGACAAGAAGTCTAATTTACTGTACCATGGTCACACATCCCTACCTGTCGGCAAGTCTACTTACTGTAACCATGGTCACGAACGATTCCCTACGCTGTGGATAATGTCTAAGTCTGTAAACCCCACGGGTCACCCCTCCGACGCTGTGACAGAAGTCTAATTAATGTACCCACGGTCACACGATCCCTACGCTGTGATAAAGTCTAAATTAATGTACCATACGGTCACACGATCCCTACGCTGTGACAAATCTAATTAGATGTACCAATAGACACCCATCCCTAACGCTGTGACAAAGTCTAATTAAGGTACCTGGACACACATCCCTACGCTGTGAATCAAGTCTAATTAGCTTGTGCCATTGGTCACACACGATCCTACGCGGTGACAGTCCTAATTAATGTACCAACCACACGGTCACACTATCCCTGACTCGTGATAAAGTCTAATTAATGTACCATGGTCACACGACCCTAATGCTGTGATAAAGGCTAATTAATGTACCATGGGCCATCCCTACGCTGTGCAAAGTCTAATTATGTAACCCGGTCACACGATCCCTACGCTGTAATAAGAGTACTAATTACCTGTACCATGGTCACACGCGCATCCCTACTCTTGGACAAAGTCGTTAATGTCCATACCACTATCCCGCTACGCTGTGACAAATCAATTAATGTACCATGGACCACGATCCCTACTCTGTGATAAAGTCTCATTTAATTTACCAGGTCACACGAGCCCATAACGCTGTGAGAAAGTCTAATTATGTACCATGGTCACACGCTCCCTATGCGTGATAAAGTCTAATTAATGTACCAATGTTCACAACGATCCGTACGCTGTTGACATAAGTCTAATTAATGTACCACGGTCACCGATCCCTACGCTGTTATAAAGTCCAAAATAAAAATAAGTACCACAAACATGCAAGTCACACGATCCCCTAGGCTTGACATAGTCTAATTAAATGTCCATGTCCACCGATCCCTACAACTGTGACGTAGTCTAATTAATGTACCATGGTCACCCGCCCCTACGCTGTGACCAAGTTAATTATTACCTGGCACACTATGCCCGACCTGTTAAGGCTAATTAATGTACCATGAAACACACGACCCTACATAGTTAATTAATGTACCATGGGCAACGATCCCTACCTGTGCTAAGGCTATTAAATGTACCATTGGTCCACCACGATCCCTAACACTGTGACAAATTAAGTCTAATTAATGGTACACTTCCCCGATCCCTCACTGTGACAGTCTAATGAATGTACCCATGGTCACACAATCCCTACCTTTGACAAAGTCTAGTAAATGTACCATGGTCACACGATCCCTAGCTGTGACAAGTTAATTAATGTACCCCAGGTCACACATCCCTTACCTGGTGATAAAGTCGAATCCATGTACCCCGTCACAACGATCCCTACCTGTGACAAGTCTAATTACTGAGACAACGTCCAACGATCCCTACGCTGTGACAAAGTCTAATTATGTAGCCAACGTCACAACACGATCCAGCTGTGATAAAGTCCGATTAATGTACCCTTCACTACGATCCCTACTCGTACAAGTCAATTAATGTACCCACGGTCCACACCTCCTCCTACTGTGAATAAAGTCTAATTAAGGTAGCCACGGTCACACGATCCTACACTGTGACAAGTCTCATTAAAATGTCCAACGGTCACACATCCCTACAACTGGGACAAAGTCTATTAATGTACCACGTACACACGATCCCTACACTGGGCTGACAAGTCTAATTAATGTAAGCCACGTGTCCCACTATTCCCTACACTTTGACAAAAAAAAAGAAGGGTTTCCGGCCCCCCCGAATTATGACCACGGGCCAACTTCCCTGCTACACTGTGCAAAGTCTAATTAATGTACCATGGTCAAAAAACGATCCCTACGTCTGTGACAAAGGTCGAATTATGTACCAATGGTCGCACTATCCCTACGCTGTGACAAAGTCTACTTAATGTACCACGTCACACGATCCCTACACCTGTGATAAGTCTATGTAAGGTAAACCACGGTCACACGATCCTACCTGTGACAAGTCTAATTAATGTACCATGGTCCCACATCCCTACGCTGTGAACAAGTTCTAATTATGTAACCACGTCACAACGACCCCTAACGCTGTGATAAAGTCTAATTATGACCATGGTCACACGATCCCCTACACTGTACAAGTCTAATGAATGGTACGCACGGGTCACACGAGCCTACACTGTGATAATCTATTAATGACATGGTCCCACGATCCCCCGCTGGACATAATCTAATTAATGTCACCAGGTAACCCATCCGCTACTCTGTGACCAAGTCTAAGGAAGGTACACGGTCACACGACTCCCTCAACTGTGATAAAGTCTAATTATTACCATTGTCACACGATCCCTACGCTGTAGACAAGTCCTAATTAATGTACCCACGTCACACACACTCCCTACGCTGTGAGAAAGTCTAAGTATGTACGCATGGTCACACACTTATCCCTACGCTGTGACAAAGTCTAATTAATGTACCTACGGTCACACGAGCCTACCTTTGATAAAGTCTAATTAATGTACCATGGTCACACAACGATCCCTACACTGTGATAAAGTCCTAATTAATGTACCACGGTCACCTGATCCCAACGCTGTGACCAAAGTCCTAATTCATGTCCCACGGTTCCACGATCCCTACGACGCTGTGACAAAGTCCTAAGTAAGGACCATGGTCACACGAATCCCTACGCTTCACAAATTCTAATTATTACCGGGTCACATGAATCCCTAAACGCTGTGACAAAGTCCCTAATGAAGGTCCCAGGGGCCCTACGAACGCAACACGATACCTACACTGTGACAAGGGTCTAATTAATGTACCACGGTCACACGATCCCCCTAATCCTGGTTGACAAGTCTAATTAATGTACCATGGTCCCACGTCCCTACACTGTGAGAAGCAATAATGTACCAGTCACACTATCCTACACTGGGATAGTCTATGAATGTACCGGGGTCCACCGTTATCCCTACACTGTGATAGAATTCCTAATTAATGTACCATGGTCACCACAAAGATCCCTACACCTTGTGATAGTCGAATTAATGTAAATTACCTGGTCCACACGATCCTACACTGGTGATAAAGTCTAATTAAATGTACCCCCTGGTCACACTGGCCATCCACTGTGAGCGAAGTCTAATAAATGTCCATTGTCACACGATCCCTCACTGTTGATAAGTCTAATTATGTACCACGGTCCCCACACGGATCCGCTATACCACTGTGACAAAGTCTTATTAATGTATCAAGCTAAATAATGATCATTCACTGACATGATGGGTGGTCGTGGGACGAACCATCCAAAACCATGTAACCCCGAACTTGTTAATGTATAAGGCTCACGTCCCTACTTGTTCCTTGTTAATCCTTGCACTTTCTGGACATCGGAAAGCATCCACAGAACCATGTAACCCGAATAGTTAATGTATAAGTCTCACGGCCTACGTGTTCCGTGTGTTTAAAATCCATTACACCTTCTTAACCTCAGAACCAATCCACAGACCATGTAACCCGAATAGTAATGTATAAGTATCACGTCCCTACGTGTCCCTGTTTCCATTTCACTTCGTTACATCAGACCAAATCCCAGAACCATGTAACCCGAATAGTTCTGTATAGTTCAGTTCCCTAACCTTGTTCCTGGTTATCCGAGGTCACTCTTACAAGTCGGAACCAATCCACAGAAACCAGTAACCCGAATTACTGGATAAAGTATCACTTCCCTACGTGTTTCATGGTTAATCCCTTTTCACTTCTTTACATCGGACCAATCCACAGAAACCAGTACCCCATAGTAATGTATAGTGTCACGTCCCTCGTGTTCCTGGTTAATCCATTTCCTTTCTTACTCCGACCAATCCACCGAAAACGCCCCCCTCAATACGAACTAAAATGTAAACCCGATAGTAATGTATACGTATCACGTCTACGTGTTCCTGTGTTTTATCCATTTCACTTCTTTACATCGAGAACCAATCCACAGAACCATTAACCCTAATATTAAATGTATAAGTATCACGTCCTACGTGTTCCGGTTATCATTCACTTCATTATATCAGAACCAATCCACGAACCATGTACCCCTAATAGGAATGTAGATTCCAGTCCCTTACTTGTTCCTGTTAATCCTTTTCACCTTCATTAATATCAGACCATCACAGAACCATGTAACCCGAATATAATGTAAGTATCACGTCCGACGTGTTCCTGTTAGCATTCACGTCTTTGCCATCAGACCATCCACAGAACCATGTAACCGAATGTAATGTTACAAGGGTCATGTCCCTACGTGTTTCCTGGTAATCCATTTCACTTCTTTCCAGCGTAACCAATCCCCAGAACCAGTACCCGAATGTAATGTATAAGTTCCGCGTCCCTACGTGGTCCCTGGTGTAATCCCAATTTCACTTCTTTACAATCGACCAATCCCAAACCATGTACCTAATGTAATGTATACATTATCAGTCCCTCTGTTCTGCTAAGCGTTCCGTCTTTCATCAGAGAACACCCACAGAACCATTAACCCAATCGTAAGTGTATAATATCACGCCCTACTGTTCCGGAATTAATCCATTTCACTTCTTTACCGGAACCAATCCACAGAACCAGTAACCACCCGAATATAATGTATAAGTGTCACGTCCCTACGTGTGCCTGTTAATCTAATTCACTTCTTTACATCGGAACCAATCCCAGAACCATGTACCCGAATAGTAATTTAAGTAATCACGTCCTATGTTCCTGGTTCATCATTCACGCTTCGTTACAGAAGAACCAATCCACAGAACCATTAACCCTAATAGTCATGTAATAAGTATCACGTCCCTACGTGTTCCATGGTTAATCATTTCACTTCTTTACTCAACCATCCACAAACCATGTACCCCGAATGTAATGTAAGTATCACGTCCCTACGTGTAACAGGTGGGGATACGTAACATACTATCAATTGAGTGGGTATAGTAACATACGAAAGTGGATGGGTAAAAGAAAGTAACTATGGAGTAAATGGAGTGGGTTAAGTACAGGCGGATACAATGGAGTGGGTATAAAGTAACATACGGAGACAATGGAGTGGTCTAGAGTAACATAACGCTACATGGAGTGGGGTATAAGTAAGAATAACGGATACCAATGGAAGTGGTCTAAGTACCTAACGAGATACAATGGTAGTGGGTATAAGTAACATAATGGGATACAGAAGTGGGTAAAGTAACATACGTGATACATGGTGTGGTATAAGTCAACTACGGATACAATGGAGTGGGATACTACTATTGATACAAGGGAGTGGGTATACCTTAAGATACGATACAATGGAGTGGTCATCCAGTACACTCGATACGTGATACCATGTCGTTTGGTCTAGTAACATACGGATACAATGGGGAATGGGGTAATAAGTAACATACGGATCATTGAGTGGGTAAAATTAACATTATGGGATCCAATGGAGTGTGTATAAGTACCCTACGGCTACGGACGCATACAATGGGAGTGGGTATAATTCCATACGATACATATGGAGTGGGGTAATAGTAACTATCTGATACCATGGAGTTGGTATACGTCACATCCGGATACGTGGAGTGGTATAATTCCATACGGATACAGTGGAGTGGGTACCAGTAACATCTTGGATAACAATGGATTGGGTAGAGTACCATCCGGATATAATTGAGTGGTTAGTAACGTACGCGATACACGGATACATGGATTGTGGGTATAAGTACAACCGGATCCTCAATGGCTGGGTATGTAAGGATACGGATACAATGGAGTGGGTATAAGTACCATAATAGGATCAAGGTAGTGGGTAATAAGTAACATAAAACGGATACAAGTGGAGTGGCGTATACAGTAAGATAAACGGAGCATGGATGGGGTATCGTACCCCTAACGGATATAAGGAGTGGGTATAGTACCATACGGCTCAATGGAGGTGCGGTATAAAAGTACACGATACGGATCTAATGGAGTTGGTATAAGTACCTATACGGATATAATGGAGTGGTATACTACATACATACACTGGTAGTGGGGTATAAGTCAGATACGGATACATGGATTGGGATAAGTAAACTTGGTGATATAATGATTGGGTATAAGTACATACGATACAAGGCGTGGGGTAATAGTGGACCATACGGATATTGGAGTGGTATAAGTAACATATGGTACATGGAGTGGGGTATAAGTACCATACGATATAATGGAGGGGGTATAAGTACCATACGATATCATAGGTTGTATAAGTAACAATATGGATTCTAATGGAGTGGGTATACGTACCCACTACACGGATATAATGGATTGGGGTATAAGTCATCAAACTTGGATACAATGATTTGGGTCTAAGTACCATACTACACAAACGGATATAATGGAGTGGGTATCCGTACCAATACGGATATAATAACGTGGGTAAGTAACGTACTGATACAGTGAGTGGGTATCAGTACCAGACGGTTAACAGGAGTTGGGGTATAAGTAAGCATAACGTATGCAACTGGAGTGTGGTTATCAGTACCATACGGATTACATGAGTGGTAGAAGTACCATACAGATACAAATGGAGTGGGTAATAAGTAACATACGATACGAATGGAGTGGGTATACGTAAACCATATATACGGATCCACTGACGTGGTATAAGTAACTATACGTATAAATGGAGTGTAATAATACCATACGGATATACTGGAGTGGTAATATCGTACCTACGGGATACAATGGAGTGGGTATAAGTGCCTATCACCGGATATAAATGGAGTGGGGTATAAGTAACCATACAGATACATGGAGTGGGTATAGTAACATACGTATCAATGGAGTGGTAATACGTCCCCTACAATACGGATACAATGAGTGGGTAAAAAGTACATACCGGATACATGGCTGGGGGTTACAGTACCATACGGAATAATGGAGTGGGTATAATTTAACAAATAGACGGATACATGGAGTGGGTAATCAGTAAACCATACGGATACAATGGAATGGTATAAAAGTACCATACGGATCCAATGGTGTTGGGTATAGTAACATACAGATACCAAATGGAGTGGGTATAAGTACCATACGATATAATGATGCGGTATAAGTAACAGTCCATAGTTAATGGAGAGGGTATAGTACCATATACAGGATAATGGAGTGGGTCTAAGAATAACATACAGATCCAATGGAGAGGTATAGAGTACCATACGGATTATAATGGAGTGGGTATAAGTCCCCCCATCGGATCAATGAGTGGTATATACCCATACGGATATAGATGGAGTGGTATAAGATACCATCCGATATAATTGCATTGGGTTGGAAATTACCATACGATCAATGAGTGGGGTATAAGTACATCGCTACATGGAGTGGGGGTATAAGTACCATAAGCGGATATAATGGAGTGTATACGTCCCAAGACGGATACAATTGAGTGGGTATAAGTCCCAACCACGAAACGGATTAAGGGGTGGGTATAGTAACCATACGGATACACAATGGAGTGGGTATAAGTGCCAACCTATACGGATATATGGAGTGGTATACGTAACCATACGGATACACTGGAGTGGGTATAAGGTTACCATAACTGATCCAATTGAGTGGGTATAGTAACCATCGCTACATGGGAGTGGGTATGATAAAACAATCATAGACTGTGCTGTAGGGGGTTAATCCCGGTTGTGTCCCCCACCCAACATGGGGCCATCAGCTGTCCTTCCAATGTAGATAAAGGAGGGTTGTAATCCCAGGTAAGAGGCTGGGTTTGGGTAAAGGGAGAGTTGAACAAAAGACAGGAGATTATATACATGAATGGGATCCTACTGCAGGTTGCCAGTTTTTTGTAAGAATTGAGTAAAACCTAAAACAGGCCCCCCGTTGGGGTGTTAAGAGTCGGTTGTGGGGACGTTTAACTTTAAGACTCTAGAGTACACAACCACAACGAACAACAACCAAAAAAACACAACGAGGCAATAAAATCCGCCCGACCAACCACATTTCAGTTGTTTCGGTCCCGGGCCAATAAATTTTAAAAAAATATGTGCTTCTTTTTTTGCGGCAGGGCCCCACGTCAGAAGACGCGTTGCTGCTTTCTGGTGTGGCCGTGAACCGACATTCCTGTTTTCCGGGGAAGCCCCGAAAATGGTCGAATCCAGGAGTAAAGAATTGTACGTGTGTACCCATACCAGCTTCTTTTTAGGTCTGTCTGATACAATGGGGGAGAAGTCCCCGCAGTTAAGTAAAAAAAATGAGACATATATTTACGTGTTTATACTTATTATTAAGGCACCTACACAATATGGGTAACTGATTTCCATGTAATTACCACACACCTATGGGTAAAACAGGAGGGCTGAGTATAGATTCCTATTAAGTGGTGGCCAGGGGCGCCGCTCCCAAAAGGCACGGTAAGACTTTTATCTAAGGTGGAGGGAAGAGGCAGCCAGGCTTGCTGGGGGGAAAATAAAACAACGCTGCGCCAGTAAGTCAGCAAGAAACGCCGCAATTGTCCAGCCAGCATCATGGTCGCTCACTCCCTACTGGCCTCTGTGTTGCTGTGTGTTTCACATCCTGCCTGAGCAAGTGCCCAAACACAGACACAGTAACACACACCTACTGAGACACCCCAGCACCCACTTACATCAAACACAGTAACACACACCTACTGAGACACCCCAGCACCCACTTACATCAAACACAGACACAGTAACACACACCTACTGAGACACCCCAGCACCCAATTACATCAAACACAGTAACACACACCTACTGAGACACCCCAGCACCCACTTACATCAAACACAGTAACACACACCTACTGAGACACCCCAGCGCCCACTTGCATCAAACACAGACACAGTAACACACACCTACTGAGACATCCCAGCACTCACTTGCATCAAAAACAGTAACACACACCTACTGAGACACCCCAGCACCCACTTGCATCAAACACAGTAAGACACACCTACTGAGACACCCCAGCACCCACTTGCATCAAACACAGTAAGACACACCTACTGAGACATCCCAGCACCCACTTGCATCAAACACAGTAAGACACACCTACTGAGACACCCCAGCACCCACTTGCATCAAACACAGTAAGACACACCTACTGAGACACCCCAGCACCCACTTGCATCAAACACAGTAAGACACACCTACTGAGACATCCCAGCACCCACTTGCATCAAACACAGTAATTAACAAAGAGAATGTGAAGCACAAGCCAGCTAATTGACTGGCTAAGGAAGGGTAAATGGGGATAAGTAAATATAGAGAACACAAGGCAGAGAAACAAAGTATCCCCCTTACAAATTACCCTAACTCGAGATGCAACAGTTAGTACAGTGATTTGAAGTTAAAGCTCATCTTTATTAGATATGCATTAAAATATACACACTTGAAAAAAACTAGAAAAAAGGGATAGGAACCAACCAGTAGAAAATAAGTATATAAGACCAGTAAAGAAAAAATAGGCATAAATATCAATAGGGGTAGGAAATCTCCTAAAACAGTATTGACACCCCTCCAAAGGACAAAGAGACCCAAACTTAGAGTCCCTAAGGCATTAAGTATTATTACTAGTCAGAAGAATAGGGAAAACCTAACATTGGATCCCTATGCTGGCAATATAGGTTCACAAAAGCAGAAAGAAAAACACTCCGATTCCCAGTGTCAGACAGAGAGACTTCTGGTATGGAAGTCTCTAATACCAGTATTGGGCTAAGCATGTGGGTTGCCTGTATTACGCCCCCCTCAGAGCAAACACCATGAGGAGGATCAGGCAGGATCGGGTGGAAAAAGAATCAAAAGATTTTAAAAATTCATATCAAAGAAACAAGCCCCTGACGCGTTTCGTCCCTCGTCCAGGGACTTACTCATAGCTGGGGAGAGTCACCGTACCTATACGTGTATTTATACCCCAGTCAGGTGATCTGAGGCTGCTGATTGGTGCCAGTCAGACCAATAGGATCGCGGGCTGTAAAACCACACCCCCGCCACTCCTCCCGTAGCGAAGTGCATAAGTACGCACTTCGCGTGGGTAGTAACCATGGAAACCCGACGCCTAAGTCGGAAGCGAGCGCCGCACGCATCCTGCATAGAATACACGCGGCCAAGGAGAGTCTGAGAATATGGATAATTGGATCTATCATATGACACTTGTGAAAGCAAAAACTGACACATAAAGGCAAAAACTAATAGCATCACGTATATAGGCTAACATGTGCAAAAATAATAAGGTAGTTTAGGATCTAACCTAAGTAACTGGCAATAGAGGAAATGCCAGGGTATAAGTAAATAGAGATAATAATCCACCAGTATCAAGTAACCCTGAATCAAAAGGCAGGAGGGATAGTAATTAGGTAAGTATAAATCTGATGTTATGAATATGGTAAATATGGTTTATGTATAAATATCTAAACCATATATCTGATGGTTCGAATATATCAGAGGTTAAAGAAACGCATTGAATTGTATTTTATCATTAAGTCCACAGGGGGCTAATGAATCCAAGAGAAAAATCCAACGACTTTCTCGTCTGATTAATTTGTTTTCTCTGTCGCCACCTCTAATGCCCAATGGAACTTTTTCCAAGATAAGCCATTTTAAACCGTCGGGTGAGGCATTGTGATATGTCCAAAAGTGGTTTGCGACAGTGGTCAATTTATCCTGTCTTTGTTTTTCCGCATTAGCGGTTCGTATATTGGATAGATGTTCGATTATACGATCCTTTGCTCGGCGTTAAGTCATGACAACATATTTCTTACCACACGAACATATTAGTGCATAAATCACTGATTCTGTAGAGCAGTTAGTATATTCTTTAAAATGGTGATTTTTACCAAAACGATCAGTAATGTGATCTGTTTGTACTGTATAATTACATACACAGCAATGGCCGCACTTGAAAAAAACCTCTAGATGTTAAGAATGTGTCGCCATTTTTTTGTTCTACAAAGTGGCTAGAGACCAGTTTGTCTCTTAGAGTTGGGGCACGTTTATAAATGAAAGTAGGTCTTGGAGGAATTTTGCCACATATAGATCTATCACACATTAAGATATTCCAATTATCATTAATAATTTTTTCCACAGATTTGTAATTATTATTGAATTGTGTGATAAACCTTACTTGATTGTCCACAAAACCTGGTTTGGATTTAGGTTGAAGTAAAGTTTCCCTGTCTGTTCTCAATGCTTTCCTATAAGCTTTATTAATTTGATTTAGAGAGTATCCTCTTTGTCTGAAACGTTTTTCATCTCTATCGCTTAAATTTTAAAAGTATCACGTTCCGAGCAATTTTGGCGCAGTCTCAAAAATTCCCCGAATGGAATAGATTTCTTAACATTAGGGTGGTGAAAACTGGTGTGATGTAGGATACTATTAGTAGCAGTATCTTTTCTGAATAATTCTGATTTCAACACACCACCGTCCTTCCGGATTGTAATATCCAGGAAATTAACTTCGGAGAGATCGTAATGAGTAGTTAATTTAA
Source organism: Hymenochirus boettgeri (assembly GCA_019447015.1). Taxonomy (NCBI): domain Eukaryota; kingdom Metazoa; phylum Chordata; class Amphibia; order Anura; family Pipidae; genus Hymenochirus; species Hymenochirus boettgeri. The sequence goes on from CM033475.1 coordinate 10,152,578, forward strand.
TGTTAAGATTGTTGTTATTCAAAATGGCCAGAAATTCATGTAAATCGACCAAGGGACCCTCCCATAGAAACAGAATGTCATCAATGTATCTTGACCAGAAGGAGATATGTTCCTGATATTGGGAAAACTTTTTTTCACCAAATACATGAATTTCCTCCCACCACCCCAGAAAGAGGTTAGCATACGTAGGTGCGCCATCGCAGTACCTCTGGTTTGTAAGTAGTACGTGTTATTGAAGAGGAAATAATTGTGAGACAATACAAATTTCAATAGAGTTAACAAAAAATCTTTTGTTGCCGTGTCATTAGTCTCTTTGTCTAAAAAATAACTAACAGCATTCATTCCAAGGTCATGTTTAATGGATGTGTATAGTGACTCAACATCCGCGGTGATCAATATGGTATTGACACTAATGGGCAGGGTGTCAATTTTGGATAGAATATCCATAGTGTCTCGAGTATACGAGTTTAAATTTGTGACAAAATGTCGTAGTTTGCAATCAAGGAATTGACTGGCTTTCTCTGTTAAGTTATCCTTGCCTGACACAATAGGTCTCTCAGGAGGAATTTTTTTTTTTTAATGCACCTTAGGGAGAAGGTACAGAGTGGCGGTTCGAGATATAGGTTTACAGGGAAATTTATATTCTTTATCAGAGACGATGTTACGCTCTCTTGCTTCATCAATGAGTGAATGGTACTGGATATTGAATGTGCTGAAAGGATTATTGGGCAGTTTTGTGTAGGTAGTTCTGTCTGAAAGTTGTCGTCTAATTTCCAATTTGTACATTTCTATGGGCCATATGACAACATTCCCCCCTTTATCTGAAGGTTTGATTTATATATCATTCCAGTTTTGTATTTCTTTCAGTGCTTTCTTTTGCTCTAAACTGAGGTTAGAGACTTTGGAGGGTGTCTGAGATTTGACTACTATCAAACACAGTAACACACACCTACTGAGACATCCCAGCACCCACTTGCATCAAACACAGTAACACACACCTACTGAGACATCCCAGCACCCACTTGCATCAAACACAGACACAGTAACACACACCTACTGAGACATCCCAGCACCCACTTGCATCAAACACAGACACAGTAACACACACCTACTGAGACACCCCAGCACCCACTTGCAGCACACAGACACAGTAACACACACCCACTGAGACACCCAGCACCCACTTGCAGCACACAGACACAGTAACACACACCCACTGAGGCACCCCAGCACAAACTTTCAACACACACAGACACAGTAACACTCCAGCACCGACTTGCAAAAGACACAGTAGCACCCACCCACTGAGAAACCCCAGCACCCACTTGCAGCACAGACACATTAACACACACCTACTGAGCACCCACTTGCAGCACACAGACACAGTAACACACACCTACTGAGACACCCCAGCCCCCACTTGCAGCACACAGTAACACACACCTACTGAGACACCCCAGCACCCACTTACAACACACACAGACTCACATTCCCTTTTTTAAATGTGGCCTTGCTGGTTGTCAAAACTATATGTTACTTTTATGCCAGAAAGTGCAATTGGAACCCCACTTGGCTGCTTCCAAGTCACTTTTAAACCCTTACCCTGTGTAAATACAAGGAAGAGAGCCCAAGAGCAGGAAATGCAGAGAATCAGAGCTCTTTATAAGGGTAAGGGCTAAGGCAACACATGGTGTCATTTTTTTAATTGCAATAACTATTTATCAGCAGTAGAGGGACCTCTTGCATTACCTTATATTCAGCTGGTTTCTATCCAGATACAAATAAAGTATAAATTATATTTCTGGTTCATGTCCACTCTTACCTAGTGATGGACCCGAACTCCAACTATACAAACTAGTTTGGGTTCGCTTGTGAAGGTTCTCATTCATCCAGGTCATGATATATCTGTCGTATTCAATTAGATCAACTGGACTTGAAATGTAGTTCTTGAAGACGTTTCGCTAGTCATCCGACTGGCTTTCTCAATTCAGAATGACTTGTACAAGAATCTGTGGCAATTATGTACCCTGGAAAATCCCAATTAGCATATCACAGCCAGGTGTTAAGGGTGTGATTAGATAGTGGCTAAGAGGTGTTATAGGAACGCCCAGAGTAAGGTGTTAAAACAAGTCATTCTGAATTGAGAAAGCCAGTCGGATGACTAGCGAAACGTCTTCAAGAACTACATTTCAAGTCCAGTTGATCTAATTGAATACAACAGATATAGTTTGGGTTCGTTTTCACTAACCCTTCAATGCATCGTTCGATTTCAATAATCCTCGAATTTATCGTTATTTTTTCGGTAACCCTCGGATGTGGCGTTCGGTAACCCTCGAATTGGCCGTAACCCTCCAATGTAGCTTGTGCAAACCCAACAATTGCCCGATCATGAAGTAAGAAGTGTTTAACCAGGTTTTGGTGATAGTGACATGATCCCCAGACTATTTCCCAGGTGCCACAGCCATTTACAGTAAGTTACCATTGTTAGTTAGTCTGTAAACCATCCGAACTTTTCGAACAATTAGCTCCCCATTGACTATAATGGGTTCGTTTCTGAACTTTTACTGAAGTTCTGGAGTTCGGAAGCGAACCAAACACTAGTAGGTTCGGCCATCTCTACTCTTACCCTGAGGGTATGTCGGGCAGTTGTGGACAGGAAGTATGGAGAATTATAGCTCTGTAATGGGGTAAGTTGTATTTTGTACAGGATAGAGGGTTCTGATGGGTTTGAAATAACAATTGCTAAATGAAGGGGAAAATCCATTTTGCACTAATATCCCATTCTGTCAAACAATACATAGCGATTAGCGGTCATAAGTCATGTGACCATTACATCCCATAATTCCTCACTGGTCTCTATGGTCTCCATGTCTATCATGGATGTGAATATCACCCCCTCCAATACACATTTCTCCATAGGGGGAATATGTATCACCGCACTATGGCAAACATGTATTTTTACCTCTATTCTCCCTTTACATGTAGGTGGTTTAGTAGTGAGGACTCCAGTAAGTTATAACATCCCAGCCTTGTTCATTGCAACACTCAGCCACCAGATGGCGCCGTGTAGCTGCTTCATGTTTTACACCTGATGAAAAGAGAAAATTCTTATTATACCTGGTAATGGTAATTAAAGGTAATCTTCTCCTGGAGCCAAAACGTGGAGCGGGCACTAACGGGTTAATTCCATGGCAGTTAAAGGGACAGGAAATAGCTCAGCAAATAAATATCCTGTTTAACCGTCCACCAAGAACGGACCCAGATGGCATCGTCCATTGTATCAATGTTGATTTAATATCGTATTTAATGTCTGATTTTCAATCCACATGTTACAATGGAACCTTGGTATCTGGGGAGAAGTGAGCTCGTTGTTCCTTTTCTCTACCCACATTAGTTGGTATGTATGCCCAATACTAATACTAACAATAAGGGGATGGCACTTGGGCCGCAATGGCTGCTGATTTTACTACATAAACGGTATCGGGATTTTATCGTTAGTTCAAAATATCGAACTTTATTGCAATATGTTTGAATCATTGCACTAAAATTACTTTCAATTGCAGAATTTGAATTGCCTGGTGCCCCATCCTATATTCTGGCACCATAGGAAGGAAAGGCCCGTAATAGGTACCTAGCAGTTTTAGCACGGCCTTTCTTGGAACTCCATTTGGAATTTTTTAAACAAGAAAAATATGTAAAGATTATTCATTCATTTACTTCAGATTCCAGACCCCAAAAGGGACAATAAAGTGAAAAAATGACTTGCCTTTGTCCATTTCTATATTTTTAGTGCTGTCAGGAACTTGATCCCTTTTTGCCTTCTCAGTGCTCCCTGTCACTATATGTCCTCATGTCCTGTTCAGCTCACCCCTAGTTAGTATGCAGGTCTCCTCTCTATGTATCCACCCCCTCCCAAACCTGAGGCACAAATGGAGTGTGGAGCATGTGCAGTGGAGATGATCTGTGCCCCACTACAGCCAATAGCATTCACCCAGTGATTACAAAATGGCCAGCTCCACTCAAACCAAGGCCACAGCAGGACAGGTCTGGGCTGATCAGGAGAGCAAAACAGGCCCTCAAAACCAGGTCTGTTCCACTCGAAATGGGGTAGTTGGGGGGAGACAAAATGCTAGTTTAATAAAGGATCTGATCATCCATCTTCACTACAGCCTTAACTTATTGGAACTATAGACACAGTATCCAACACTTATGGTTGTCCTCTAGTTGTTTCTCCAGAGATTCCAAAACTAGAGGAAGGTCCATTCATTGTCCATAGTTTTAACTAAAGTCTGAACATTCTTGGCTGGAAGAAACTTATGGTGGCCATACATGTGTTTGATTTTACTTACTCGACCGATCGTTCCCGCGACATTCGATCGATCCTGCCGGAACCGCCTCTCCCATTCTACTATACAACCGACATCCCACTCATTTTGCGACCGCATGTTGGTCACATAGAAGAACGGGAGAGGTGGTTCTGTCTGGATCAATCGAATGTCGCGTGAGCGATCGGTCGGGTAAGTAACATCGAATATATGTAGGGCCACCTTTATGTCTTTGAACCAGTTGGTGATATCGTTCAATGTTCAAGGCTTTGTGGCTGATATCAAAGTCTCTGCAGTAAACATGGAAAGGATTATTCTCTTTAAGGGAATATCTTTTTCTTTAAGGACTATTCTCTTTAAGGGGTATCTGGAAAGTTTTTACCTAGTGGGGAGGTTCTAAGCCCATGGTGAGAGGTAAGGAGAACCCGGGGTCTTAAAGGGCCAGTATATCAGGATAGAAAATAAATCCAGCCTCCGGCACATGGTTGCATCAGATAACGATTCTGTTTCATGCTAATTGTATTTAATTTAGTTATCACTATAGTTAACGTGTTAATTGCACATATAACAGGATGTACTTCTTGTTTTAATCAGACGCAACCCCCCACCAAATCCAATTAGTCTGCCCCATCGTTAACCCGTTCAATACTCAGATTCTGCATCTATAACACTGATCTCAGCATATCAGTACTGTGACCCTTTAACGGCCCATTACAGTGCTACATAGAAAATACTCGGAATGTGGTTAAGAATTTTTTTCTATTCCAACCCCCCCCCCTTTCCTTACTGTTGTTTATCTCCAGATTTCTATTATTTGACTTTACACTTGATTACCCTGCACTGTCACATCTACTACACCCACACAATCTCTGTTAAAGGTACAGACTCTCTTCTAAGTGAAAAAAATAAATCTTCCCCATCTAGAGCAAGGAAGTGATTCCCCCGTGTTCCTGTCTGAATTGCAATGACACGTGGGTTAAGCAATGAAAGAGCCGAGAGTTCATTGTAAACTATGAATGTAATTAACCGGTAAGAATAGCAGTTGGGGTTGCAGGTAGATAACTGACGAAATGCAGATATTATGTGTTTCTAGTCGCTATCCTCTCACGTTGATCCACACAGGCAGAGGATGTGGTGCCCTTAAACTGCAATGGTGAACACAGCTCTCTACTGCTTTTTGTTTCTTAATCCAATGTCTCGACTCATACAGGGACGTTTCTAGCCATCTTGGTTCCCTAGGCACCCTCCCAACCCTTCAGTGCCAGTAGACTTTCCTAATATTTCAGTGCCAGCAGACTTTCCCAGAGTATTGCCATTAAACCCTTCAGTGCCAGCACTTTCCCAGAGTATTGCCAATAACACTTTCAGTGCCAGCACAGTATTACTTTTAACCTTCCATCTGCCAGCATTGACATGATATACAGTATGTACCTGCATTGACATGATATACAGTATGTACCTGCATTGACATGATATACAGTATGTACCTGCATTGACATGATATACAGTATGTACCTGCCATATTAGATGAGAGGGGACAGGGGATCAATGGTTATAATACAGATAGAGTTTAGAGCAGTGGAATTAAGGTATAAATACAGATCACGATTAGGACAGTGGGATTAATGGTATATAATCCAGATAGAGTTAGAGACAGTGGGATTAACGGCTACCGTATATACAGATAGAGCTTAGCAGACGGGGGATGAATGGTAGCTAATACAGATAGAGATTAGAGACAGTGGGATTCATGGTATATAATACGATAGAGTTTAGGACGTGGGAGTATGGTATATATCCAGGTTGAGATTAGAGAGACAGTGCGGGATAAGGTATAAATAAGACAGAGCTTAGAGACAGTGGGGATCAATGGTATATAATACAGATCGAGGTGATAGAGACAGTGGGACTAATGGTAGTATATACAGATAGAAGATTAAAGACAGGTGGGATCAATGGTATATAATACAGATAGAGAGTTAGGACGTGGACCAATGGTATTATAATACAGATAGAGATTAAGGACAGTGGGATCCAATGGTATAAAATACAGATAGGATTGAGAGACAGTGGGATCTAGATGTATAAAATACAGATAGAGATTAGAGACATGGGGATCAATGGTAAAAATACGATAGAAGATTAGAGCACAGTGGGAGTCGAATGGTTATAAAAATACGATAGAGATTAGAGACAGTGGGGATCATGGTTATAAATACAGATTAGAGTTGAGGATTAGACCAGTGGGGATCAGATGTATATATACAGATAGAGATTAGAGCGGACAGTGGGATAATGGTATGAAATAGAAGATAGAGATTAGAGACAGTGGGATAATGGTTTATAATACAGATAGAGATTAGAGGGACAGTGGGATTAATGGTATATAATACAGATAGAGATTAGAGGACCAGGTGGGAGTTTAGGTATATAACTACAATACGAGGATTAGAGACAGGGGGATTAATGGTATATAATACACGATAAGGACAGGCGTAGCTACAGATTATGGGCGCCTGATGCAAAGAAGGCATCACTGCGTGGACAAACACAATCAGACCGCAAACCAAATATAATTCATAAAAAACACCAATTTCCTTTTTAAAAAGACCAAACATCTACTTACCAATATCACTGCAAAACTATTTCAATTCAGATTCCAACAATATTCTAAACTTAGACCTCACTTTATTAGACAGAGGGGATTTATGGTATATAATACAGATAAGAGGATTAGCGTAGGGAAGGGGAATTATAGTATTAATACAGATAGAGATTAGAGTTGGAAGAGGGAATAAGATATATAACACGATAGAGATAACAGGGAGACGGGCATTAGTAGTAATATAATACAGATAGAGATTAGAGTGAGAGGGAATTATAGTATATAATACAGATGAGAAGATTACAGTGAGGGAATCGTATAGTATATTAATAGCAGGTAGGAGATTACAGTGAGGAGGGGAATTATAGTATATATACCAGATAGAGATTTACGAGTTGAGCGGGACTATAGTATATAATACAGATAGAGATTAGAGTGAGAGGGAATTATAGTATATAATACAGATAGAGTGAATCAGTGCGAGGGAAATATAGATATATAATACAGATAGAGATTAGTAGTGAGTGGAGGGAATATACTAGTATATAATTACAGTAAGAGTTGAGAGTGAGAGGGAATTATAGTAGTAATAAGATAGAGATTACAGTGAGAGGGAATGTATAGTATGATAATACAGATAGAGTAGGATGTGAGAGGGGAGAATAGTATATAATAACAGCATGAGATTACAGTGAGAGGGATCTATACTAATAAAAGGCAAAGCCCTCACTCAAATCACTCACATCACTCATTCTCACTCAATTTTCCACAACTTGCCGTGGAGGAGAGACGGCCTTTAAATTTCACAGGCTCAGTCATGCACCTTACTGTACAAAAGTTAAGCAGGTTCGTTCTCGAAATTCCACCTGGTAACGGTGAGTTATCTGACATTGCACACGAGATTATGGTTACCTAGCTACAAAGCTATACAAAATCTATATGGTTGGTCACGATTTTCAAACACATTTTGTATGCATTATATCCGTTTAACAGTAAAAAAGGTTAAACACAAACTATCTTTTTTAGGGTGGGGGCGTGAATGGGGGGGGGGGAGTTGTATGAGATTATTTGAATGCCTGACACACTATCACGGCGTGGATGCCGATTTTTTACCAAAATTTACGGGTGTGTGTGGGGAACTGGCTAAGGTGTTAAGGGGAGGGTGTTGGAGGGTGGACAGAGAGGAACTCGTGGGGGGTATTGGGGGCAGATGGGGAGGGGGGTGGGGTTATTTTCACCAAAATTTTCAGTTAGTTGAATAAAAAGTATATAATTAAATTAAAGTTTAATGAGGTGTTTCGGTGCATATGTAAAGACTTATTGAATTGTCTTTCTTTAATATATACAAGTGCCGATGGATTACAGACATCTTGATACATTATTGCTTTCTTACTAAAAAGGTTATTTGAAAACATACTCCGCAGTGCGAAGCCGGGTATATTTGCTAGTTATAGTATATAATACAGATAGAGATTAGAGACAGAGGGAGTTCTGGTATATAATACAGATAGAGGATTAGAGACAGAGGGATTTTGGTATATAAACAGCAGAGATTAGATACAGAGGGATTTGGTATATAATGACAGACAGAGATTAGATACAGAGGGATTTCTGGTATATAATACAGAGAGGATTAGAGACAGAGGGATTTCTGGTTATAATACAGATAAGATTAGAGACAGGGGATTTCTGGTATAGAATACAGACAGAGATTAGATACAGAGGGTATTTCTAGGTATATAATCAAAGACGACAGATTAGATACAGAGGGATTTTGGTATATAATAGCAGACAGAGATTAGATCACGAGGGATTTCTGGTATATAATACGGAAGAGATTAGATACAGAGGACTTTCTGGTAGTTTAATACAGACCGAGATTAGAGACAGAGGATTTCTGGTATATATACAGATAGAGATTAGATAAGAGGATTTTGGTAATAATACAGATAGAGATTAGATACAGAGGGATTTCTGGTATATAATACCGAAGAATGATTACAGAGGGATTTTGGTATATAAACAGAAGAGATATGAGACAGAGGGATTTCTGGTGATAATACAGATAGATAGAGATTAGATAAAGGGATTTCTGGTATATAATACAGACAGAGATTAGATACAGAGGGATTTCTGGTATATAATACAGACAGAGATTAGATACAGAGGGATTTCTGGTATATAATACAGACAGAGATTAGATACAGAGGGATTTCTGGGTATAATATACTACAGATAGAGATTAAGGAGCAGAGGGATTTCTGGTATATAATACAGACAGAGATAGATACAGAGGGATTTCTGGTATATATACAGTAGAGATAGAGACAGAGGGATTTCTGGTATATAATACAGATAGAGATTAGAGACAGAGGGATTTCTGGTGATATAATACAGATAGAGATTAGAGACAGAGGGATTTCTGGTATATAATACAGACAGAGATTAGAGACAGAGGGATTTCTGGTATATAATACAGAATAGAATTAGAGACAGAGGGATTTTGGTATATAAACAGGAAGAGTTAGAACAGAGGGATTTCTGGTATATATATACAGATAGGATTAGAGACAGAGGGATTTCTGGTATATAATACAGAAGAGATTAGAGACAGAGGGATTTCTGGTATATAATACAGATAAGATTAGAGACAGAGGGTTCTGTATATAAATACAGACAGAGATTAGATCAGAGGGAGATTCTGGTATATAATACAGACAGAGATTAGAACAGAGGGATTTCGGTATATAATACAGATAGAGATAGAGAAGAGGGATTTCTGGTATATAAGACAGATAGAGATATGATTAAGAGGGATTTCTGGTATATAATACAGTAGAGACTAGAGACAGAGGGATTTCGGTGTATAATACAGATAGATATGAACAGGGGATTCTGGTATATAATACAGGTAGAGATGAGACAGAGGATTTCTGGTATATAATACAGACAGAGATTAGATACAGAGGGATTTCTGGTATATAATACAGACAGAGATTAGAACAGAGGGATTTCTGGTATATAATACAGATAGAGATTAGAGACAGAGGGATTTCTGGTATATAATACAGACAGAGATTAGATACAGAGGGATTTTGGTATAAATACAGTAGAGATTAGACAGAGGGATTTCTGGTATATAATACAGATAGAGATTAGAGACAGAGGGATTTTGGTATAAATACAGATAGAGATAGAGACGAGGGATTTCTGGTATATAATACAGATAGAGATTAGAGAGACAGAGGGATTTCTGGTATATAATACAGATAGAGATTGGAGACAGAGGGATTTCTGGTATATAATACAGATAGAGATTAGAGACAGAGGGATTTCTGGTATATAATACAGACAGAGATTAGATACAGAGGGATTTCTGGTATATAATACAGAAGATAAAGATTAGATACAGAGGGATTTCTGGTATATAATACAGATAGAGATTAGAGGACAGAGGGATTTATGGTATATAATACAGATAGAGATAGAGACAGAGGGATTTCTGGATATAATACAGAGAGATTAGAACAGAGGGATTTCTGGTATATAATACAGACAGAGATTAGAACAGAGGGATTCTGGGATTATAATACAGACGAGATTAGATACAGAGAGGGATTTCTGGTATATAATACAGATAGAGATTAGACAGAGGGATTTCTGGTATATAATACAGACAGAGAATTAGATACAGAGAGGGATTTCTGGTATATTAATACAGACAGAGATTAGAACAGAGGGATTTCTGGTATATAATACAGACAGATTAGATACGAGGGATTTCTGGTATATAATACAGAAGAGATTGTAGAACAGGGGATTTCTGGTATATAATACAGAAGAGATTGATACAGAGGGATTTTGGTATATAACAGATAGAGATTAGAGACAAGGGATTTCTGGTATATAATACAGAAGAGATTAGAGACAGAGGGATTTCTGGTAATATAATACAAGATAGAGAGTAGGACAGAGGGATTTCTGGATATAAACAGATAGAGATTAGATACAGAGGGATTGTGGTATATAAACGATAGAGATTAGAGACAGAGGGATTTCTGGTATATAATACAGATAGAGATTAGAGACAGAGGGATTTTTGGTATATAAACAGATAGAGATAGGACAGAGGGGATTTCTGGTATAGAATACAGAAGAGATTAGATACAGGGGATTCTGTATATAATACAGATAGAGATAGATACAGAGGATTCTGGTATTAATACAGATAAGAGATTAGAGGACAGAGGGATTCTGTATATAATACAGATAGAGAGTTAGAGACAGAGGGATTTCTGGTATATAATACAAGAGGTTAGATACAGAGGGATTTCTGGTATATAATACACGATGAAGATTAGAGAGAGAGGGATTTCTGGTATATAAATACAGATAGAGATTAGACAGAGGGATTTCTGGTAATAAAAACAGAAGAGATTAGGACAGAGGGATTTTCGGTATATAATACAGATAGAGATTAGAGGAGAGGGATTTCTGGTGAAATTCATAAAGATAGAGATTAGAGAGAGGGATTTCTGGTGATATAATACAGATAGAGATAGAGGAAGAGGGTATTGATATTTGTATCATTATTAAAATTTATTTTCTGGTAAATAATACAGATAGAGATTAGAGACAGGGGTATTTCTGGTATATAATACAGATAGAGATTAGAGACAGAGGGATTTCTGGTATATAATACAGACAGAGATTAGAGACAGAGGGGTTTCTGGTATGTAATACAGATAGAGATTAGAGACAGAGGGATTTCTGGCATATAATACAGATAGAGATTGGAGACAGAGGGATTTCTGGTATATAATACAGATAGAGATAGAGTGAGAGGATTTCTGGTATATAATCAGATAGATTAGGAAGAGGTATTTGTATATAATACAGATAGAGATTAGAGACAGAGGGATTTCTGGTATATAATACAGATAGAGATTATAGACAGAGGGATTTCTGGTATATAATACAGATAGAGATTAGAGACGGGGATTTCTGGTATAAAATACAGATAGAGATTAAAGACAGAGGATTTCTGGTATATAATACAGATAGAGATTAGAGACAGAGGGATTTCTGGTATATAATACAGATAGAGATTAGAGACAGGGGTATTTCTGGTATATAATACAGATAGAGATTAGAGACAGAGGGATTTCTGGTATATAATACAGATAGAGATTAGAGTGAGAGGGATTTCTGGTATATAATACAGATAGAGATTAGAGTGAGAGGGAATTCGGTATATAATACAGATAGAGATTAGAGTGAGAGGGATTTCTGGTATATAATACAGATAGAGATTAGAGACAGGGATTTACGGTATATAATACAGATAGAGATTAGAGACAGTGTGATTTATGGTATATAATACAGATAGAGATTAGAGACAGAGGGATTTCTGGTATATAATACAGACAGAGATTAGAGACAGAGGGATTTTTGGTATATAATACAGACAGAGATTAGAGACAGAGGGATTTCTGGTATATAATACAGATAAAGATTAGAGACAGAGGGATTTCTGGTATATAATACAGATGGAGATTAGAGACAGAGGGATTTCTGGTATATAATACAGACGGAGATTAGAGACAGAGGGACAGAGGGACATCACGCTGATTATCACCCGAAACAGACGTTCCTACACATCTTGCATCGCGGGTCGGCACCCATGATCGCACGTATGTAGAAACCTTTAGAGAGTGTGGAATATGATAGAGAAAGATTGGAGACAGTGATAGACTGCATGAACGATTAGCGATAGTGAGATGATAGAGAGACAGGTGAGAGAGAGAGAGAGATGGGGTGAGAGATCATAATGTGCTATATAGAGAGAGTGGTGGGTGAGACTGCTACATGAGAGTGCTGAACATGATACAGAGACAAAAAAGTGAGAGAGCGAGTGCTATGGGATTAACAAGACAGCTGTAGAGTGTCAGGGGTCTTGATGAGACAGCTGAGATCTCTGTCTTGGGGTCTAGAGAGACAGTGTTTCTTTATCACTATCCAAATGATTATAGCTGGGGGAGGGGCAATGTGTGTGTGTATATGTGTGTACGGTGTGTATGTTACGGTGTGTGTGTGTATGGGTACGGTGGGTGGTGTACGTTGGGTGGGAATGTATGTGTGGTTCATGTGTGGTGGTACGGTGTGTGTATGTGTGTGTATATGTGTGTGTACGGTGTGTGTATGTATGTGTGATGTGTATGTTGTGTGTGGGTGGGGGGGGGGTAGAGATGAAATGCACGGGAAGGATTGTGCAGTGAATTCATTTCCCCTCCCAGGATTAGAGCTTTCCATAAACCATATCAGGCTCTGCGAATAGTACTGAGGCATGCTGGTCTCTTTCTTGTTTTGTGATTCTATGGCGGTGTTGCCATACACATTACCTGTCTCCTTTATTTCCTGTGCACGTTATTTTACATTATGGAGAGATTGCAATGTTCTGGGACACTGAGTCACAGTAATTTACTTACTGGATGATAAAAGGTTGGGGAACCCCAACCAAAACCACATACCAGCCTGTGACCCTACATCTGAACTACAGAACTACAATTCCCAGCACCCCCTACGGTGCAATGTAATATTTACTTCAATACAGAAATAAACAATAGACGTGATCTATAATTATCGTTCCAATGAAAAATAATGTGGGATTCCGATGTTACCGACTATATTTTTGGCCGTTCTATTTAAAAATTAAATATATTTATTTTGTGCCACTGACGTGAGTTCTAACATCACCATAGAAACCTGAATGGAAAGATCCGATGTGCACATCAGCAAGGGGGCAAGTTCCATTGTTCGTGGGTTTGGGGGGGTTGGATTTTTTTTTTTATAAATTTAAGAAAAAAAAACTGTAACGCAAAGTAAATGGTTATTTTTTTAGGTTAAATTGGAAAAACATTGTTACCTGTGGGGTTACCAGTTTCTCACCGTGGACATGTGTGTTTAGGCTGATTGTAAGCTCTTCAGGGCAGGGATCTCATTCCTAATGTGTCAAGGCATGCTGCACTTATATCAATTTATACATCATTTCTATATATGTGTGTGTGTTCTTCATACAGTATGTATGAAACTGTATTTCATTTTTATTGTAAGTGGCGCTTTATAAATGAAATATACAAACTCTATTAATACAGTGAGGGCAGAAGATATAACAGGATGTGCTGATTCTGAAGATAGAAATCTGCACCTGGTACAGCTCAAATACGACTTTACAAAACAGGGATACAGTCAGTCAACTACAGAAGGACAAATCAGGGACAGCGAAAGCAACCAAGATCCCCAGAACTAATCTGCTACAATACCACATACCCAAAAGGAGACCCGTACCCCACTGGTTGTTACATACCACCCCCACATGGAGATACTCCAACCAGCATCCCCAGAACCAACCTGCTACAATACCAACATACCCAAAAGGAGACCCGTACCCCACTGGTTGTTACATACCACCCCCACATGGATATACTCCAACCAGCCCCAGAACCAACATGCTACAATACCAACATACCCAAAAGGAGAACCGTACCCCACTGGTTGTTACATACCACCCCCACATGGATATACTCCAACCAGCATCCCCAGAACCAAACCTGCTACAATACCAACATACCCAAAAGGAGAACCGTACCCCACTGGTTGTTACATACCACCCCACAAAATATACTCCAACCAGCATCCCCAGAAACCAACCTGCTACAATACCAACATACCCAAAAGGGAGAACCGTACCCCACTGGTTGTTACATACCCCCCACATGGATATACTCCACCAGCATCCCCAGAACCAACCTGCTACAATACCAACATACCCAAAAGGAGAACCGTACCCCACTGGTTGTTACATACCACCCCCACATGGATATACTCCAACCAGCATCCCCAGAACCAACCTGCCACAATACCAACATATCCAAGGAGGCCTGTACCCCACTGGTTGTTACATACCCCCCCCACATGGATATACTCATAAAGATAGCCAAGAAACTCCAACCCATTATACAAAAGGACGGCAGATTACAAGAGATATTCCCAGACCCCCCCCCCTCTTTGCTTATCCCCAACCACCCAATCAAAACAACTGCTTGTAAGAAGTTCCCTAACAGGTCCAGCACAAAACGGAACATCTCCCTGTTTGCAGAAAAATTGTGAAACCCGCAAGTACATCCACACCGGAGACAGGAGACCAATACCAGGAACCCAACATAGGTTGGCTGCCAGGTTATGGCCCTGGGCCATTCTATATTAAAGATAGTGCTGAAGCATACAGGAAGACTGGCAGAAGCAGTTTTCTTCATCCTGCTGCTCCTCATAGAAATTATATTGGGAGTTAAAAGGCACCAATCCTACCTCCCTGCTTCAGGTACTTTTTATTTTAACTGTTTTTAAAAAATCTTCATATGCACTATAGTTTCCCTTTAATCAGCCCAAAGTCCTCTAAATCCCCAAACCCAAAATATCTCATTTCGGTGTAGGCCCCACTAGCCTATTTTAGTGTGCACTGTGCGGTACTATAGCACAGCACACACCACACAATAACTGAACAGCATCGGGATGGCCCCATTACCTCCCCTGTACTGCGCTGCCGACCCTTTTCGTATCGCATGTGATCACCATTGAGATATCCACCCTTGCCGAACCGGCTTCCGGGCAGGGTGGGGAGAAGGAGGGTGCCCGAGCGAGTGACGTGATGTCACTAAAGGGGCGGGGTGGGGGCAGAGTCAGGGGAGGGGCCAGTTAAGCCCCTAGCCACGCCTCTAACGTGACGTAATTTACATGGCTAGGGGCGTAACTGGCCTGGCGTTCCGGAAGCAGACTCTCAGTTAGGTTCGGGTCGCAGGAGTTTGGGGTGGTCTCATGGGTGTGCAGGAGACCACCCCAAAATGCGGGAGACTCCCACGACTCCCGGGAGGGGTGGGATGCCTGCCATTGCATCAACTGCGATAGGGATACATCAAAGGATCGCAGACGGAGGGTAGGTGAGCATGATCGTGCGATGTGGCGGGATCTTGACGATTCCTAGTGCGGGGCCCTTATACCAGACAAGGTATCAAAGTAGAGGAGCACACGAACGTTGTATGTTGTTTTCGCACATTAAAGAAATTTTCACTGCAGTAGTGGCTCCTATATTGAACCTTGCTTGGTTATGGAGCCCTGAAAGTAGGGGGCTGAGAGGATTGCACCTACCTATTTGTCTGGCTAAACCAGCCAACAGCGGTGTGCCTAAGTACATTTGAAACTTTTGGAAAGCCCTTATACCAGACCCTGACAAGAGAGGTGAAGTGTGTCTGTTTGTTTAACCCTTGCTAATTATTTTATTACTGCCTGTGATCATTGAATGTGTATTTACTGTTTTATTTAAAACAGTGTGGCTTTACAAGATCAGATTGCATCTTTTTATCCAAGATGGCTTCACTTACTGAACGTTGAAAACTATAGTGAGGACGATAGATTTGTCCTGGTTTAATTGTTCAGCAGCCAACAGATGTAGTCTAACTGCAATAACACCTGGGTAAAAAGCTAACCTTGATTGGCTGCCTATGCATCAGCCCCTAAGTTTGAAAGTAGGGTGGGGGTAGAAACTTTTCCATTCAAAGAGAACACGTGGAAATATCCCGTAGATGCCACTGGCAAAGAACTCGTCTTATGGTTACGATGAACCGAGTTGAAATACTGCCGTAATGTTGAAGTTCGGCGGGTGTGAAGTCCAGGTGTGATTTAATAGCGCCCTCTTTTTAAATTCCTTTCTGCCCATGGGCCAGGGCCATTTTAGGCATAGGCCATCTAGGTAAAGAACTAGGGCGTCTTGTTGAACTAAGGCGTCCAGTGTTCTCCCTAGCGTCCGGTCAGCTTTTACTTACTGCAACCTTGTAGTGAATAGAGAGTCTGAACTCAGCTCCCTCTACTGGATAAATGGTTCCAAATGAACTGAAGGTGAAGGAAGGAGGGGGAGGATGAGCTCAGATAAAGGACTGAGGAGAACAGTTCTGAAATGCCAGGTAAAAGCTGCTGCAGACTTCATAACAGTGACCCTGTGACTGAAGCCATGAGATCCCTGATCCCTGCTCTTTCTTCCTTCCATACAACTCTCCAATTAGAACTTAGAGTGGGTGAGGAGTGAACATTCAATGGAGGAGATATGAAAGCGGTACATACTGATATCATGTCAATGCAAGTATATACTGTATATCATGTTAATGCAGGTACATACTGATATATCATGTCAATGCAAGTAATACTGTATATCATGTCAATGCAGTACATATGTATATCGTCAATGCAGGTACATACTGTATATCGTGTCAATGCTGGTACATACTGTATATATGTCAATGCGGTACATATGTATAGAATGCTGGTACATACTGTTACGTGTATCATGTCAATGCAGGTACATACTGTATAGCATGTAAGGCAGGTACATACTGTATATCATGTAATGCGTACATACTGTATATCATGTCAATGCTGGTACATACTATATCATGTCAATGCTGGTACATACTGTATATCATGTCAATGCAGGTACATACTGTATATCATGTCAATGCAGGTACATACTGTATATCATGTCAATGCTGGTACATACTGTATATTCATGTCAATGGCGGTACATACTGTATATCATTCAATGCTGGTACATAACTGTTATAATGTCAATGCAGGTACATACTGTATATCATGTCAATGCCGGTACATACTGTATATATGTCAATGCGTCGTACATACTGTATATATGTCAATGCCGGTACATACTGTATATCACTGTCAATGCCAGTACATACTGTATATCATGTCAATGCGGTACATACTGTATATCATGTCATGCCGGACATACTGTATCATGTCAATGCAGGTACTACTGTAATCATGTCATGCAGGTACATACTGTATTATCATGTCAATGCAGGTACATACTGTATATCATGTCAATGCAGGTACATACTGTATACATGTCAATGCCGGTACATACTGTATATCATGTCAATGCGGTACTACGATATCATGTCATGCCGGTACATACTGTATATCATGTCAATGCACTTGGTACAACTGTATATCATGTCAATGAGGTACATACTGTTATATCATGTCAAAGGGTACGTAACTGTTATCATGTCAATGCCGGTACAGACTGTATATCATGTCAATGCGGTACATATGTATATCATATACAGCTACATACTGTTATTTCAATGCTGGTACATACTGTATATCATGTCAATGCCGGTACATACTGTGTATCATGTCAATGTCATCGGTACATTACTGTATATCATGTCATGCGGTACATACTGTATATCATGTCAATGCGGTACATACTGTGTATAATGTCAATGCCGGCACATACTGTGTATCATGTCAATGCCGGTACATACTGTGTATCATGTCAATGCCGGTACATACTGTGTATCATGTCAATGCCGGTACATGCTGTGTATCATGTCAATGCGGTACATACTGTATATCATCAATGCGGTAATAATGTATCATGCAATGCGGCAAGTTTTGGTTAAGATCTGACTATCATGTCATGCGGTCATACTGTATATCATGTCAATGCAGGTACATACTGTTATATCTGTCAATGCCGGTACATACTGTATATAATGTCAATGCTGGTACATACTGTATACAGTCAATGATGGTACATACTGTTATCTGTCAATGTGTCGTATCTGTCAACTGGTACATACTGTTATCATGTCAATGCAGGTTACATACTGTATATCATGTCAACGCGGGTAATCGTATATCATGTCATGCTGGTACATATGTATATCATGTCAATGCTGATACATACTGTATATCCTGTCAATGCTGGTCCATACTGTATACAGGTCATGCGGACATACTGTATATCATGTCAATGCTGGTACATACTGTATATCATGTCAATGCTGGTACATACTGTATATCACTGTCAATGCCGGTACATACTGTAATCATGTAATGCCAGGTCATACTGTATATCATGTCAATGTAGGTACATTACTGTATATCTGTCAATGCCGGACAACTGTATATTCATGTCAATGCAGGTACATACTGTATATCATGTCAATGCTGGTACATTACTGTATCATGTCAATGCTGGTACATACTGTATATCATGTCAATGATCGGTACATACTGTATATCATGTCAATGCTGGTACATAGTATATCATGTCAATGCAGGTACATACTGTATATCCTGTCAATGAGTGGTACATACTGTATATCATGTCAATGCCTGGTACATACTGTGATCATGTCAATGCTCGGTAAATCTGTAATATGTCAATGCAGGTACATACTGTATATCATGTCAATGATGGTACATACTGTATATCATGTCAATGCAGGTACATACTGTATATCATGTCATGACTGGGTAAATATGTATATCATGTCAATGGTAGGTACATACAGATATTCATGTCAATACAGGTGACATACTGTATATCATGTCAGCTGGTAATACGTGTATATCATGTCAATGGCTGGTACTAAAAATTCACTGTAATCTGTCATAGTCACCTGTAGTTCAATGTGTACAACGCAGGTCACATACTGTAATTCAGCCATACATAGGTGCTCATACAATGGTTCAAGGATCAGTCAATGGTGTACACTGTTATCAATTCAATGGGAGTACTAACATGCATGGATACTGATGTCAGTCTGGTACAGACTTATTCATGTCAATGCTGGTACATACTGTGATATCATGGTCAATGTGGTACAGGTACTGTATATCATGTCAATGCTGGTACATACCTGTTATATCAGTCAATGCGGTACATTACTGTATATCATTGTCAATGCATACGGCTACATACTGTATATCATGTCAAGGTGGTACATACGGTGTCTCTGTTAAATTCTCCAACTTGCCGTGGAGGCAAGTTGGAGAATTAGTGATGAGTGAGTGAGTGAGTGAGTGAGGGCTTTGCCTTTTATTAGTATAGATTCCCTCTCACTGTAATCTCTATCTGTATTATATACTATAATTCCCTCTCACTCTAATCTCTATCTGTATTATATACTATAATTCCCTCTCACTGTAATCTCTATCTGTATTATATACTATAATTCCCTCTCACTCTAATCTCTATCTGTATTATATACTATAATTCCCTCTCACTCTAATCTCTATCTGTATTATATACCATAAATCCCTCTCACTCTAATCT